>QEPC01012832.1:3772314-3796519 GCA_003113815.1 Sphenodon punctatus
CCAGGGTCATCCACCTCACCCGTTGCTTCGACCACGTGCAGCCCCTCCTCTCCTCTCTTCACTAGCTCCCCCTTCCTGAATGAATCCTGCACAAGCTCCTAGTCTTCACCTATAAAGCTCTTCACAACCTTGCTCCCCCCTACCTCTCTGTGCTAATTTCCCTCCATACTCTGTGAACTCCGCTCCTCCTCTGCCCCCTCTCTCGCCTCCCCTGCTCCCCTAACCGCCTTTGTCCCTTCTCCCTAACACCCCCACGCCTGGAACTCCCTCCCTGGCAACATCCGCCTCATCCCCTCCCTTCATAGCTTTAAATCCCTCCTCAAGACCCACCTCTTCTGCTCTGCCCTCCCCAACTCCTCGCTCCCTTCACCTAACTCCTGCTGATACCTATCATCCAGTACAATTCGTTACCTAAGGTCTGTGTACTCCTATCCTCACCACATGGACCAACCAGCCATCATTCTTGATGTAACCAAGTCAAGTGTGTACACCTGGGACCGTGCATCTTCATGAATGTTACACTCCTTGTCTCTCCCTCTGTTCCCCTTCCTTCATCTCCCCCAGTCTCTCAGATTGTAAGCCGTAGGGCAGGGACTGTGCCTATTCAATTACTTTGTAACACGTCAGGTACATTGCTGGCGCTATATAAATTTATTTATTATTACAAATAAAATAAAATAAATAAATAAATAAATAATAAAGATCCTCTAGACAGCGCCCACTGCAGTTTCAGCATGGCACTGCGAGGATTGGCGGATTCTGCAAAAATCACTGCAAATTGCAGCAACACAGTCAACACAGCCCTGACCTTCCTCAACAGCAGTTTCTGTGGTGTTCACAGATGCAGACTAACATCACCCTAATGCAGACTTTTGGTCAGTTCCTCTGGAGCTACACTTCAAGAAATAAGACATTGAAAAGAAAATCTCCCCAAATATAGTAAAAGGAGGAAACATTCCCAATGCCAAATTAAACAGATTTCAACAGTCAGGTACCACCCAGACATTACAAATCTTTCATGGCACACTTAACAAAAACACATAATCTCAACACAGGAGTAACAGCAACATCTCAGTTTTGGAAAGAATGATCAACCAAGGCACATTAGTGAAGGATGTTTGAATCCCCAACACAGATCTGAATAATGAGATACCAGATGCACGACAATCCCGTGTACATCTGAACTCTATCAGAAACCTTTAATGGCCTTCTACAGCAATGGTTTCCAAAATTTCTCATGACACTCCACTTTAAGACAAATTCCATGGCCACAGACAGCAACAGTGGCATGCAAAGAATATTAAATATCAAATGAGATCCATCCACAGTTAGTGACCCCCACAGTTTGGGAATCTCTATTCCACAGGGTGTTTTCCTGTAAGCTTCTTTCTAACTAAGAAGGAGGAATACAATTCTGATCAACAGGATGAAATTAAGAAGCAAAGTTTCCCCCCAATATTTAGCTTAAACATTCCTAACAATTTGATCTGTCATTCTGTGGAACAGACTCTCACTTAAATGCTATGCGAAATGCATAATTCAAACTAGACTGAAGAAAACATGGTGTTAACATACTATAGGATACCGCATTGGCAACATTCCCAGGGAGTGGAACCAATAAGCTACTACGTCATTTCCACCTCTATTTTCGGATGACAAAACAGTAATATAAAAGACCACTGAAATCAGATTCCTTGATTTCATTCACCAAGACACCTAGGCACAATGCGAAGGCAAACTCCTTACTTCTGAGCAAATTATCAATACATTCAGCACAGCATGCAGGAAGAGGGTTTGTGTTTCACAGAAGTATAAAGTTTTTATTGTGTTGAGGATAATCAATAAGATATTTGATGAACCCTTTGGAACCAGAATAGATTTCTGCCCTTTTATTCCCGACAGTTTTTAGGGGGTCTCTGCAAAGTCCAATTGATAAAGGCACAAGAAGTATCTCCTTATGTGCTAAGACGCACATATTAGTGCTAGCTGACCACGATTGCATATTTGGTGTGGTATTGTCAAACTTAAGGTCCAGGGGTTTTCCGGGGAGGGAGGGGGAATTAATTGCTGTTCTGGGATAACCAAAACTTAATACCCTCAAGCTGCTTATGCAAACTTCAATTCTGCGTCTCCCAAATGGCACCATATGGTATTTCACGAAGGTTGCAAGTATTCTTCCTCCTTCCACCGACATTGTGAAATCTAGCCAATTATTGTCAAGATTACCATAGAACCAACAACAAGAAGTTTGTTTTCAATTAAAATTGACCTCAGTCCAACTGTCAGCTGTGTTTCTTGACACTAATAAACCCACCCGAAGGGATGTTCTTGGACAATATGCTCTGTGGTTAACTTTGCAGTTTCTTATTTTAAGAGATAAACAGGTGTGTGCAATGCTTTCAATATTAATCAAGTGACAGTTCAGTCTGTCAATGTCCCTCTGAATGGTAACGCTGATTGTTTGTTTAGTTTCGTTTATTTGCAGCCGAAGCCAAAAAGCACGTAACAAACAGAATCACAAACATTCAAAATAACAAGCATTCAAAACAATAGTATATCACACCAGATCGAGGCACCTGGCAATTTTACCCCTTAATTAACACATTACTGCAGGTGCTAAAACCCTATAGAAATAAAAATCACAAATACCAATATTAACCCAAAATAGGGATGGTAATACATAATGAAAATATAAACCCTAAAGCATACCAAGTCGGGACTGCAAAAAAAGTGCACATCGGTTAAATGCAGCCACGAAAAAAAGATGCCACCACCTTAGTAAGACCAGGATCTGCATCTGCCAAGGCAAGGCAGAGCAAATAATGCTCTGTCCTGCCGGGATACTTCTGGAGAAAAGGAGCAAGATAGATCTAACGAATCTCATCATAAAGATGACTGCTCATGAGTATATGCTGTTTCTTCTCTACAAACTGGGCGTCAAAAGGACATAGTCGCTCAGAAAACTCTACAGCCCGGCTACTGCCTTCCAACATAACGGTGGGCAAGGCATTAAACCTGGCACACATGATTTAATATTTGCCTCTAGATTCAATATCTGACACTAAATAGGTGGCCATACAAAACCGGGGCGGAGAGAATAAAAGAAAATCACGGAGATGGGGTGAACCTCTAGTGGCCTCACATTCCTCCTGATAGTCCCTGTCCCTTAACCTTAGGGAAATTTCCTTCACTGTGCATGCCAGATCCCTACCTTCCCAATACTCCGGGTGGAACCCTAACTTCAGCAAGAAGAGTTCCACTGCCCTCTGCCATGAGCTCTTATAAACATCACGTTTCCAGTACTGAATCAGCCCATGGTCACACGACTTTAGTAGCTTAACACTAAAGCCCAAGCTACCGTAGACCACCTTACTTGTCCAACCTCCATTCTGATGGCAGAAAACAGGGTGCCTCGAGGGACCCTCAAGAGGTTTTGGAAAAAAAGAGCCTGGAGACTATCCAGCCTCCTCGACCTCAAAGACAGGAGTGGCAGCCATACTTCGGCCCCATACAACACCTGCATGCGTACTTTGGCATTTATTACCTTTATTGCAGGTGCCACAGCCCTCCTACCCGTCCTGCCAAATAGCCTCAGCAGCACAAAAACAGCTCCCCGAGCAGATGCCATAGCGCCTTCCAAATGACTGTTCCAAAGCCCCGTGGATTGAAAAAGCAGGCCCAAATAATGGAAGGATTTAACCTGCAATATGGTATGCTCCCCTATTTGCCACTGACCTACCTTGCCGGATCTAGAAAACACCATTATCTGGGATTTCCTAAAATTAATGGCAAGGTCACTCTGACAGCAGAAGTCTGAGAAACAATTAAGCTGCCTCCTTAACCCCACCTTGGTCTGAGAAAGGATCACAATATCATCGGCGTATAGGAGACACCCGGCTGGATGATCTGCCAGTTTGGGAGGAAAGTGGGAGGGAACGGCCAACCTGGGCACCACACGATTTATAAACAAGTTAAAAAGAGTGGGTGCCAACACGCAGTCCTGTCTAACGCCCACATATACAAGGATGTCCTCTGTCAGGCGCCCCTCCGGGTCCAACTTAATCGCCAAAGAATTTCTCCTATGCAAACAATGCAGCAAGAAAAGCAACCTTGGTTCCATCCCTAAAGAGTCTAACCTCCCCCAAAGAATGTCCCTGTTCACTAGATCAAATGCTGATCGGAGATCTAGAAAAGCCGCATAAAGTTTCCCGTTCCTGTTCATGTATCTCTCTATAAGATGTTGTAAAATTAGACAGTGTTCCATGGTGGAACGCCCCCTCTGGAATCCCACCTGCTCGGGCCACAGGACATCCTCTTTCTCCATCCAGGCATTCAGTCTCAGAAGCAGCCACTTTCCATAAATCTTAGCAATGGTACACAAGAGGCTGATCGGCCTATAATTTGCTGGGTTGCCACGGTCCCCCTTTTTAAAGATGGGGACCACTATGGCCCTGCCCCAGACGGAGGGCAGCGATCCCGTAGCGTTTATAACCGAAAACAACTGAGCCAATCTAGGAGCTCACCAATCCAAAAAGCCCTTGATCAGCTCTATTGGAATCAAATCCGGCCCTGCGGCCTTACCATTTAAGCGAATGGTAACGCTGAACTATTCGTGAAGGCAAGGGTAGACGTGGCCTCCATAATTTTACACTTCATAATAAACCGAATGGGTGTAACTTTGCTTAAACGAGTAGGAAACCATTGTTTTCCCAAGGGGAAAAGAGGAATATGAAAAATACTATGTATGGAAAAATGAACTGATCTGCCACATAATGACTTCAAAACTAGTTAATTTCACTTTAGGTTTGCATGCACTAGCACACTTTTAAAATATTAAGGGCATAAATACTAGGGATTTTAAAAAATCCTTAATTCATAGTTAGTGTTGGATTTTCTTAAATGCCATAGAAATACTTCTGTTGGTCTCAGGGGTAACAACCCTTGTCAGTTGACAGCAAATCTTACAACTGTAGGCGTTTCTGAAAGTCTAAAAATCATAAAACATGTGATAAAAATGGAGAGAATCTTCGTTTTCTCATAGTTACAGAGGGGAAAAAAAGTCTTCAAAATGCATGATTGCAATGTAATCCTGCAGACGTGAAAACTAAAGGGGAAAATATAAATTATAACCAAACCTGGAGAGAAACTGGTTTGCCATAGGGATGCTTGCATAAATCTTGCAAAAAGATGGTTTCACTTTAAAATTCTCACTTAACGTGTGTAAAAGCTACTAGAGAACAAAACTATAGTGGCAATCCCTCAGAGTCATGATGAGGGATTGCCTGGAAACACTTGTGCACATAACATTGTTTGCAAGTGTGCCACAGAGTTCAATGAGAAGATTCGCATGAACAAAAATTGCCCCTTGCATAGAACTCCAAAACGGTTCATTACACAATCAGAGTATCAAGAGTCAGAAAAATGTCTGAATTCTACTTCCACATCCTCCATAGACCAAGGTCAATAATACTTCTACTTCCATAGCACTTCCAGAACCCTGCAGCACACTTCTGCTGTACAAGTGACCAAATGAACCTTAGGCATTGTTCTCATGGGATAGTTTTCTCAGGGCAAAGTTGCTCTTGTCTGACAGCAAGCATGCATTTATACAGCACACAGTTATTTGCATAAGAGACTACAAACGCATTTGTATGAGCAAATACAAGCTGCTCCATGACAATTTACCTCTAACTGAATCAAGGATAAGTAGCTATCAGTCAGGACTTGCATTGTGGACAAATCATTTGACCATACATTCCCGCTTGCAGCATTGGAAACTTTTTCTGCTCCTGCCACCATATTTCTGGATCCTCTAGGAGTTCCACAATCCTGGTCTTACTGCGGGGTTCTAGAACAAGACATCAGAGTAACCAAGAGATGTGTCCAAGATCACACAAAAGTCACAGTGAGAATCAATATCAAGGCCCAGAAATGCAATCCTGACTCTGCCCTAGTTAATGGCTCAGTTCCTATTTATTATTATTATTATAAGCATTTGTATAGTGCCAGCTGTGTACCTGGTGCTTTACAGAGCAATAAGATAGACGCAGTCCCTGCCTACGGCTTACAATCTAATAGACACGGAGCGGGAAGACAAGGATAGGGGACGTAGGGAGCGACAAGGGATAAATTACATTCAAGTGGATGCGAAGTCTCAGATGTACGTGCTTGGCTTGGTCGCCCATTATTTTAATGGGCAAAGATTTCACCCCTGATCTCCTCTTACAATTAAGACACAATGCTGTTCATATAAGTCACTTAGCATCTCTGAGCATCAGACTTTAAATCTACACAACAAGAAAAAAAATCTATAGAGGTCTCATTCCATCTATTTTGGGACTTACTCTATGCAAAATATCATGGCTCTTAGTTTTACACATAGGAGAAACTGCAGAGCAATATTTTAGTAACAATATTTTAGCTTGCAACCACTGCAGCGTACTGGGTTAGGCATCCATGTTCCAAGCCTGGTTCTGTTTTTGACTTACTGTTAAAGACAGTAAGTCACTTAAGTTAGCACTTTTTGTCACTTTCAATCTCACCACCCCATAATTACAAAACAGAAGCACCAAACTTATGTTTATTTGATAATCAGGTTGTCATACATACAGATTATTTATAATGTGTTTTAAATAAAGGATTAAAGCCAGACAGCAGCGCAAGTGGAAATAGAACTCAAATACATTGCTTCTACCCTGGAGTTTAATCCACTAGACTAAAAGCACCACAAGTGAGGTCAACCCAGATGGTCACCATTTCTATTAATATTTCACATATTCCATATATCTTTGTTGTTGCCTGGCGTCACAGAATTATATTTAAGTTACAAAGTGAGGTCGTGCAGAGGAAAATCTTGGGAATTACAACGCTAGGCCCTGTACTTCAATCTAGAACATTAACAACCCCTTACTCAACTCACAAATGAATATGGGGAAAGTGCAGAGGGGGAAGACTGGTAGCCTTTACGATGAATAATCTTCTTCCAAAATTCTGCAGGCAGACATACAAAAGTGCAAAACATCAACAGTACAAAAGTAATGAAAAATGGCCTGAGGGGAAACTCTCAGAAGAACTGTCATATCTAACGTTGCACTAGTTTCTCCAGGTTTCACCTTTGTCTGTGACATGAAGATAAGCATTAGGTACCAGGTCAAGAAGAGGGTAAAGAAGAAAGATTAACAGTGCTAAAAATCAGAAGGGCTTGTAAGTGTTCACAAATGGACATTCCAACCCATCTCTATAGCATGTAAACTTCTAACTATATTTACAGCTTTTTGTTATCATAACTCTCCTGTATAGTTTGAACAGACAACGTTTTTTAGACCCCTACCTTTCCAAGCAGCCATAAAATTCCATAGCGTTAAAAACCTATTTCCAGCTAAAGTGAAACAGGAATTAATCTTCCAAAATGGCAGTAGAATATGGCCCAATAAAAGTTAACTATATATTTAAATATGAAATTATATTAAATTGTGGATATGCAGTGGATAAACAAACAAAAAAAAGGAGTACCACACCAGTTAAAGCAACTGTTACAATTAGGGAATGCAATCCCTGGGTCCTGTAATTTAGAAAACATGAGGGTATTCAGCATAACAGAGATTCCTACATGGAATTTCTTAATAGTAAGCAGCCCAGGTTACTAAACTATTTCAAGTTATTTTAACAGGAAAACATTAGACAGACCAGCCATGCAAAGTGAGCCTAATGTTTTGCAATTAGCTTGAGATGAAACTTTTTCTGTTCCCTTAGTTTTAAAACAATTTTACTTGGGAAAGGAAAGCTTAAAATGCACCCCAACCTATGGTTAAAAGGGCATTTAGAATTAAAGTAAAAAGAGTTGACAAGATCTTATTTTTATTTATTTTTTGAAGAAGAAGAACAACATAATTTCTGTCTTGGGAAGTTAACACACAGGATAGGAGCTCGTCAGCCCCCGGGGCTGCTCTGTTCCCACAATCCCTCTGCAGCCATCCTGCACGCGCAGTGGTTTCCCCAGATTCAGTCTGCCCACGTGCTGGCCCCCCCACCTGCACCATAGAATTGCAGTTGGTCCCGCGACCGCGACTATGGTGGTGAACGCGGCCTGTCTTGTGGCTCTCCCTATCAGACAGGAGACAGCCCTCAGGCAGCATGCTGCCATGGGTTGGACTGGGTTCACCCATGCTGCAAGCTCCACGTTCCCAGGTATAATGTGGTGCAGGGCTGCCCCAGAGCACCCACAGGACAAACAGCTGGCAGCCACCATTCAGACAGACAGGTGAATCCGGGTTACCCGCGGCCAATGTGGGGCAGCGTCTCGTTTGTGAACACCCTTGGTAATAAAATATTTTAACTGTTTTTTGTAAACAGGATTTTCAAATGTGGGCTCACAGTGGATAAACAAAGAGTATCACACCAGCTAAAGCAACTGGGTTTGAGGGTTATAGGTTTCTGATCACATTTAGTGAACGTCACTTTGTTAATGTAACTGTTTATGATAAACCTACCAAAATTGCTTTTAAAAGGACTTCCCTAAACACGTAATAGCTGGAAGTCCAGGGAAGGGCTTGCTTCACATAGAAAAAGATCCCAGCCAGAGGCAGTTTTGTTTGTGTCTATATATATTGCGATGACTCGGGTCTTGTAGACATAATAAGATATCCCAGAAAAGCACATATTACAATCCATTATTTATCAGTGCAAACTATTACACTCCACCACTACCAATGAAGTGTGCAGTTCTAAATACACGTTGCCATACAGAATGTCTTAAGTACCTTTTGAATAACAAGGTCAAGTGCTCTTGAACAACTGAAAAGTGGAGTAATTTTTATATAACCTTGAAACATTGATTTTTAAATTTAGTAAAAAAAAGGATGGACGACAGGCATCTTAATTCACACACAGCACTCCGAGTTTAAACTGGGAACGGATTCCCGTCTTCATACTTGAGATTTAGCTGTTCTCCTGTGCAGTTTTCTAGACTCCAAAATATGCAACACCAACAGGGCTGACCACTATTTACTAAGTGCAGATATAAACATTAGTATGGGTAGCTAGTACAACAAATACTAATTAGCAAATTCCAATCTGTTTTCCTGAATTAAAAGTGATCTTTGTCCTAGTTTCTCCATCTGCACAATACTAAAAGTGGATGCAATATTGTAAGGAAAACTACATTATAATTTGAAAAACAGTAGGACCACAGAATCTTAGACTATCCTAACAAAAACATCCAAGGAGAGAACGCTCAGGTTACATATGTAACCTTGACTTTGGCATTTCTTGATTGTGAGTGCTTAACAATCTTAGCATTCTCTTAGCATTTGGATTGATGGAATACATCCCCTAAAAAAAACAACACAACAACTCTGAAGATGACAAGACATTTGACTGAATGTTTAACTAAGAGCTTTGCAGGGCAGATTTAAAACACAAACCAATACACTTGATTCCCGCCACATTTAGAAACGTGTTGCTGACCAATGAGTCTTTCAAAAATGTCTCTTCTAGTTAAAAGCTTGATATAACCTTTCATGATTGCATACTTTGTGCGGGTCACTTTGTGGTCATAATTACAGTTAAAGTTTACTTAAAACATAATATGACTGCACAGCGACCAGCATAGTGGAGGAAGGAAACCATTTCCCTCCTGTCTAAAACATACATTAGAAAAAAATCTTCCGGCTGATCCCAGCTATTTTTGACATCATCAAAAGTATGCTCCTTCAATCCTGAACAGTATTAAAAATCTATCAACAGGATCTTCTGCTCCTGACAACAGCAATCATTTTGTGGAAGTTCAAAGACAATCAAGTGCTACTTCTTCAGTGAACCCATCAGCCTAACCTGTAAACATGGTTTTCAAATAAATAGAGGCTATCAATCAATGTGCACATTCCCAAACTATATCCAGGAGGAATGGCAACTAAGCTCTGGGGCTACATATAGGAAGCTTCTTGGACAGATGTCACACCAAAGATATTTCAAATTCGTTAAGCAACTGTTTGCACAGAAAGGTAGAGTATTAAAGATACCACTACTGCCCAGGGCAAATCAACAGATTTTATGGTGATAGAGTCCAATATATTCAGAAGATTTAAAAACGACATTTTAAGACAGATTCTAAGGACACTGCTTCTTTCCATGAACCTAAAATGTATCAATTCTGCCTTGGCAACAAACCTGTCAAATCTATGAGTTTTATTGAAATAATTCATCAACCTTCTGAACAGCCTGCAAAATACAACAGTAATATTGCAACCATTTGTATTTTACCACCATGCTCCCTTTCCTTCCTAAATATAGAAATGCCACCATCAAATTAAATTCCAGGGTCCCCCCTCCACACCACCAAGTACACAAAGTACCATTACCAACTCAGTACTAGAGCTCTGGTCATCAAAAAGGGTAGAGAAATTGGCCTTGAAAAAGCATAACGCTTTATTAGTGTGAAATTAACCATACTTTCGCCCTCCAATACAGTTTTAGGAGTAATTAGGTCATTAGAGGGTTTACCCAAAAATTTAATTGCAATACCACTCCCTTGTTCTTTAAAGTAATTTATATTTGAATTAAAAAATAACTCTTTTTAAAGGCTGGTAGGTGTTGGTGCAGAGTAACTTCAGGAGACACATCATGAACAACATTAAGATGACAATTCTGAAAATTTGTTATGGGGTTGATCTGTCATTTTTCCACACACCCATAATTTTAAACTGATGTCTAAGGGGCCAAGGAATTCACTACCGAGTCCTTTATTTTTGGACATGTTCAAGTAAGAATTGGTCAGGCTGTAAGGGTGACATTATTGGTAACTGTAGAACAAACACAATTTTCAAACAAGCCATGCAAGAAAATGGGAAAAAACAAGTAGCATTTATAACACTCAGCATACTACAAATGAACTAAAGGGCCAGTCCTCCCAGAGGAAGGCTTAACAATAAAAGCAGAAATTGACTTCAGCTAATTGTTTGTCTGCTTTAATCAGTTACAATACTATACTTACCAATATTTTGTTATCCACCTTGTCTCCCTTGATTTCTAGCTTTACTTTCTTTTTCACAGAGATCTTAATCTTCCTCCCAATAACATCCTTGATGCTTTCTGAAATAAAGGTGAATACCTCAGTCAAATTATTTTCACTGTCAGGAGAGGAAATAGATTTTACGTTATTTTCAAAATGCCAGGAAAGCATCTTCACGATCACTGCTTAACTGACATTTTTCTACCCAGAACCCATCTGCTGCACTCACTAAACAAATGGACATTCATGGCAATGCAGCTTGTATAAAATTAAAGCTACACCTAATGCCATTTTATGAATATGTCATCCAACTCAGCTACTTAAGTAACAAATCAGTTACATAAAGTAGAGATCGATTTGGAGCCCATTCCCGGAAGGTTTCCATGTATGATTTCAATAAGATTAATTGAGGTAATCAAGTTCAACAAGATATTATGAGAGTCTGTTCTCATTTACACCTGAGCATCCAACTGAAATTCATTACATTTTGTAGGCGTTCCACAGCTGGATTTTTTTATATGTATAATTTGGTGGTTAGATGGTTCACCTAGAATCATATAATTTTAGGGTAAGAAGGGACCTCAAGCATCATCTAATCCAGTCCCCTACTCCATGGCAGGATATCCCTGTCTACACCATCATGGGGACAGATGCTTATCCAGCTGGGTTTTCAAAACCTCCAAAGAAGGATTCCACAACCTCCCTGGGCAGCTTATTCCACTCTCCAACAGTTCACACAGTTAGGATGCTTTCCCCAATATTTAACTGAAATCTACACTGCTGCAATTTTAACACATTCCCTGTTGCTTTGCCTTTGGTGACACTGGACAAATGTTTATCATCATTTTTGTGGCATCCTTTTAGATATTTGAAAACAGCTATCATGTCCACCCTTACTCATCTTTTTGCAAGGCTAAACATACCCAATTCTTTCAGCCCTTTCCTTATAAGGCTTGTCCTCCACCCTCTTTATCATCTTAGTTGCTCTCCACAGAATCTTCTCCAATTTGTCTGCAACCTTTTTGAAGAGCGGTGCACAAAATGGGACACAATACCCCAGGTGAGGTCTCACCAGTGCTGAATAAAGCTGCACCACCACCTCACATGTTTTGGATACGATGCACCTGCTAAGTGCAACCCAGTCCAAAATGGCATTTGCTTTTTTTGCGACAACATCACATTGCTGATTCATGTCCCTCATACCTTAGGGACCGCCTCGCCTTTCGCGCTCCAGGACGGCTCCTGCGGTCTGCCGGGGTGCCCCGATGGAGAGGGCATTCTCGGTGGTGGGGCCGCGGCTGTGGAACTCCCTTCCGGAGGAAGCTCGCCTGGCCCCAAGCCTTTTAACGTTTCGGCGGAACTGTAAGACCTGGCTGTTTGCCCAGGCCTTTGGGGGAGGGTAGGGAGGGTCTTTTTAATCCCCTACCCCTTTTTTTGCTAAGCCCTGTTTATATTTATATTTTTATATGAAATATATGTTGTTTTTATTGAATTTTAATGTATTTTATTGTTTTAATTATGTTGTGAGCCGCCCCGGGCTGCTTTGCAGGAGGGGCGGGATATAAATGCTTTGAAATAAATAAAATAAAAAATAAATGTTCAGTTTATTTTATTTATTATTTATTATTAAAATTTATATGCCGCCCCCTCCTGCTACAAGCATCTCAGGGCAGCTAACAACATTTTAAAAACACATAACTAAAAAAATTAAAACAATCTAAAAACCCCTGATTAAAATAACCCATACCCTCCCTAACCCAACCCAGCTCATTACCAATCTCCCCACCCCTACCCACTCCCTTTCCCAAAGGCCTGGATGAACAAGCCAGGTCTTACAGGCCCAGACTCTGGGCCAGCCAAGGTTCCTCCAGGAGGGAGTTCCGCAGCCCTGATGCGGACACCGAGAATGCCCTCTCCATTGTTGCCCCTCGGCTAACCCAGGGGACCTCCAAGGTGTCCCCAGAGGCACAAGCATTTCCCCAGGACCCGAGGAGTAAGGCAGTCTCCCAGATAGGAGGGGCCCAAGCCACGTAGGGCTTTAAAAATTAAAACCAACATCTTCAATCGGGCTTGGAACGCTATAGGCAACCAGTGCAGAACTCGGAGCATTGGTGTTATGTGCGCCGTACGGTCCGTCCCTGTCAAAAGATGGGCCGCCACATTCTCCGCCAGTTGCAGCTTCCGAGCCGTCACCAGGGGCAGCCCCACGTAGAGCGCATTGCTGTAATCCAGCTTCAAGGTGATGAACGCATGGCCAGATTGGAGACCCAAACATATGGCCGGAGCCTCCGCGCAAGATGTAACTGGTGAAAGGCTCCCTTCGCCACTGCCTCTACCTGCTAATCCAGCCAAAGGCTGGGGTCCAACAGGATTTCCAAGCTACGGACCCAGGGAGCCAGCGGGGGTCGGACCACCCGCCGCCCAACCCGCCAACATCACCTCCGTCTTATCGTGATTCAGTCTCAGTCTGCTCCACCACATCCAATCAGTCACTGCCTCCAGGCACTGGGAAAGTGCCCGGTGATCCACCATAAACTCCCAGATCCTTTCCTCCAGTGCTACTGACTAATCCCCCATTATATATATTTTTGTTCTGTTTTTTCATTCCTATGTGCAATACTTTGCAGTTGCCAAGTCTCCAGTTCAAGTAGATCATTCTGTATCCTCATCTAGTCTTGCAAAATGTTTGCCACCCCTCCCAGTTTTGCAGAGTAAACTCTCCACTTGCTCCTTCAAGTTATAGACGACTGCGGCTATGACAGATCCCTGCAGGATGCCACTTGATACCATACCATTAATTATTACTTGACCAGTACGGCTGAAAGCCAGTTGAACCCACCTAATGGTAATCGCATCCTGTTCACATTTTGTCATCTTCCTTATGACAAAATGGGACCATGTCAAAAGCCTTGCTGAAGCTGAGATATCGTACATGTACTGCATTCTAGTGGAATACAAGTTGCAGTTCTACACACAAATTGTCCAACCAGCCCAGTTCCAGATGTTCATATCTGACAGCTGTACAATGGACTCTCTTAAGTGCAATCCTGGTCTCAGCCTAAGCCCTAGAGGTTCGACATCCAATTTATGGCATTGCTCTTGCCAGTTTTGGCAACAGCCAAGCACTGAACATACATACTCAACCAATTACTCCACCCAAAAGACCTCACATGTGACCTGGAGGAGGTCCATGCAGTTAAAATGGTGCTAGGAAGCTTACACTATTGCCAACAATGGTGTAAGAGTATTGTATAGTAGAGAAACAATAGAATTCACCTTTCAGGACAGTCCATCTGACACCTATATAAGAGTCCAGTGGCCATTTTTAGAAGGAGAAAAATATACAAGTTTTAAAACATCTTATATATCATATCTTGTATTTTTAAAAGTGGTCTTTTCTCCCCTAACATGTGCATCATGCATTAAAACACAATTACTACTTGGCATCTGCAAGGTACAGGGGTAATATTTAAAATAGAGATAGACAGTTTTCAAATCAGCAAGATCTGCCAATCTCATTTGTTTTCTCTTTAGGAAAGCTATAGGGAAGGGAACTAAAATTTAAAGCCACCACCACTAAACACTAAGGTTATATTTGCAACTATAACAGGGTGGTGGTGGTGGTGGTGTTTTTTTAGATGAGGTTTAATTTCTATACGTTTCACTCTTAACAGAGAGGAAGTTCCCTAACAGCAGGAGAATATTTCACGATTTCTTATCATTTACAGAGTCAAAGAGACACGCACATTTTCAAGATTTGTCCTTAAGTATGAGTGTCATTTTTTTATTACCCAACTTCTTATCTGTGAAATATCATACAGCGCAAGTGACTTGACAAAGGCCTCATGAAAAGTCAATGGAAGCACTAGGACTGGAACCCAGATTGCATGATTCCTATTTCGGAGTTTTATCCATTAAACTTGGTTGAAGGTCCTTTCATACAGTTATTATATTGCGAGAACCCTGCTGGCATAGCAATTCTCCTAACGGAATATTCCAGTATGCCAAAGATGTTCTCTCAATAATTAAAGAAAAGAAAAAAGTAATAAGATGCAGAAGATACTAAGATAATAAGATGCAGAAGGGTGTTTTTAGACAAGCACCTCGCCACCCATTACACACCAGCCAGCCACCCATCATGCATGTTGCAGGGCTGCATTGACACCCTATGCAGCTTTGCAACGTGCATGATGGGTAGTTGGTGGGGAGACGCTGGTCTAAAAACACCCTAAGACTTCAGATGATTAACATGTGTCAAGTGTATGATTTGAATGAGCTAACCAAGATGCATTAGGCAACATTTGGGTGCGCTTAAATGTGTGTTAGCTGGTTGAGGAAATCCCTATAATCTTCATAGCAAGGTAGATTATATAAAGATCGATAGGACCATTTTAACACCATGCTACGTAATACATCTGGCCATCACACCTTCTGCAACATATCATCTACCCTAAGGCTCTGATCTGGCTAATTGAAATGAACAAAAGGAGACATTTGCCTCTGCAGGGCATGACTGAACTAAATTTTGCTCCAGGTATGGGGGGGAAAAGAAATTGGTTAACATGAAACAACTTGAGGATTCAGACCTTCATTTTAAAAAATTGATGAGATTTTATACAAATTAGGGAGGGTGGGGTTTTTTATGGCAGCACAATGCATCGTTTGTGTTAGCACTGGCAAGACAACTCAGCTTTGTTAAGTCACCATATTCTTGTGAGTGGTGCACCTGAACCTTCCAGTATGTATTAATTCGTAGCTGAAGTTTTGATCCTGTATTAGGGGCATATTTGCCATGATGCAGTTAAACACACTTGGCTGTTCTTTTTTTAAAAAAATCAAGAAAAAAAACCCAGATAAATTCAAAATGCTCACTTCCCTCCCCCAAAACACACCAGCCTCCCATCCATCCCAACATACTGACTTTTTTTAAGTTGTCTTTCCTTGTGATTTAGCGTAGATGCAAACCAAAAATATTAACTCTCCACGTCAGCGGACACCATGTTTTTAGGGTTGTTCTGCATGGGTTTGTTTACTGGGGTAAAAATCTTCATACAACACCAGAGCCCACAGGTGAAGGTAAAATGGACTGTGCTCTCCAATACCTGCCTTCCCCCATGTTCTACGTGGTTACACATCAATCATTATGGGCCAAATTCTTTAATCTCCATTCAGGCAGACCTCCCTTTACATCCAAAAAGAAACTGTGTCTAGTTAATAGGGATTGCAGGTCCAACTACCAATACGAATTACCAGTGCAGTTTGGTGTGATGTGCCCATAGTTCATGCATTTAAGGTCCCTAATGCAGAAATCCGAACCGCCTTTGGAATCGTTGTGCTCAATTGTGTTTTGTGAAAACACTATGTACTTCTTCATTTTTATGCTCTCTCAACCACAACAGTTCAAAGTTAAGACTCACTGGACTGCCCTTAACTCGTGCTGTCAAGCCAAGCCATTTCTAAGATGACACTCTACATGACACACATTTAGCACATGGGCATCAGGAAGAGCGGGCAAGATAAAAAAATGTTTTAACTACCAATTTTCTGATTCTGAGTTAAAAAGCAAACCAAACTTTAACCCTTGCTTTGCCTTTTCTCTGCACTCTCCACATATTCCTTTAAAGGGGGCTAATTTGTCAACACGGCATACAACACGTCAAAAAGACTATATACAAGGCCACTTCTTGGGGGGGGGGGGAAGCTGATTAGAGAGGAGACACAGGTAAGGCACCAATTATCAAGCTTTCACCCACGTAAAGGGTTACGGTTGCTTTGCCTTAGTTGGCTTACAGCTGCTAAACACTCCACTGTTTTCCTATTTCCAGGACTTCAAAGGCTGTAATCCCCCCATAACCAAATCTCTCCAGCAGCAGCAATGCCAAACAAGAGCTGCACAGCTCTCGCTCACCAAAGAAATCCCCACTGTAGCTTTTTCAGTGGCAGAAAAGCCTCACTGTACCTTGCCACCGCCACGCCTTCCCACTGAGGCTTTGACCCTTTAATGAAAGCGACACCCAGAATGGACCGAGAACTCCACTCCCCGCATGAGGAAACACTCCCCTTCTCCCCACCTCGCCGGAGGCCAACATGGCATTATTAATCCCCAGATGAAAATAAAGGCGAGCCTTACCTAGCAACTCTTTGGGCACGTCGGAGCTCTCCTCAGTCATCGTTACCCTCCCCCCCCTTTTTTTTTTTGGGATGCCGAGGTGTGCGTGTGCTGCTGGTAGTGGAAGCTGCTGGTTAAACTAGTCGCTTGTCTTCTCCCCTCACGCCTCCCAAAAATAGACAGCCAAAAAAAAGAATCCCAAAATAAAAAGGAGGCAGGAGGAGAGGGGAATCCTGCTGGTGCTCAAAAATAAAGAGGAGAGGGGGGGGGGAGGGGTTAGCACAGAGCTTAGGGGGTTGCTACTACATGACGCTTCCTGCCTGGCGCTGCTGCTGCTGCTGAGATGCAACCAGGAGCGGAATAGCTCGCCGGGCAAGCAGACAGGCAGGCTCAGGCAGCTCTCAGCCACGGCGGCTCCTTGGCTTTCCCTTGCGCCGGCTCCTTCCTTCACTCCTCAGGCTTCCCCCCTGGGCCCCTTCCCTCCCAGCTCCTCGCCGTCCCCGATTCCCCTCGGGCGCGCAGACACCTCCTGTCCCCTAGGTGCAAGCGGAAGGCGTGGGAGGAGGTGGAATTCCTGGCCGGTCCCACACGGCGCCCAGCCCCAGGGAGAGCTCGGCGCGCGCACAGCCTGTTTCCCCCTCGCGAGAGCTCTCAGGCGGCCGGGAGGCGCTGGCTGGCGCTAAGGCGCGGAGAAGAACCCATGGCCCCATGCACAGGCGGGCGGGCAGCACAGAGCATCCCCTTCACGGAGACATGGACCCGGACCCCGCGCGCGCGCGCACGGAGTTTCCAGGCACGCACCATGGACAGAGGGAAAATTAAGGACATTTAGCGCGGCGGCCCCTCCTTGCTGGCGCCCAAGCCACACAATCTGCAGAGAGCGCGTTAGAGGTGGCAGGGGGCCATCTGCTGGCCAGACGGGCATGGGAGGGATTCCTTCTTCCCTGAAAGGGGAGGCAGAGGGCACACGTGGGGGAGGAAAGCCGGTGACATAATTGCAGAGGTCTCCCCCGGGATAAAGGAGGGAGAAATTTAATTTTTAAGCAGTTTGGATTTTAAAACTTCTCCCATTTGTGAGTGAGGCTGCTGCAATGACTCACTTTTATCACCTCAGTCATTCACAGCATGATGAGACTCCTAACCTAGGTTTATTTTTATTACTACTTATTTTATTTATTATTATAGTATCAGATTATTATTTTATTTTTTATTATTTTTATATTATATTTGTATTACTTATTTTATATAAGAAAGTTAGCTCTGCCTTAATATATAATAATAAAAAAATAATAATAATAATCTTAAATAAGGCAGAGATAACTTTCTTCATTGAGAGGCCCATAGAGTTCAATGAGAATCCCAGGGGCAATTTCCTCTGGCTTGCAATCCACTGTTTGAGATTTTCTCATTGATTTGCCATGAATAGTGAATGTGGTTTGCATAGAAGAGTCAGGAAATACTCAAAGTACATGCAACTGTTCACAGATTGTACAATGGATAGCTATAGAGTGTTGAATTATGATTTTAAAGTACTGTATGTATGCTTTAACTTATACTTATGGCATGCACTCTTCCATACCTATTTGATTTGCAGACACACAACAGGCATGGTAGCCTACAGGTAAAAGTCCTGCTTGAAAATTAAAAGGTTCTTGGTTCAAATCCCTTGTACCCTTGCTGTCATTGAGCAGGAAAGAAAAGTCTATACCTTTAGGGATTTTTTTTTTTTTTTGCTGTTGCTGGCCATCAAAGATTCACATCCAGTCTTGGCCATGGGACCCCTATCCTGGAATCCAAGCAACCTCTGCATCTGCAGAGTGGTTCAGCATCGTGCCAGGCTCATAACCCAGAGGTCAAAGGATAAAACCGTTCTTGGCTAGATGACTTCTTTGAGAGCTGTGAGTTGTAAGGGTGTGTTGGTCTACAGGTATGCTTCTTACTTGAGAAGCAAATCGGCCCTGGATTCAACTCTCATATGGTGTCACTATCAAGTGACAAAAGCAAAGACTGAGTGATGGTGCTTGTGAGGACCATATCAAAGTCCATTGTATGAGTATGGTGTACTGCTATTGAGAAAGAAGAAAAAGGCCCATGTGACAGTGCTGGTAAGAACAGCATTGATAAAACACACATAATATCCATGCTCCTGCTTTGGTATATTGCCACTGAAGTTGGAAAAAAAGGCCTCTGTGTAGAGTAAGAAAGAAAAGTGCTGTGTGATGGGGCATGTGAGGAAAAACATTGATAAAACACATGTAATATCAGAGTTCCAGGTATGCTCCCTATACTGCCGTTGAGGCCAAAAGAAAAGAGCTTTGTGAGAACAACATTGATAGAATGCTTTTGATGAATGTTCGTACATGCGAAGAGTATAATGAGAAGAACTTGAAATGAAATTGTGATGCCCAAAAACTCCAGTCTGATTGGTTGGTGTAGACAGTTATTTTGTAAGGATCCAGACAGCTGGTTGACAAACAAGGCCTTACCTGCTTGAGGAAAAAAAATCCAAGTTTTTAACAAGCAGGGCTTGTAAGCTCTGTGTGTTGAGTGAGAAGGAAAAGGGCTGCATGATGGAACTCGTGAGAACACCCTCAATAGAACGCATACAATACCCAAGTTCCCGGCATGCTCCGTATACTGCTGTTGAGGGCAAAAGGAAAGAGCCATGTGACGGAACTTGTGAGAACACCCTCGATAGAACGCATATGATGAATCTTGATACGTACAAAGAGTATAATGAGTGTAAGTTCAATTGTGATGCCCAAAAAATCCAATCTAATCTGCTGGTATAGACTACTGCTTTGTTGGTGCCCAATGTACCTGGACTCTCTTGCTGAGCGCATCCCTTCAGCCCCTCCTTCTTTGTTCCAACTTCTCTGTGGCCCTCGGAGCTTGTACAAATTTTTTAAGTGGCTCCTGCGAGTGAAAAGGCATACAGCACTGAGCATGCACTTGATAAGGTACTGGACTTGGACCTGCCATGGCAGGGGGAGTGCATGGGGTCTGCCTCCCCCCCCACCCCCAAGTGAAGACAACACCCATCACAGCTCCCTGTCCTCCCCCCACAGTGCAATCCAGATGGGTAGAGTTTAATCTCTCCCCAGCTCTCAACATGGACGCTCGATTCAGGAGTCTTGGAGAGCTTGAGCCAGGTCATAATCAAACCAGCCCCAAGACCAGCCTCACTTCTAGGCATATCCACATGCACCTCCCAGGACATCCATGATGCTTGCTTGGCAGGGGGTGGGACAGGAGAAGGGGCTTGGCTTGGGGGCAGCAGCCTGAGAAGGGCCTGGGGTGCAAAATGCCTCAGTCCAGCCCTGGCAGGGAGGAAGCTGGGGAAACGCTGCAGGAGCAGGCAACTTCAGCGCCTATGCCCCCAGGCTCAGAGTTTGCAGCGGAGGGGGGGGGGGAGAGGAAGGAGCCAGAGAAGTGCTGCAGGAGTGGGCAGCTTCTGCGCTTTGCCCCCAGGCTCAGAGCTGCAGCGGAGGTTCAGAGCCAGACACAAGCAGCATTGATTGCGGAAGCAGCATTGATTGCGGAAGCCAGCCAAGTCCACTCTCCCCAACATAGCAGTTCAACTAGTTCTGTAACACACACAGATAGTGGGTCCCTAACTGCAGTATGAACCATGGAGCCTCCTGAAGGAGGAAGCAACTAGCTCATTAATATATATGTATGTAAAATGTAGCTTCTTGTCCACTACTACAAGTTCGCTACTCTCTTTTTTTGGAATGGCATATATTAATGTCTTCATGACCATCTCTGCAGAAAATATGTCTTATTTTCTGAAACATCATGTAACCAAAACATAGATGTAGTATAATCTCTTGCCATCTTTATACTCCCTGAAATCACTCATGAGTTTGGATCGTGTTGTAAAAAAAACCAAGGAAGTTAGACAAATAAAAAACCTACGGTTTAAAAAACCTAGTTAAAACAGATTCACACCAAGCAAACTTTAACAAACCAGGAAATTGTATGTTAAGACTCTCGCCTTAACTTGCACACCTTGTAAGCAGTGAAGTTGTTGTATGGTCTCACATACTGTGCTCACTTACAACTTAGGCTCCATGCACCCACACTTTGCCTTGGTCTTTCAGCCCCAATCCTCTTCCTTTGCAGGTTGGGGGCAACACTAAATCTGGGGAGAATGCTATGTAAGTGTTTATTTAGAATGTGGGCAAATATTGACATGAAATCCATGGAATGGCCAATGGAAGGAATGGGGGAAACAATGCTAATTTGAAATTAAATTGTATCTCATTAACTGTGAAATGATACAACGGAGATGCATCTTTGGGGCTGGGGAAGGAAGAGGATGTGGAATAATGAAGGCAGCAGGGAAAGACAGTGGAATGACAGGGAGGAGGCCACAGGGATTGAGTACAGCAGGAAGGAACTTGGTGGAATAATAGGAGGAATGCCACAAGAAATGGGTAGAATGTCAATATTTTGGGTGATGTAAGTGATAAATATTTTGGGTGATGTAAGAGACTACGATGTCTGGGTGATGTAAGACCCAATATTTTGGGTGATGTAAGAGACTATGGGGAATACTACTATAATGCTAATAAGCACCATAGCTACCCCCTTGTTGTTCTAGACTCTATTGCCCTGTTGTATATTAGTACACCTTCTCTCCTGGGTTTTCTTTTCTTTGAGGGCATGGGAGTTGTCATTTCACACACTCATAGATGTATTTGCTATGAGTAATGATGGTTGTTATAGTGGTCAGTCTTGTGATTTTTGGGGAGGTGAGTGGGGTTTATTGGGTAATAGTAGAGGCCAGACTATGCAGTTGGATACTAGTGAGTTAAATGGGGGTGGGGGGGTTGAGGGCAACTGAAGTCAGAACTTTTCTATCCTCTGATAGTGAGGTGGTGGTATGGGGAAGGGTACAAGTAAGTAGTGGGTTAGAGTAGGTGGTGATCCCAAATAAATGTAAATGTAAGGACAACACAACTGGTCCACCTAGTTGTTTCATGTTGGAATATTTACATGCTCTTAGTCACCTGTGCAGTGGGGAGATGTACTTAATTTGGTGCCACAGAATGGAGATCTGGAATATAAGCAACAAAAAAGAGAAATTATTTCCACATTGGAATTAGAGTAATAAAATAATATTGGACAGGGAGGAGCATGTCATCCTAGCTTTAGTGTTGCCCCCAGCCTGCAAAGGGAAGAGGATTGGAGATGAAAAACCAAGGCAAAGTGTGGGTGCATGGAGCCTAAGTTGTAAGTGAGCACAGTAAGGCCTTTTTAACATGGACGGCACAGCTGCTCCGATGGGTGGAGATGGGTGTGGATGGGTGGGTGAGCAAAACTTATATCCCACCCCTTCTGCCCAAAGGCAGCTCGAGGAGGCGAACAACATGCACACACACACACACACACACACACACAAAAATCAACAATAAAACATTTTAAAATAAATCTACAAATTTAAAAACAAGTAATAAAAACACACCCTCCTTCCCAAACCCCACCTCCCTCACCCTACCCCGCCCCCTCGCCAAAAGCCTGGCAGAACAGCCAGGTCTTACACAAACGTCGAAATGACAGGAGGGTGGGGGCCAATCGAGCTTCCTCCGGGAGTGAATGCCACAGCATAGGGGCAGCCACCGAAAAAGATCTCACATCAGTGGCCACCTGTCTCGCCCAGGGAACCTCCAAAACGGCCCCCACGGACGATCTCAGGGGTCACACGGGCACATGGGGAGTGAGGCGATCCTGCAGATAGGAGGGGCCCAGGCCATGAAGGGCTTTAAAAGTCAAAACCAGCACCTTGAACCTAGCCTGGTGCTTTATAGGCAGCCAATGCAGAGCCCGGAGCACGGGCAGCGCCATAGGGGGGTATCAGAAGGAAAGGGGAGGGGCCTGTAAACACCCAGTGCCCACACACCCATCCTGGGGAGCACCCGGCAAACACCCGTGCAAGTACACGGACGGACGGGAATGGCGGGGAAGCCCTGCCCGGCACAGCGATGGCACAACATGGCTGACTGAGGGCAAATGAAGCTGCGCAATGCAGCCCCGCCCCCCGCAGCCGCCAGGACCCGCACAGGCGGGGCAGGAGGGAAATGGGATGACAGCCGCTAGAAAGGAGCCGGCTCCACACAGCCCCGGCACAGAGCCCAGACCACCCGGAGCCAGGCCCACCCCCCCACACACACACACACAAATACAGAAGAGCCGCACAAACACAGCAGGCTACAGAGGCACACAGGGATGGGCCCATGGGGGGCGAGGGGGGGAAGGCACGCACACAACACAGGCAACACCCCCACGCACACCCCTAAGGGGAGAGGTCACAGCAAAGCACAACATGGACACGCCAGGAACGGAACACAAAAGCCTTTATTAACATGGGGAACCAGCAACGGGGCAACAACAACAGGGCAGGGAGGGGGAGGGGGCAACAGAAGGGGGGGAACAATGCCAGCAGAGGCAGGCCTGGGACAGAACCCCGGTCAATACGGCCAGCGACCCCGCGCCTGGCGCCAGCACTCAGCCTGTGCACAGTTCATACGGTGCAGCTGCTCCAGGACGAGCAGGAGGAGGTCCACCAGTTCCCCCTGCTCCCGGGTCTGCTCTGTGATCATGGCCTGCACTGAAGGGGACAGAAGGAGAGGACAAAGCCATCAGAGCTGACCCCTGGCACCAAGGAATAGAACCCCCCATGGCAGGACACAGGCACGGGCCCCAGCAAACCACCAGCACACTCACGGATGCCCTCAAACAGCTGCCCTGCCATCCGCATGTCCAACGCCGCCCGCTCCAGCTGCAGGACCATTGCCCCCAGGCACAGTATCACAAGCAGCATGACGACAGTAGCTGCAGGAGAGAAGGGACAGGGCCATAGGGAACGCATGCACCAATGGGCCCTGGGAATGCCGGGGGCAGCAATCGCACCAGGGGCACACCCCACGCAAGGACAACCCCCCCCAAGGAGCACACACACACCCCGCACGAGGGAGGGGAATCGGTCAGTCCAAAGGGCCGCACAGTCCACAGCAACCCCTACTCACGCTCAGCCGCCCAGCGCCCATGGTGCAACTGCCCATCCATCGCCACCTCCACAGTTG
>QEPC01012832.1:3799169-3829517 GCA_003113815.1 Sphenodon punctatus
AAAAGTGGCCTATGTGAGACGATACAACAACTTCACAGCTTACAAGGTGTGCAAGTTAAGGTGGGAGCCTTAACATACAATTTCCTGGTTTGTTAAAGTTTGCTTGATGTGAATCTGCCTTAACTAGGTTTTTTAAACCATAGGTTTTTTGTTTGTCTAATTCTTAAAATCACTGTGAATTTTGCCATTAACTTCAGCGTGCCCTTTGCAAGGGAAATAAATAATAGTTAAGGCCACTGGTGGTGTAGGTGTGGCTCAGTAGGTATAGGCCCTTTTCAAATGGATGTCACTGCCCCTCCCCTCGCCCACATGTGCGGGTGGGTGTCCGTTTAAACACTGCGGCAGGTGCGGGTGGAAGAGTGGGCATTTGTGCGAATGCTGCAATGGGTGGGTGGGTGGAGGAGTTCCTGCCAGGGGCCAATGCAGGCACTGCAACATGTATTTTTCATAAGTGTTCCTTAAAAATTTGCATAGGTGGCAACCCTAGCTCCCGTGTTCCACCCATCACCCACACAGGGAACAACGGGCCCCAATGCCAGATGTTCCGTGTGTGGATGTGGGTGGGGGTCCATGGGAACTCACCCCCATGCACCACCCACTGCCTCCCATCCCCCCCCCCCCCCCGTGCATCCGCATCTGTTTGAAAAGGGCCATAGTCAATTATTTTGGGTGTCCTGGGTTCAAATTTTATTTTTATTTATTTATTTTAGAGATTTTTACCCCGCTCCTCCTGCAAACAGCTCGGGGCGGCTTCCAGCAATAAAACATATATAATACATAAAAACAATTTAAATCAATCAATAATAACAATCATATATTAAAACAGGGACCGGGACCTCAATTAAAACAATAAATAAGGTAGGGGAGCTAAAACTCTCCCCCACCCTCCCCACAGGCCTGGGCAAACAGCCAGATTTTACAACTTTGCCAGAATGTCAACAGGGTTGGGGCCAGATGGGCTTCCTTCGGAAGGGAGTTCCAAAGGCGCGGTGCGGCCACCAAGAATGCTCTCTCCATTGTGGCCCCCCGCTTAACGTGGGGGACCTCCAAGAAGGCACCCCCGACAGACCGAAATTTTGGCTCAGCGTTGGACTCCCAAGGATGATTGACACCACTCATGGTTTGACCCTGAGATTTCCATAGGCCAAAATGTGTCAGGGTCAAGTCAAACCATGAGAAGTGACAACCTTATGAGTTCCAAAGCAATCTTGAAGCACACTAGCAGGCAGAGCGCACACAAGTTTATTTGCAGTGATTGGGATTTACCACATGCATTATCTGCCAGAGGACTATACTGTTGGGCAAGTTTTGCCACATCTCAACTTCAGTTCCCAGTCTGTAAAATGGAAGTGGCAGTGACTTCCTGGAATGGAAATGGCTGTAAGGCCAGATCGAGGCAAGTGCAGCCTGTGCAGTTTCACAGGGCCCCATGTATTGTGGAAACCTCAAAACATGTGGTCCCTAAATAAACTTAAAATGACAACCTGAGTAAGAGGCGTAAAATATGGGCATACAGGGCCTCCAATGCAGGGGCCCACAGTGATTCGGGAAGAGGACCCTAACACATGTGTAAACTAGAAATAACGTGTAACTTACAGGTCCACAAGATCAGCAATGCAGGGAACCTTTGCTCTTGAGCAAGATGTTAATATTTAATTGAACATTAAAAATTAATTTTGATGACATTTTCCTTTTGCTAAAGGGTGGGTCGGTGTGTGTCTATCAAATATTCCCGTGTTAGAAGGGAGCCAATCAGGGCGTGAAATTTCTGGTCGCCAAGTCACTATTGGTGACCAGAAAATGAGGGCAGGCGACCTGCCCTTAATGCAGCTGTATTTTATTTTATTTTATTTATTTGTTGCGGTGAGATTTCCCATTTAATCTGTGCGCCACCGTCTTTGGGCCAAGGGGAGGGGGAGGAGGGAGAGCGTACGGAGCCCCGCACCCACTGCTGATGTAGGCGTGTGGTGATGGAGCGAGGCAGTGAGTGGCGCTGAAGGAGGCGAAGTAAAGCAAGGCAGGTTGGTGGGTTAGGCTGGAGGGGGGGCGTGGAGGTTAGACGACTGGGGGGCTAGTTTCTTTTTTATTGTTGGAGGAAGGGCTTGCGTGCTGGGAGCACAGTGATTCCCCCCACCTTGAATGCTCTCGGGAGTTTTTGGAAGCCGGGACAGGAGTCCCATTTGAGTTCCCTCCCCACTCTNGACGCCATCTCCCCGGCGCCTCAACCAAGCTACCACAAGATTAGTAATTAATAATCCTATCTCCTCAGAGACAAGAGATCCCCAAATTAATATCTTATTTAGGGATCACTAAGCAAAAAAGCATAAACCATGAGCAGTAAACAGAACAAAACTCACTCAGCCAGCCCAAAGTTCTCTGCCCTCACCCGGCTTGTGCCTAAGGCCACGTGCCCTTGCGCCCTGCTATCAGGGTTCACTCGGGGGCATGGTGTGGTCTGCCGGAATCCCCCCAGCCACTCATGAACCAAATACCCAATCAGGGCTGAGTCACTGGGGCAGGTGCTAGTTCAAAGGCTTGCCAAATTCAGTCTGTACAAGCCAACAGTCACTAAAGAGAACTAGGTCCCAAATTTATTACAGGCAGCAGTATTCACCAGCTCCAACCAGGTATCCTTGCTCTCCTGCAGCTCTGTTCTCCCACCAAGTAGCTGAGTAAATCCAGCTGTTCCATATAGTTTGTACAGGCATTTTTGGATGAGAGACCATTTCATCGTATTTTAAAAGTCCTCAGCTATCAGGGTCTTAACAAGTCCATGTCTTGAAACAACCAGGAGTTGCCTGGCGCTGCAGACCTCCAACCCGTGACAACCAGTTTCCCTGGATCTGGCAATGCCACCAAGAGAAATCCTCTGCCTGTCAGTTGTCATAGTGCGTGCCTTCCACGAGGCTCCCAGGCAGGGTGACTGCTGCAGCTGCCTGTACTGGAGTGACTTGGTAATTTATTTATGTAAAAATTTATTTATGTAAAATGTATATCTCGCCCCTCCTGTCCAATCAGTGCCTAAGGCAAGGGTTTGCTCAGATGTGATACTGTCCAGCCCAGCCACTATGTAGCAGAATTAGTACATTCCAGTGTGCTGGGAGGAGTTGTACTACATGCCACAGGGTAGCGAGAGAAGTAGCTACTATAAAGAACACTAAATGGAAAAAAAATACCATCTCACCTACCAGTGGTTCTCAAACTTTTAAAACTGTGTCCCTCTTGTCTGTGGTCTCTTGTTCATGCTAGCTGAGACCCTTGTTCCAGTACACACAGGTATGCCTTATTCCCTCCCTCCCACACTTTCCCTTTTACTACTGAGAGCTGTCTTGAAACCAATGGGACAAACAGTAGTAAAGTACACGTACAAGTACAAGTGCGTGTGGAGAATCAAAGCCATACATACATCCAGCGAGTAACTCAACAGGGCCTGGTTCTTGTCGGAGGTGTTTATTAGGGGTGTGTAGAAGGGACCACCTTTGTTTTGGATTAATTTTCATTTCAAAAATTTAGTTATGTATTTGTTTTTATTTAGGCCCTTTTCACACAGACACTCTAACACTGAAAAAATGGGTGTTACATTTTATTATACATGTTGCAAGGCACCCATAGAGCACACCTACAGCCATGAAACATGTATAATAAAATGGAACACCCATTTTATCAGTGTTAGAGTTTTTGCGTTAATAGGGCCCTTGTAGCAGGGAGGGTCCCCCAGGGCCACACAGGGCACTGGGGTGTCACTCAAGGGAATTAGCTCAGCCCCTGCTATGCCATTTCAGCCATGAGCCTCAGCTGAACCCCCACCTTCCAGGTAAGGGGTACCCTCTCAGGACACACCATGCAGTCCAGAGGGTCTTAGTCTACCGTTCTTTATTGGACACCACCCATGTCCTCTGTACATGGGGTTGCCAGTTCAGTCACCTCAACCCTGCAGGCCCAGGCCATCTCTGCAGACTCGGGAGCAACACAACCTCAACCCCCCAAAGTCCATCCATCCAGACCTTAAACCCCCAGGCTCTGGCCAAGCCTTCCCCAGGTAAGAGGCTCCCTCCAGGACACAGCCTCTCCCAGTTGCCTGGGTCCCGTTAGTTCATCAGTCTTCAACACCTTTGGAGAGCATAGAGCAGGATGACTTTTTCAGGGAGATTTTGCTCCTTCGGCTCCCTGGCAGAGACTTTTTCCTCTCTGCCTTGTCTCTCCTTATATACAGCAGAGTTGGGTATGGCCAGGCTTCTACTCCTCAGCCTTAAAGGGCCAGTAACCTGCCCACTCTGTCACAGGAGTTTCTCAGCCTGTACGCCCCAAAGGCTGATCCCCAGCTCTGGGGTCGGCTCTGCCACACCCCTGTGGGTGCTCAGCCCTCTGACTGGCCCCCACAGCCCCCTTCTTAAAGGGGCAGCAGCCCCACTGGAATGCTCCCTGCTACATCCCTAGTTGTTAAATTTGTTTCCCATTATTTTCAATGAGCATCACCTTACAGGTCTTTCATTGGTTTTAACAGTGGTTTTACTTTGTCTCTGACATTTTCCCATCCCTAAACTTGCAGAGAGTGCCACAGGTGGGGAGAGTATGAGAAACAGACACAGTGGCAGGCAGCAGGAAGGTACAGGAGCAACGGGCATTAGCAAACATTGGGTGGGCAAAGAATCAGCAGGCATTGGCAGCCCAAGAATGACACACCTTCAATTTTCAGGGAGTGTCCCAGAGTGGCCGGGCACCAACTGAATTAGAAAGATAATGGGAGGTGGGCACTGGACAGTTGGCAGCACCCCAAATGTAACACGGTGTCCACATGCAGAGAGTGCCATAGGGTGGCAGGATATGAGAGAGACAGACTGGCAGCAGGCAGGCACAGGAGCATTAGGCATTGTGCAGGCAGAGGAGCTAACATTGGCATCCCAAGTATGACAGGGTTTCAGCTTGACAGAATGCCCAGGGTGGCGGAATATGAGAGAGAAGGACTGGCAGGCAGCAGGTAGGCAGAGGAACAGCAGGAAGTGGAACTGTCACCCTGTCAGGCCCTTGCTTCAAGGCCTTAGAGTTTGGGTAAGGGTCTTCCCGGGGGCCCGTTGGTGTTTCCGTACCTGGGGGTGTCCGGGTAGCAGTGGCAGGAACAGATCCCCTGGAGGGAATCCCTCTCCAGGATCCCCAGCGGCAGCCTCAGCGGAGGCAATGGGGGGGCCGGTAGGGACACAGGAGGTGAGAGGAGAATGCCCCCAGGATACAGCCACTCCGCTGCCTGCATCTCAAGCAGTGGTGAACCCGAGCAGCACAGTTAAAAGCGCTCAGCCCCACCCGGGCACTTCATGCCCGGTTACCATGGCCACGCTCCTCGCAGTGCTGCCCTGGTGCTCAGAGCACCTGTGTCAGCATGCCTTGCAGGACACTGGAGATAAAAGGAGTGCCCTGACTACCCCCACTTGTCAGTGATCAGTGCCTTGTGCCTCTGAGACTGGCCCCTTGGTTCCTCGTGCTTGTATCCAGACAACTTGTCGTCGTGTGTGAGAGCGAGAGCAAGAGAGAGCGTGTAGAGTGATTCGTGAGCACTGTAAGTACTTGAACCCCATCTATATAGACCTCACCCTCTGGTGGCCTGGCTCCCCCCTCGGTGTGATTGTCCTATCCCCCTCTTCAACCCTTCCTCTTGGGGACCTTGGACTTGCTCCCCCCAAACCTCAGCACCCCCCGTGTCCCTTTGTCCTGGTTCCTGTGCGGGTGTAGTCATGTGTCATTGTCTTTCCTATGTGTGTGGAAACCCTATGTGGTTTAGGCATAGCACTTCACGTCCCTGTGATGATCTAGGGTATATATCTCAACAAGCCATTTACGATCCTGAGGGATATATTATAGGCAGGTGTCGGCCACCACCGGGACACACGCCCTTTTTTTTTTACCCTTTGACCTTCCCCATTCCTCCCCCCTCCCCCAAGGATGACAGGGTATCAACTTGCAGCGTGTGCCACAGGTGGGTAGAGTATGAGAGAAAGTCGGACTGGCAGAAAGCAGGTGGTCACAGAAGCAGCAGGCATTGAACAGGCACTGAATCAACAGGCATTGGCACCCCAAGGATGACAGGGCTTCAACTTGCAGAGAGTGCCCCAGAGTGGCTGGGTGCCATACGAAGTAGAGAGATAATAGCAACATCTTTACTGGTTACATGGCATGGACGTTAAGGCAGGAGCCTTAACTTACAATTTCCATGCTATTTAGAGCATGATTAAACTTGTTATGGCCTTAACCTCTCTTTAAACCAAAGGTTTTATGAGTATAGAATTTCCAAGCTTTCTGATAAATACAATGCAATGCAGAAAATTTCTCTGCTGGCGCACTACACTGATGAGCAGCATAACAGTGATGCTCAGCCAGTTCATATCTTAAAGTCAATACTACCTTGTCTGCACTTGACTGTGAGAATAGGTTAATTAGAACATACTAACACATACTAACAACATGCTATCATCTATTCAAGGCAATCTTTTGACCTGGTCCTGAAAACATTTCTGTATATGCAGTACAACTTAAAACAAGGGAGCCGCCTGCAACAGGAGTGGAGAGACTTACCTGCTTGACATCTGCTGCTGGGAGCCATTGTGCTGCTTGCTGCCGTCGGCCCAGCTGCCGCCTCATTTCCCCACTGCATCCATCTGCAAGGAGGAAAGCAACAAGTGAGANTGAGAGAGTGGAATAAGCAGATCCTAGAGCAGAGTGCACTGAGTTTGTTGTTTTAGTTTTAATTTCGGGTCAGGGACAGTAACAAAATAGGGCTTCCAAAGCACTTTCATCACCTGAGAAGGTCAGAGCTGAGCAGGGAAGCCCGAAAGAGGGGTCTCGAAGCAGGAGGGAAAACTAAACAACAACTGAAACAGCTGATACTAGAATTTGAAATGAGCACGGATGGGAATGGAGCGGAGGCAGCAAATCCCCCTCCAAACCTCTCTCCATCCGACCAGCAACCAGTAGATGGAGATACGCTGTCAAACGTGCCCCAAAACTCCCTTCCAACCGACTGGCAACCCGCGGGACAAGACTTAAATCCTAAACTCGAGATGGCCAGAATAAGAATGGACAAGGAGCTCAAATAAGAGCAAATGAGAGCAGACAAAAAGGAAAAAACGACAAATGCAGTTCGAACTTGAGAAAATAAAACAGGAAGAAAGAGAATGAGAGAGACAGCACCAAATTGAAATCCTGAAGACACAGGCAGCCCTAGGAATGAACCCTCAACTCCCTCCACTAGGCAACACGGGAAACAATGCAGGAGGTAGAATTCGGGACTACGCCCCATTGATTCCACTGTACGATGACGGGAATCAATGCATAGACGACTACTTCACAACCGTGCATCATGTGTTTCGTCAAGAACAGATCCTGAATGAGATGTGGCTCAAATTAGTGTTACCCAAACTCCCAGCGAAAGCGAAAGAAGTCTACAGCACAAAAATGGAGGAAAATCCAGTGCTGACATTTGATGCTTTCAAAAAGGCAGTTCTTGAGGCCTACAGGATTACTCCAGAAACATTTCACCAAAAATTACGCAGCTTTAAGAAGGCAGAGGGTATGTCATATTGAGATGTTTGTAATATGTTGAAACAATATAGGGTGAAATGGTTAGATGAATGTGGGAATGCCACTAAGGAACAAATTATTAACTCTGTATTACTTGAACAGTTCTATACTTTGTGTAGCCTGAATTTAAAAGCACACCTGCTGAATAAGGAGATCACAAATCTNGATACCTCAGGGACCACCTCACCCTCTGTGACTCAGGACGGACTCTTCGGTCCAACAGGGGCACCTTCTTGGAGGTCCCCCGCGTAAAGTGGGGGGCTACAATAGAGAGGGCGTTCTCGGTGGCTGGGCCCCGGTTGTGGAACTCCCTCCCAGAGGAAGCACGACTGGCCCCGAGTCTGCTGGCCTTCCGTCGGACCTGTAAGACATGACTGTTTTCCCAGGCCTTCGGAGGTGGGGAGGGGAGGGTGGGCTAAATTTCTGTATCGGGGTATTTTAAAACTGTTTTAATAATATTTGTGTAGATTTTTATATATTTTATATTTTGTTATACTGTGATATATTGTGTATTGTATGTTGAAAGCTGCCCCGAGATGCCATAGGCATAGGGGGCGGCATATAAATGGAACTAAATAAATAAATAAATAAATAAATAGTACATTACTAGAAGTGTCTTCAAGATCTGTGCATTACAGTCTGCTGAAAAGGAACACAGTTGACCTCCAGTCTGTTTATAATCAACACTGAATTCACTGAACAGTAAAGCCTTTACTAGGCAGACGAGTGACTATCTAGACCTATCTCAAATTTTAACTTTTCAAATTTGCTCATGTCTTGCAGATTAACTCTATTACTCTGTCTTGTTTTTACTAAAAGTAGAACTATACAAGATGCAGTATAACAATTGTTTTATGGTTTTTTAAAGAAACTGTATAATGAAATTCTATTTTGAATTTAATTCTTCAGACATTTAAGGTTTTCAACTTTTCCTATTGAAACAATCAAATTTTTTCTTCAGCATCATTGCAGTGTCATTGATTTAAAGGTTCCCATCCACTACATCTGTAACTGTATTTTCACTTTTAAGTGAAATTACAGGCCATGTTTCCGATTTAAGTAGATTGTTTACAAAGAAAATATATGCCACAATCTAAATGTGACATTTCCATATTCCCTACACTTCATAATATTCTAACAAAGTGAAAACAAGCATAGGATAAACCTATGTTGATTGATTAAAACCATCTCTAGGAGAATTATTTGACTTTTCACAACCAACTAAACACACCTCCTCCCCAATTCCCTCTTCTCCCTCCCCCACCCTTCCAGTCTCCTGTCTTCCCTAATTCTTTATCCTCCTCCTTTCCCACCTTCAGGTCCTTAACCAGCCCTCTATTCCCCACATATAACTCCCTACCTTCACCTTCCCCTGTCCCTAACCCCCATCATCCTAACCTCATGGACCTCATGGGGGAGGCCATGGAGGCCCTGTGGCGTGACCCCCAGCGCGACAGGCCATGCCATGCCATGCCACGGAAGGAGGGTTGGCAGCCGATCCACACCATGGTGACTTTCCACTGGTGCCGGTGCCCCCACACACACCTCAGCCACCCGTGGTTTCCCCAGCAGCAACCCTATCTGGGCCTGGTCCAAGGGGTCCCCCTCCCCCACATACGACAACTGGAACTGGTTGCGGGGCCGCCCTTCCAGCCCACACCCCCCGTGGTCCCACCCCCACTGCCAACCCTCCTCGTCCCCAGGAGGTGACCCCCCCACCCCAGGACCGTGCACCCCAGGATGACCACCCGCCCATGGTGGCTGCCCCACCCCCTCCGGTAAGGCCACAGCACCCCAGGTCCCTGGGGGTAGGGGGTGCCACAAGGGTGGGCCCACTGGGAATCCAGGCCCCCACGTGAGGCAGGACCCTGGTAGGGAGCCCAGTGTAGAACCCACTCAGAGTACACGCACTGCATGGGCTGGGGAGCAACGGTCATTGCCAGAGGCACAATTCCCAGCTCTGTGACATGGTACTGGAAGAGGCATGTGCCATGCTACTGAGGGTGGCCCAGCCAGGGGCTCGTACCAACGGGGATCACCCTATGGCACATGGGATGCTTGGGTGGGGGGTAGGGGACTCCCTGGATGACCATGGGGCACCCAGTGACCCGGGCCCCTACATGGGACAGAGATGAGTGTACACAAGAATCCCTCACCCCATTCTTGTTTCTCCATGCAGGGACCATCAGCACAGGCCGGTGTGGAACGACCAGTGGATGACAGGGAGACTGGACCATCCAGCCAGCGAGTGCTGCGTTGGGCTGCAGCCAGGGCATGCTGGCCCGTGAGCCCCAGTGTTGTGGCCAAGAGGGGGAGAGGGCGCCCCAGACACTAACCCCCACCCTCCTTCCATTGTACAGTGCCCCCTCCAATAAATGTGTTGTACCGCTACCGTGCAGTCGTTTCATCTGTCAAGGGACATGGGGCTGGGGGGGTATGTTCGCGGTGTGCAGGGGGGCACCAACATGTTGGGGGCTCTGTACAGTCCCTGCCCAGCTGACAGGCTGGGGCCTAGCCCAGTGAAGCCTCATGCAGTGGAGGTGGCTGGCACAGCTGTACATCGAACCTGTACAGGCAAGTCGGTAAGGGTTTGCTGGTGGGGCGTTCCGGGGGCTGCGCACCCTGTGGCCGACAGCGAGGGGAGGGCGATCGGACCCAGGCACTCCACGGGACCCGTTACTGGGAACCCCCAGCCCACACATGGAATATAGGCACTCTTGCAGGTACAGGGTAGTAAATGGCTTTATTGAAGGGGTCCACAGACCTATGGAGATGGTTGTGGGATAGGTGCTGCCCAGTGTTTGGCTGCCTGGGCAACGATGCGGCGGCAGATGGCGTCCCTGTTCTCCTCTGAGATGCGCTGGAATGCCCCTCCCTGGGCATGTTGGTACAGGGGCACGGGGCCGGCCCTGTGCACCAGTGGTGGGTTGTCAAGGGCAGCATCCCCTGTCTCGCATACGTTGTGCAGGATGCATGCTGCCAGGACGAGGATGGGGGTGTGGTCCAGGTCGAATTGACTCCTGTTCATCAGGAGGTGCCAGCGCATCTTGAGGAGTCCAAAGGCCCACTCCACCATGCTGCGGGTGGACAACAGGTGCTCATTGAACAGGCGGTGGTGAGGGTTGCAAGCCACTGGATAGGCCCGCATGAGCCACGAGCTGAGCAGGTAGGCGGGGACCCCTATCACAACAGGGGCCATGGGAACCCCTTCACGCGGTACAGGGTGAGGGCGATCTCCCCGTTGAACATGTGTGCATGGAAGGTGGAGGCACGCAGGATACATGTGTCATGGCTCCGCCCCGACTGGCCTGTGTAGACATCTATGAACAGGTCCCTATGATCCACCATGGCCTGCAGATTGATGGAGAAGGCTTGCTTCCTATTCATGTAGTCGATCTTTGCATGAGGGGGTCGTATGATGGGGATGCGGGTGCTGTCAATAGCCCCGATGCAATGTGGGAACCCCATTTCCTTGAACCCACGCATCACCTCCTTGGGGTCACGGAGCTGGATGACCTGCTCCAAGAGGAGCTCCACGAGCAGGTCACACACATCATGCTGGGCCCTGTTCACAGTGGAGGTGCCCACCCCGAACTGCTCCCCCACGCTCCTACAGGAATCGGGGGTAGTCAGCCGCCACAGCACCATGGCCACGCCTATCCCTGGTGGCAGCAGGAATCACATGTTCATCTCCTGCCTCCAGAGGTGGGGGTTGAGGAGCTCCCCAAGCGGGTCAGGAGGGAGCGGTACATCCGGAAGTGGTCCGACCATTCCCCGTCCATCCAGGTGGCCAACATGTTCTCCTACAAGTCATTGGACCAGGAGTACAACCAGTGCCGGTAGGGTCACGTGGCGGGTGTAGACATTGAGGGTCCTTGGGCTGGGATGAGCTGTCCTTGCTGGGACACCATGGAGCCCAACAGGGCACGGCATCGGATGGCTGTCTGCCTTGCCCAGCACATGATTGCCGCCCTCCGGAGGTTTGCTGCTCTCCGCCTCCGTGCCCCCTGGAGGACAGACCTTCGACCGTGCAGCCGTAGCAGAGCTATCTGCTGTAGCAGCTTGCACAGCAGCAGGAGGGCCACACCAAGGAGGTGCAGCAGCACGTCCCTGGGCTGTGGGTCCCCGTCCCCCGCCAGCATGGTTCTTCAGCTCCCCACACGAAGCCTACCTCCGCTGGCACGTGCCAGGACTGTTGCGCTCTCTGCTCTATGAACTGTGCCCACACCCCGCTCTTCCCTGGTGGTGCAGGAGTTCCTCTGTGTCCAACCAGCCCGGGGTCACCATACTTTGTGTGGTGCTTGCTCCTGTGCTACAGACCCTCTGCCCCATTCCCTACCACCTGCAGAGGGTCCTTATGTACTGTGTAGGCTGGTGGGGGCAGGGCCTACACATGCAGAGTGACCGCCATGGCAGGAGTGGCGCCCGCTCTGGTGAAGCAGCAAGCGGGAGACGGAGGGATGCAGCGACCAGGTTGAGCACGGATCGCGTGGCTACCCTCACCCACAGGCGTCCTTGCATGCCGGAGATAGGCCGGTCCTCCGGGGACTGGGCTCTGCAGCCCACACACAGGGCAGAAGGGATGCAGCACAGGTGCAGAGAGATGAAGGAGCCCACGGCTGGGCACTGTGCCAGGCCAAGAAGCCGAGCCAGGCAGGCTGGTTGCCCCTTCCCCTTGGCGGCCCTCCTGCCCCCATCTGTATNGAATGAGAAAAGAAAAATGTATAGATTGGTCTGATATTTAATAAAGTTGCCTTAACATACAATTTACTGTCATGTTAACGTTTGAGTATAATTTGTAATGCCGTCTTAACAAGCTTCTTAAACCGAAGGTTTTTTTGTCTAGGTAATATAGTTTATGTGCAAGGCAGATTATGAAATGTCTATAGAAAGCGGCGGGAAGCATATTTTGACAGGTTTTTCCAGCTCTGAGAGAGTTGGGTCTGAAGGGCATACTCAGTGGAAGGTGTTCATGTTGTTAAGTAAGGTCACCAGCAGGTAAAACTCACAAAGCTACTGGTAGCACTTTGAAACAAAACTGTGTGGTAAAAGTAAGAAAGCTTAGGCCTGTAAGGAAAATTCTTTCCCACTTCCCCCCCAACGCCCTCTTGCCCCACAGCAAAATGTGAAAACTATGAAATGGAAACTCAATGCAAGAAGGGATGGAGTTACAGGAGAGTACTTAGATTATTATGTGTAGTGAGAAATTGATACAAATAGGATGGAACTCCTTCTTCTGGGTAATTTAGTAAGTTTGTATTTGTAAGGGAAATAATCAAGTGAAAAAGAATCTTGTAAATAATATCCTGTTCTACTCCCTCCATCTTCCACTTGCTGTGGAAATTAAAGAGTTTGTTCCCAAGTGTAAAAAACAAACAAACACCCAAATCTGGAAATGACAAAGTTTGGGATAAAAGGAGAACTCTCTGAGTGCCTTGCAATGAAACTAAGGTTGGAAGTATTGTAGGGGGGTGAGGGGGATTTAGTATATTTCCCCTTTAAAAAAACGGGGAAATTCTAAAATTAAAAAAAACTTCAGTTTAAGAGAGGAGCTAAGGCTCTTACAAATTCACTTGTGCTCCAAAAGCATGGAAATTGTAAGTTAAGGCTCCTGCCTTAACGCATGCGCCATGTAAGCAGTAAGGACATTGTACAGTCTCACATTTTGTGCTCGTTTGCAACTTATCTTCCATACACACACACTTCGCCATGGTCTTTCAGTCCCAATCCTCTTCCTCTGCAAGTTGGGGGCAACTGTGGATGTTTTCACATGGACCCAGAGCTAATCACCCGGCCTGGAGCAGGTCCAGGGGTGAGCCCCCACATCTAACCGCTTGAAGCCATGCTTAGGTGGGGTTTAATGACCCAGCAGCTGCAGCGAACCAGGATCTGCCCACACAGTGCCCCTCCCCCACACCATAGAGTTTATTTATTTATTTACTTATTTATTTACTTATTTATAAAAGATTTCTATCTTGCCTCTCCAGCCCACAGGGCAGCTTGGGGCAGCGAACAACAACTCAAAACATTAAAACAATTCACAATTAAAACTCCCATATACATAAAAAATCAAACCCCCCAAACCACCCACCCTACACCCCCCTCACTAAAAGCCTGGTGGAACAGCCAGGTCTTACACAAACATCGAAATGACAGGAGGGTGGGGGCCAACCGAGCCACCTCCGGGAGTGAGTTCCACAGCACGGGGGCAGCATCGAAAAAGATCTCACATCAGTGGCCACCCATCTCACCTGGGGAACCTCCAAAAAGGCCCCCCCGGACGATCTCAGGGGTCGCACGGGCACATGGGGAGTGAGGTGGTCCCGCAGATAAGCAGGGCTCAGGCCATGAAGGGCTTTAAAAGTCAGAACCAGCACCTTGAACCTGGCCCAGTGCTTTATAGGCAGCCAGTGCAGAGCACAGGTGTCATGTGCTCCCTGTGACCTGCCCCAGTAAGGAGACGGGCCGCGGCATTCTGCACCAGCTGCAGCCTCCAGACCAGCTTCTTGGGCAGCCCTATGTAGAGCGCATTGCAGTAATCTAGCCTCGAGGTGATGAAGGTATGGATGACGGTGGTGAGGTCAGAGACTGAGAGATACAGTCGAAACCACCAGACAAGATGTAACTGCTGAAATGCACTCCCCACCATGGTCACAATATGAGATTCCAGACTGAACCGTGAATCGAGGAGCACACCCAGACTCTGGACCTATGAGACCATGGTAGGACAAACCCCCCTACAAGAGGAGATCCAACCACTCCCAGGTCCCCCAGGCCCTCACCCACCAACATCACCTCCATCTTGTCAGGATTCAGCTGCAGATGGCTCAACCTCATCCAAGCCCCCACAGCCGACAGGCACTGGGAAAATAAAGGGACTGCATGGCCTGGGAAGGAGAGGTAGAACTGAGTGTCATCAGCATACTGATGACAATGCATGCCCTGAAACCCTCTCACGATCTCCCCTAATGGCTGCATATAGATGTTAAACAAGAGGGGGGACAGAATGGCACCCTGCGGGACTCCGCACGTGAGGTCCCGGGGGGAAAACGTACACTCACCCAAGACCACCCGGTGAGTTCTCCCAGCCAGGAATGAACGAAACCAGTCCAAGACCATCCCGCCAATCCCGGCACGGTCCCGCAGGTGAGTCACCAACACCTCATGATCGACTGTGTTGAACACAGCTGAAAGGTCTAGAAGGACCAGTAAGGTCTGACGACTCTGGTCCAACGCCAGACGGAGATCGTCAACCAAGGCCACCAATGCAGTCTCCGTAACATACCCAGGTCAAAACCCGGACTGAGAGGGGTCAAGGAAACCGGTGCAGTCCAGATGTTCCTGGAGCTGCTGTGCCACAGCCCATTCAATAACCTTCCCTGAAAAGGGAAGGTTAGAGTTGCAGACTAGAGCATCCACAATGCTATGGTGTTGCCAGGGGTAACCACTGGCTGAGAACAGAGCTTCAGCAGCTGTCCACTGAGCAGACAGACAGCAGCCTCATCTCCAGATGGTGTCCCAGGTTTAGGCTGCCCGCTCTACTGGTGGTGCTCCTGGATGTTCCAGAGCACCGCCCCCAAAGCAGGGACAGCCTGCCCTGCCTCTGCTCTGCCTGCACATATGTCGGGCTGCTTTTTAAAAGATGGCCTGCCTGGGGATGCTGCAGAGAAGAGGCTTGGATGCTGTCCATGTGAAAACACCCACTGGAGCTGGGGACAGCAGGAGGCAAGGAGGCAGGAAACTATATTCTGCTTGCTGTCTCCTTACTCTCTGGTTTTCCTATATGCTATCTTTTGGGTTGGGGAGAATAGGACAACTGAGTACTGTGGGGCCATATGGGGTGGGGGGAAAAAGGGATGTGTACAGGAAGACAAGATTGGGGGCAGTCGGGCAGTGGGGGAAGTGTCTGTATGAGGAGGTGGCAGTCAGGTGCTGGGAGAGTGTTTATGGGGGACAAGGCTGAGAAATGGGTGATGTGTATGTGCAGATGAGGCTGGAGGGAAGGTGGGGTTGGGGAAGTATGTGTATCAATAATGGGTAGTCAAGTTCTGGGAGGGGTGTTGTAATAGGGTAGCTTCCCTGAGTCGGTAAGACCCCTATTACTGGGGAAGTCTAACAGGCCCAGATAGAAAGGCTTCAAGTTTGGAGCATGCCCAGTTAAGACTCCAGAGGGCTCTGGAGTCTAAGTCCTAGAGCATGCTCAGTAGAGCCCTAGAATGCCTGCAGAGCTCTAAGTCTACAGACATGCTCAGTAGGGTCGGATTGCACTGAGCATGCTCAAGGCCTATAAAGGCCTGGAGCTCAGTCTATGAAACGGTGGCCTAGGAGAAGGAGCGCCCTTCCCCTTACTGGAGCTTTGCCAGTGAGGAACACCCCCGGACCCGGACCCGGACCCGGACCCGGACCCTGGAGCCTGTTGACAGACCTGGAGAAGGACTACCCAGGTGGGACCTGCCTAACAGAGGCCACCCGAAGATCCTACTAAGTTTAGTGGTCTCTGACCTGGTGGGGCTGAATCCCATCAAAGAGACTGATCTATGGGCCCTGCAGGGCATAGGCCCTGGGGAGCTGCTATTGGTGGCATAGGCCTTGGCTATAAGGGGTGGTTGGAGGCCAAGGGTGGGACCCCTACAGGGGCACCCCATGTAGCATGCCCTGCCTATACGAGGGTGAAATAAGCATAGCAGTGGGGTTGCTAATTCCCCTGAAAGACCCAGTGCCCTGTATGGCCCTGGAAGACATGCCCCCCCCCCCACTACAGGTGTACATGCGGGGGACAAGCCTGAGAGATGGGTCATGTGTATCCACAGAGAAAGCTAGGAGGCAGCCAGGGGTAGGGAACAGTGCTTGTATGGGAAGGGGATAACCAGGTGCTGGGGGGTATATATGGATGAGAAGGTTGCGAGATGGGTGATGTGTAGTGAGGGACAAGGTCTGGGGGACAGCCAGGGATGGTGTGTGGTTTTTTTTGTATGTGCTTTCAGTTGGGTTGGGAACAATGGAACATCTCAGTACATGGGCAGACAAGGTTGATCGGTATGGGATGTCTACTGGAAGACAAAACTGGGGGCAGCCAGGGGTGGAGAGCCGTGTGTGTGTATGGACAATGGGCAGCTAGATGCTGGGAGGGTGTATATGGGGGATAAAGTTCCGAGTAAGCCAGGGGTAGGGATGGGCGAACGCGGTTTGGATGTTTGGCGTTCGGACCGAACTCGGTCTGTTCGGACGTCCGAACCAAACTCTCGAACGACCTAACAGTTTGGTCATGTTTGGATGAGTTCAGGGGCAGGAAAAATGTCTTTCCAGGGCCAAAAATTAGGTTTTGGTTTTGTTATTTTTGAATGTTTGGCCAAGTACGGCCAAACCGAACTTGGCTGAACCGAACCATTGAACCCGAACTCGGGTTTCGAACCGAACATCCGAACTGTGTTCTGTTCGCCCATCCCTAGTAGGGAGCAATATGTTTATGGGGAGGGGGCACCCAGCTGCCAAGGGGACATATGGGGGAAGAAGTCTGAGAGATGCTTGGGAGTAGTTGGAGTGTAGGGGGAACTGTATGTATGGCCATCCGCATTTTGCTTTGGTCTTGCATGTCTTCCTCATTGCACCTTCCCTTGCAGCTAGGGGGTAACACTAATATGCTTTAACTTGGGTTGGAGAGAATGGGAAGAATGTGGACAACAGGGGATATTGGCTGTTTGCATCCAGATCATAATGAATGGAGTCACATACACACAGTTAAATACTGGGACTGAAAACATTAGGGTAGCAGGGTTAAACTTACTGTTTCCTGCCTTGATGATGCCTCTAGTTTTAAGATTGAGACTGTGCTGTGGTTATATAATATCGGAGCAATATTCCTCCATAAAGATGTGTTGAGCTAGTACAAATAGCAGTGATATTAATATGTTTAAGAGATTTGGAGCAAGAGGGCAGGTTCAGGTGTTTGAAATGCACACTGTTGCAGTACACAGAATGTTCTGGAAAATAAAAAAATAAAAATAAAATAAGAGATGTGTTCTTACCAGAGGATCAGAGCAAGAGACTTCAGGAAAAGTGGGAAAGCATCTGGGAAAGTGATTGTCAAAACTGGATCAGTTTAAACCAGCAACAGACTAACCTTTGACCCAAAGCTCATCCATCTCTTCCCGATTCCCACACCTTAGCTCCTTTTGGGAAACTCAGTTGTTTTGACACATGTTCTAAGGTAAAGAAGGGTGCACAGCTTGTGCACCATTTCAGACAAGACAAGGCAAGGGAAAAATCTCTCCACTGATAGCAGAGGAGAAGGAAACAAGGATCCCTGTCTTCCCAGTATTAAAGAGAAACCAACATTAAAATAAATTATCTCTACATGATGATTTTGGAAATATATGACAGTCAAGTTACAAAAATTATTGCCCTCAAGCTACATAATTAAGTATATGCATTAAAGTAACTGCAAAAATGGGTGCATGAGAGGGAAAAGTGACTCTTTTTCACTGCAGCAGAATTCTGATTGGTTGCAGGCACAGCACATCCTGAAGGGGTGGATTAATAAATGAACCTCATTTCTCAAGGACTTTAAAACTGAGTGACAGATTTGGGAGATCAAAGTCATTTATGCCTAATGAGGAAAGCTGGAATACGTTCTATAAGCTCAACTGCGCAATTCAAACAAGCACAGTGGTACTGTACTGTGTTTCTCAGGGATTGCCACAGGCAGTAGTCTTTTCATGAAGCAAGAGTTTACAATTGGAAATTGATCATTATTGGTCAGTCTGTGCTGACCCCCACTCAACACTTCCTAGGCATCCCCATAACCTCCTGAGGTAGCTCTACATAGCTGTTATTGCTGGCACAATTAGATCGGAATGTATCTCGGAAATATAAAATTCAGTTGTAAAGTGGGAGTAACAGACCTCTGCAAATAGCAAATTATGCAAATACTTGAAGAGAAATCAAGCCCATATGATTTATATCAGTATTAGTAAAATAATAAACAAATTAAAATCACTGCTTATCCTTCTATTGTGCAATACCGCTTGCAAATAGAAGCCCTAACCAAAGCCTTTCTACATGTAACAAAATACTCATTGATCTTTTTGTTCTCTGAGGTGGTCTATTTTCCCTGTCTTTTTTTCTATATTGTTCCCCTCACCTTTGCTGTTCTATGTCACCTGCTTCATCTCTTCTCCCCAGTCTCCTCCCCCAGTATCATTTCACCTATCCAGTCCACTTACTCCATCTGTGCATCAGCATTTAATCTCAAAATGTATTCATCTCGCTCTGTGTAGGTGTATGACCATGAGCACACACTCCATGGGATACAAGTGCCACTGAACAGGATGAGGAAAAAGAATTGCAGCCTAAAGATGGGTGAACTATTATGAACTAGTTAATAACAGCTCCACAGTTAAGGACAGAGTGCACTCTTCGTTATGACGGCTGAACATTGTATTGCTTATAGAATTGTCACCAATTATCTGATTTGTCTGATATTTGGCAGGGAGGGTTTCTAGTGTGTGGGGTACCACCTACCCAAAGTTCATGCCAATTGGATAAGAGACAAAAAAGCTATAGCAGTTGAAAGGTGCAGTCCAGAATATATTTTTGCTTCCAGGTTTAAAATGTTTTTTTTTTGGTCAGTACTTAATGCTGAAAGATTGCTGCAGCAGGTGTGGGCTTGCCAGGAGCAAGTGATCACAGGATCAGTACCATATCATATAGTCACTCTTGGAAATTATCATAGTTTATTCATAGGTGCAACATAGTCTCTGATCTAGGTCAGATGCCAAGGCTCTGGCCAGTCTCGCACAGTCCATCGTAAAACTTACAGTCTCTGGTCTCTCTGTCTTGGTTTCAGGTCCTCAGTCAGGCCTCAGCTCTCCAGGATAGCTTCTACAGCCTCTGGTTGCTCTGTCTTGGGCTCCAGAGTTATTCTCTCTCTGAGACCCAGTGTTAGATTCTTGCATAGGGGTCCTGGGGAAGTGGGAGGGTGCAGGGGGCTCGACACACCTGGGGGAGCATCCCGACAGAGGTCCGAGCCCTGCCTATGGGGCTTGTACTGTGTCTTGGGGTTGCGGTGCCACCACAGCATCTGACAGCACGTCAACAAGAAGTAGGGGGGAGCGCATCTGGCAACCCAGGACCTCCCCCATGTCAGGCCTTAGAGTTCATGGGCGTGGCTACTGATGTGCAACTGTCGCCGCCGAAAGCCCTGCCCCTAACCTCACTGCCATGGTGCTCAGAGCACTTGTGCAATTTGCAGGCCACAGTGGATAAAGGCGGCTCCCTGCCATGCTAGCGTTGCTGGTGATCAGTGTCTATGTGCCTGTGAGACTGGCCCCTCATTTGTTTACTTGCTAATCCTTAACCTGTGAGAGAGATTGTTGTGTGCACGTTTGCGACGCTTGGCTGTGGTGAGTGCTTGTGGATTGTTTGTAAGGTAAGAGTGGGATTCCTTTTTAGACTTCCTTTGTTTCACTGTTCCTGGATCCCCCCTGTCACGGGTTGGAGGTCCACACCCCCACTTTATCGGGTTTGAGTGACTCAGTTTCCCTCATGCACAGCCCACTTGAACCAGTTTTCTCTCTCTGACTGATTCAAGCCTGCTGCAGGGACAATCCCTTTGTCACTCAAGGGCCCGATCCTTCCTGTTTACAGACTCTTTACTCTCTGGGTTCGCAAGAGCTTGAGAACTCTTGTTGTTCACTTGTGTTCCAATGTTAGACACTGACACTTCTTCATAAAGTTAAGAAGTAAGTTTATTGATTACATAAGCAAGATAGCTGATACAGAGTGGTTACTAGAAATCAAAGGTAAATATATAACGCATTCCTAACCTATACTGGTTGAGTTGCTAAATAAGCATCTTACCCTACAAAGGTCCATAAGTTCTTCTCAGCCCTTGATGTAAGTGACTGGGTCTCCAGACTTAGAGTTGCTAGAGAGCACAGACCTGTCTCTCAGTTCATGTCTTTCCAGCCTTGGTGGCTGCAAGATGGTGGGTGAGTTCCTGATAGTCACTGCCCCCTCTGGGGTACAACTCCTTATATCCCCAGGAGGAAACTCCTCGTATCTTCTCGAGGCTTCTAGAATTCGCTTTCTTCTCGTTATCAGCTTTCTCTGTCTCTTGCACATAGGCAATGGCTGCCGGCATTAGCATTGTTAATGTTTCTGGTCATCCGTCTCTGGGGCAATCAACACAACTGTCTTTCCATTTCCTGGAGCTTGATCATGTGTCAGCTCTGATCTGGGTTTTACAGTTCTCAATAGTAACATTACATACATGTGGAACCTTTTGCTTTACATATCTACCAGGCCTGCAGTCTACATGTGGGTCCATGTTACACATGTGTGACCCTATGTTCCTCCATGACCCCCCCATGTGCCTGCCCTGTCCTGCTTCCATACCCCAGGTTTTGGCACCCCTTACCCCATTCACCAGACGTCACCTCCCCACTCCCTTCCCCATCTCCTGTGTGTCTGTATGTGTGTGTGTCTGCATTGGCAACCAGAAGGCTTGCGCTCATCCCCAATACCCTGTGGTGATCCCGGCTGGGGTTCTTAACCTCAGAAGCCAATTTCAATCCTGAGGGTTTGATTACAGGTGCAGCCTTGTTGCTTAGTGTGGGTGCGAGAGTCTGGAGTATCCTTTTCCTCCCGTCCTTCTTCCCTTCCCACCCAAAACCTCACACCCAGAGTGCTTCTTCCTAGTCTTCAGGCTTCTCAGGCTTGTCTTCAAGCCTCTGCTCAACAGCATAGATATTACCTCATTGGCATCCAGACAGCTTCTGACATCCCCTGCCTGTCTTCTCAGCTTTATACCCCAAGTGTGGGCATGGCTCTGGTCCCACTCTGCTTCTCTTAAAGTCACAGCAGCCGTTACATGCTGCTCCCTGCCACAATTGCATTGGTGTTTGGTGTGGTGTTATCTAATTAAGGGGTATATCCCTAGATATTTTCATCAGACCCAGGCCCGGCGGTCTTGGTGCTTACCTGGGGTCTGGCAGCTGTGGGGGACTGGATGAGGGTAAGCCATCTGAAGCTGAATCTTGACAAGAAGCAGGTGATGTTAGTGGGTAGAGGTCTGGATGACCTGGGTGTTATGGAGTGTTCCTCCCCCCCCCCCCCCAATCATTGAAGGGGTCTATCTGCCATTGGTTTCCCAGGTCTGTAGCCTGAGTGTGCTCCTTGATCCACAGCTTCACCTGGATCTCTAGGTGGCGAGGAGTGTTTTCTGGTAATTACCTCTTGTCTGGCAACTACAGCCTTATGTGTCAAGTTCTGACCTTGCCATGCCTCATCCATGCCTTCATTACCTCTAGGCTAGACTATTGCAATGTGCTCTACATGGGGATGCCCAGGATGATGGTCTGGAGACTGCAGTTGGTGCAGAATGTGGCAGCCTGCTTGCTTAGGGGAGCGGACCGATGTGAGCACATTACACCAGTGCTCCGGTCACTGCACTGGCTGCCTATAGACTACTGGGCCAGATTCAAGGTGCTGGTATTGACCTATACAGCCTGGGCCCCACTTATCCATGAGACCGCCTCACCCCCCGGGTCTTGGATTGACCCCTACGGTCATTCAGGGGGTGGTTTTGGAAGTACCCCAGATGCATTGGGTGGCCACCAATGATCGAACTTTTTCAGTGGTCGCCCCTATGCTGTGGAATGCCCTGTCAATGGGGATGGAGTGTCATCTTCCTTGGTCTCCTTCCGCCATGGTTGTAAGACCTGGCTGTTCCATCAGGCTTTTGGTGAGGGAGAGGGGTGGAGTGGGGGTAGGGGGCTTAGGTTTTGTGTTCTGTTAGGGCTTTTAATGTTTTATGGTTTTAACTGTTTTTTATTAATGTTTTTATGATGTTGTGAGTCACCCTGAGATGCATGAGCAGGAGGGGGCAGCGTAGAAATGTGATTAAATAAATATTCTGGCTTTTGAATTTTAAAAAATATGCTGTTGCTGTGGTTCTTAAGATCCCCAAACCATTGAAGTCTATGGGAAAGCAGATAACATTGTGCATATGTGGTTGGCTTCTGGCTGCACGGCAATTCTGATAAGCTGTTGGCACTGGCACGCTACCAAGAGCCGAGTGAGGTGGCAGATGACTTTCTTCTCCTCCCTGTTGGTCCCCTAGGTGGCTCACGGTGAGTGCCCCTTAGAGGTTTGGGGGGATGCCTGCATCCCCCCTGCCCCCATGTCACTGCTTCCTCTGCCTGCCCCTGTCTGACCCCACCTCCCCACACAGTGGGGAGGCTTTTCTACCTAGCACTCCCCTCAACTCCTGGCAGTTCCCCAATTCAGCAGCTGAATGCTGCTGGCATGGAGCCAGAAACCAAAGGGTGTGTGTGGCAGAGTTGAGCCACAATAGGGCTGTGGGACCTTTTTAAGAACTGAGGAATGGAGTGAAGCCACACCCACTCCTGGTGTATAGATAAAGAGAGGAGACACCTGAAGAGTCAGTTGCTGTCTGGACATGGAAGGAGGTACCTCTACTGGAGAGCTGAATGAGACATGGAGTGCTGCCCTGAAAAAACATTACTCCTGAAGTGAATAACCAGCTAATAGACATTGTAGCTGGCTACGTGTGGCGCTAGTCAGGCCCAGGGGTTGCCTGGAGAAGTTGTATACTTGTCATTGTAAGGCTATGTGAAGACAGTGATAACTTGTGGATGTATTAATAAACTGATTCCCAGAGAGACTATGTGATGTGGGCATTGATCCTGAGAATACTCTTCCACCTGACACCATGCCCTGTTACAGGGGACTGGTTAAAAGAGCCCTCCGGCCGCATGGTGCATAGGACCTGCAGGGAGGTGGGGTGTGGTGTAGTTTGGGGATATTGGAAGGATTTCTCTCTGACATCCCTCCCCTAGCCTCCCCGCAAGTCCTGTACGCTGAGCAGCAGGGAATCTTTTTGAAGTGTGCTGCCAGGAGCTGACAGAAAGAGATGTTTAGAAAAGCCTCCCAAGCCAGCACAGAGGACCTGCACGTGCGATGCTGCTGCTAAAAAAAGGCCCCATGTGTGGGGGGAGGAGGAAAGATGTGTGTTGAGGGGGAGGGTGTGTGGAGAGGAAGGAGTGTTTGTGTAGGGGGATGGAAGGTGTGGGAAGGAGGAAAAGTGTGTGTGGGGGGGGGGAGGGTTAGGAGGTGGATGGAGGAGTGTGTGTGGATGCATATGGAGGGGACAGGTGTGGATGGAAGGGACTTGGGTTTGTGTGTGTGGAGGGGGAAGGGGGTTGTGGGGGAAGGTGTGTTTGTGCATGTGAGGGAAGGGGAGAGGATGTGGAGATAGGGAGAATGAGTGGGTGGTGCTGGGAGGGGTGTGGAGGGGGAGGAAGGGAAGGAGCTGTGGGTGAAGGGGGAGGGGTGTGTGTGAACAGGTGTGTGGTGTAGAGAGGGAGGGGTGTGTGAGGGAGGGAGGGGTGCGCAGTGTGTGAGAAGGGTTTGGGGTGGTTGGTTTGCCCCTGTGCATTCTGAATTTTATGTTTGGGAAAGGAGTGCCAGCTTTGCCTTGCGATGTGGCTTAGGGTGCTTTGTTTGTCACTGTGCAGCACTCTGCATTTTACGTTTGTGAAGGGGGAATACCAGCCTTGCCATGTGGTTTGGGGTGGTTGGTTTGCCCGTGTCTGCTCTGCATTCTTATGTGTGCGTTGTGTGATGTGGGGAGGGAGGGGTGTGTGTGAGGGCTTGGGGGGTGCATGGTTTGCCCTGTGCACTCTGCATGTTTATGTTTGGGAAGGGGATGCCAGCTTTACCGTGCCATGTGGTTTGGGGTGCTTTGTTTACCCCTGCGCATTCTGCATTTTTATGTTTGGATACGGGGTTGACAGCTTTTCCTTGCCATGCGGTATGGGGTGCTTGGTTTTACATTCACACTGATTATGCAAATTAGGGGTGTGGCTATGGAAATTAGAGGCAGGTTCTTGCAAATTAGGGAATGGGCAACATGTGGCCCAGTGCTGAGATGAAACCAAATATTCCAACCCGTGGGATGAGTCAAGTTGAGCACCCCATCATCCTATTGCTTCCCACACCCCAAGGGAAGTCACATTTCAGTACATGGTGAGCCTTTGAAAATCAGTATTTTTACTGTTACATGTGCTTAATGTTCCTCATAGTGCCAGCAGTAGGAATTTTCTGTATTGCAAACATTTTCTGTATTGGAAATCCTCTCAAAAAAGGAAATTCCACTATCAAAAAACCTTTCAATTTAAGAAAGGAGTTAAGACCGTTGCAAATTCTTTTCTGCTCCAAAAAGCATGAAACTTGCAAGTTAAGGCCATGGCCTTAACCTCCACACCATGAAAGCTGCAAAGATGGTCTACACTATCACATATTATTCTCCCTTACAACTAAGACTCCATCCATCCACACTTAGCCTTGCTGTTTTACTTCCAATCTTTTTCACTTTGAAGGTTGGCAGCAAGGCTGCAGCTAGAAAACAGGCGAGGGTCAAGGGGCAGCTTTTATATGGGTTTGGGAGAACAGGACAGTCTTAAGTTCCATGCCATGTAAGTAATGAAAATGTACAGCCTCGCATATTGTGCTTGCTTACCACTTAAGCTCCATGCACCCACACTGTGCCTTGGTTTCAGCCACAATCCTCTTCCTCTGCAGGTTGGGGGCAACACTGAAGCTGGGCAATGGAGGGGGTGATTGGGCACCTTGCTGCCCCATCTCCCCCTCCTTTCCCTATATCCTTTCATTTGGGTTGGGGAGAATGGGACAGCTGAGTACTGGGAGACTTGGCTTGTATATGAGGGAAACCAAGTTTATGGATACAGGATATGTGTGTGCACATAGACAAGACTGGAGGCAGTTGGGCAGTGGCAGAAGTATTTGTATTGGTAGGGGCAAACCAGGTAATGGGGGAATGTTTATGGTGGACAATGCAGAGAAATGGGCGATGTGTATGCATCAACGAGGCTGGGGAGCAAGCAAGGGTTCGGGGGGAAATGGATGTATCGGAAAAGGGCAGAGAGGTATATTTAGAGGTAGAATAGCAGAAAGGGAGGCAACAGGGAGCCAGCTACAGAAACTTGGTGCAATGACAGGTGTTCTCATGATAGTCTATCACTCATCTGAATGAGTTATTTGCCTTGGTTCCTTGCCATTACATCTGCTTATCATGGCATTCTTCCCATCAGTCCACCTAGTTTCTTGATGGTGCACCATATCCCTGTTACGCCTTGTCGTTCCATGGTCTCTCCCTAGCACCTTCCTCATTTATTGCACACCCTCTCATCCCCAACCCCCCACTCCCCAAAATGCCGCTCCATTGTATGCGTTCACAGCCAGTGAATGGAATCTACGCATTACAATAAGATTTATTTCCAAATTGCTATTGCTCTTTCCTCCATGCATGTGACAGACATAGCTTGGTTTTCTTCAATCAGTCACATGAGCAGATGAGGCCAGGAGCACATGGGCCCACAAGCCTCCATCACTTCTACTGCCTACTCACTGCTGCTGCTAAAAGAACCAGCAGCAGAGGTGGAGGCTCAGGCGTGGATCCAAGACACTGTCTTCACCAGTTCCTTGCTGCCTTCCACACTTTTTATAAGGAAAAAAACGCAGATAAAGGTGGGAGGAACAAAAGTAAATAGAAAATTCAAAGAAAAGCGAAGACGGAAACAGAAAGAAAGTCGGAGCAAAGGGAAATTAAATTGTAGAGAGAAAGAAAGATTGAGATAAAGGGAGAAAAGCCGAAGACAATAAGAGAGAAAGAAAGAAGGCGATAAAAGCAAAGTGTTAGTCTGTATACGCTGCACGTATTCATACTGCACTCATTTAAGTTCTCTATTCATCATGCACCTGAAGAATAAATCTACCTCTTTTTGATTCTCAAATGTTGGCAGGCATGCCTTCTGCTGTGACTCCTCCCACAGCACGGAGATCACAAAGGAAGGCTTCCTCGGAAATAAAAAGGTAATCTGATGGCAGTATATTTTTATATGCTTCTGAGTGTCATTGGTAGCCATCATTGTGATGTCATCAGTCATAAACCTTCATACATAGGATGTACAGAAAGGACAGGCACAGCCAGAACTAGGGCCCAGAAAAACCAAATTCAGTGTCCCCCTTCAAAAATAGCTGAATGGGCCTGCCTCTACACATCATACCTGTGCCTTGCAGTCTGTACCAACTACCAGTACCAATTGATTTCCACAGCAATTCAAGGTGCTGTGTTTGACCTTTAATGCCCTTATTGCATCTGCAAAGTCACGTCCAGTGGAGCTTTTCCGGGTGGTGAAAGGCTTGGTCAGTCCTGCCTGCCTCCGCCTGGACCTGGAGCAATCTAGTGACCGCTGTGACTGGTTTATCGAGTACTTTGTAGATTGCTCGCATCCGCCACAATTTCGGTACCACAGTTATTGCAGAGGATCATCTTGGGGCTATGGCTGCCCCGTCCTGTCCTGTTTTGTGGGATTGGTTTCCGATGGTGTCACCTGCCGATGTGGAGTCCTTGTTGGGATCTGTTCATGCCGCTACTTGTGAGCAAGATCCATGCCCATCCTGGCTGGTGAAAGCCAGTCAGGAGATGTTACGGCCGTTGCTGGCTGGGGTGGTTATTAGTGCCTCCCTTCGGGAGGCCAGGGTGCCTGACTGCCTGAAGGAGGTTGTGGTTAGGCCCCTGCTCAAGAAACCATCTCTTGACGCTGATGCTCCTGCCAGTTATCGTCCGGTCTCTAATGGGCAGTGGCATGGCAGCTCCAGGAACCTCTGGACCGCACCGGTTTCCTTGATCCCTCTCAGTCTGGGTTTCGGCCTGGGTATGGTACCTAGACTGCATTGGTGGCCTTGGCTGACGATCTCGGTCTGCCATTGGACCAGGGTCGTCAGACCTTACTGGTTCTGCTAGATCTTTTGGCTGCATTCGATAGTCAATCATGAGGTGTTGGTGACCCACCTGCGGGACCGTGCTGGGATTGGCAGAACGGTCTTGGACTGGTTTAGTTCGTTCCTGGCTGGGCAAAGTCACCAGGTGGTCTTGGGCAAGTGTACATCTTCCCCCCCCGGGACCTCACGTGTGGAGTCCCACATGGTGCTATTCTGTTCCCCCTCTTGTTTAACATCTATATGCAGCTGTTAGGTGAGATCGTGAGAGGGTTTCAGGGCATGCAGTGTCATCAGTATGCTGATGACACTCGGTTCTACCTCTCATTTTCCAACAACCCAGGTCACGCAGTCTCCCTATTTTCCCAGTGCCTGTCAGCTGTGGGGGTGTGGATGACGTCAAGCCATCTGCAATTGAATCCTGACAAGATGGAGGTGATGGTGGGCGAGGGCTTGGGGAACCTGGGGGTTGTTGAATCTCCTCTTGTTCGGGGGGGGGGGGTTTGTCCTCCCATGGTCTCTCAAGTGTGGAGTCTGGGTGTGTTCCTCGATTCACGGCTCAGCCTGGAATCTCAGGTTGTGACTGCGGCGGGGAGTGCATTTCGGCAGCTACATCTTGTCTGGCAGCTTCGGCCGTATCTCTCAGACTCCGACCTCGTCACTGTCATCCATGCCTTCATCACCTCGAGGCTGGATTACTACTGGATTATGTGCTCTACGTGGGGCTGCCTGAGAAGCTGATCCAGAGGCTGCAACTGGTGCAGAATGCTGCGGCCTGTCTCCTTACAGTGTCGGGTCGCAGGGAGCACATGATACCGGTGCTCCGGGCTCTGCACTGGCTGCCTATAAAGCACCAGGCCAGATTCAAGGTGCTGGTTTTAACCTTTAAGACCCTTCACGGCCTGGGCCCTACTTACCTGCGGGACCACCTCACTCCCCATGTGCCCATTCGACCCTTGAGATTGTCCATGGAAGCCTTTTTGGAGTTTCCCCCGGTGAGGTGAGTGGCCACCAATGTTAGATCTTTCTCGGTGGCTGCCCCTGTGCTGTGGAATTCGCTCCTGGAGGAGGCTCAGTTGGCTCCCACTCTCCTGCTATTTCGACGTTTATGTAAGACCTGACTGTTCTGCCAGGCTTTTGGCGAGGGGGGGGATAGGGTCTTTTCTCCCTGCATTATTATATTTTTAACTGTTTTAAACTGTTTTATTGATGATTGCTGTTTGCTGCCCCGGGATGCCCTATGGGCAGGAGTGGCGGAATACAAATTTTTAATAAATAATTAATAAATAAATGGCCTGGGCCACACATCTCTGAACCGCCTTTCCTACCATGCTGGTGAGGTTGCAGGAACTGGTGAGGTTGCAGTTTATCTGCATACCCTCCCAGCTGCCTCGGCTGTCAACACCTGAGGATGCTGCGGCCCTCCTGGAGCTTGGCCTTTCTGTTGCCTGAGTTCCAGCAACCAACGAACCAAAAGACGTGCACCGTAAGATCACTCATCAGCAGAATACTACAAGAACAGCAGCTAAGGGTAAGATTAAGGGTACGTCTACCACCTGGTGGCTCCTCAGTGACCAGTAGGTCAGCCACTCTCCACCTCGTTCTTCTGTCTCTACTATGTATCCTCCCCAACATCATGCCTGCCCTAATCTCTCACCTTCCCTCTCCCTCCTTCTCCCCTTTCCCCCTTTCCCTCATCTCTTCCTTCCTCTACTCCTTTCCCCCCCTGTTCCTTCCTCCCTCACAGCCCATCACTTCTCACCAACCTTCTACACTTCCTCCTCCCCCTTGGCTACCTTCCCCTCCTGCTCCTCTCCAACCCTCCGTATCTCTTGCCTGCCCTGCTGCCCCCTTTCTCCCAATCTTATCCCCATTCCCTGCCTTCCCCCCTGATAAGCTCCCTTTGGAACTGTCACTACTACGCACCCTACATCCATGATCTCTTCCTCTCCCACTCCCTCCAGCTCCCTGCCCTTACTGAAACTTGGATCTCCCCCTCCGACTCTGTCACCCCAGCTACCGTCTCCTTTGGGGGTGTCTCCTTTTCTCACCAGCCACACCCTGAAGGCTGGGGTGGTGGTGTGGGCCTCCTCCTCACTAACTCCTGTCAATTCCAACCATTTTCTCCTCACCCCCCCCTTCCCTTCCCTTTTTGAGGATCACTCTGTGCACCTCTACTGCCCCCCTCCATCTCCGCGTCGCTGTCATATACCACCTCCCTGGCTCTCTGGGTGATTTCAGATGTTACAGGCCTCCCTTTTACCCCAGCGAACCACCTGTGGTGGAGGAGATCCTGTAATGTCTGAAGGGGTTCCCACCAGATGTTCACCACAGTGAACACCTGGCAGGAATCCAATTAACCACCATTCCGGAGGGGAGGCCGGCCTCTCCTCCAGAATGGTGGTTACCTGGACCACGGTCTGGAATCAGCAGATAACATCTGTTACCTCTGCCGCAGCTGGAGTGTGGTCCCAGCCATAAGCCAGGATCAGGTGCAGCGGCCGAATTGGCTGCTGCGCCTGCCCATCTCCAGGAGGGCGGGCGGCTGGGGGGAGCATGGGGGGGGCAGGGCTGTGTGGCCACACGTTGCGCTGCACAGCCCTGCCCGATCCCCAAACAGAATCAGACCAGCACGTCTGTCGGCCGGCCAGCCTGATTACAGAGGGGGACAAAGATTTGACCCCACGCCATGTCAAGAAGGGAGTCCGTCATGTTGGAAATCACCCTCTCTCTTCCTTTATCTCTGAATTTGAGTCCTGGCTCACTTTCTTCCTCTCCGACGATACCCCCACTCATCCTCGGTGACTTCAACATTCACATTGGTGTCCCTTCCCAGCCCTCCATCTCTCGCTTCCTCTCGCTAGCCTCCTTCAACCTCCACCTTTGGACCAACTCCCCCACCCACACTAACGGCCATTCTCTTGACCTTGTCTTCTCTAGGACCTGCTCTGTCTC
>QEPC01012832.1:3854920-3870660 GCA_003113815.1 Sphenodon punctatus
GGGGGGGGGAAGGATACTGTTTACATGCAGTATTCAACTTCCAACACATATGGAAGGTACAGGAACTTAAGCTTCAATGCACCATTACATGCATTTACAGGTACTGAATGCATAGAAACTAATACTTTGTAGCTCCAAAACATTTTGAAGGAGCTCGACGGTAGCAATCAGCACCCTCAAATCCTCCGCAACCGCGGCAATCAGCAGGGGGATGTCGGGACCTGTAAAAAGCACAAAAGGCAGTGAAGCACTTTTCGAACATGGTGGTATGTGGGGGATACTACTATGGACTATGAATTCCGTGTATTAACTGTAGTAGGTAGTAGGAAGTTCGGAATCCCGCCATGTCCTCTCTCCTCCACACCGCAGTAGCCAGGCCACCGTCACATGACGTGGATTATCCCTGACCCACGGTCAGTGTGTCTCCCAAAAAATTTAAAGGCACAGTCCATGGTTAAACCACCATCACAACTTCAAAACATGTCAACACATGTAAAAGTGGGTATAAAGTCAACGTCAGGACACACTACACAAACTTTGTTTTAACTCTGCTAGCAAGGGAATCACAAACTGCTCAAACTGCAAGAAATGGAATCAATGGTGACATTACTGAAGCACTGCTTAACATTTTAAGGAAACATTTTAAGGAAAAGGGGAATCTAAATGTGAACATTGCAAGGCACTCCATGAAAATTGTGCAGTAAAATGTTCATTCTCTCCCTGATTTTGCTGCCTTTTTTTCTCTCAACATCTGCATTACCCACAGGAAAGATAGGGATTGGTTGAAGGTACTGTGGTGGGTCTGGGTTGTGTAGGCAGGCAATATTTGTCCTGCATATGTTGTGCATTATGCATGCTGTGCATATGACCACTGGTGCAAACTCTGTCCTGATGTCCAAGAGACCCAGCACACATCACCAAGTTCCTTTCATAATCCCAAATGATCTTTCAACTATTGTTCTGGCGCTACTTAGTTTCTGGTTAAAAAATATTTTCTCTGGGGTGTTTTCCTTTCTATATGCATTCATCAAGAATGTACGTGGAGGGTAAGCTGGAGCACCTATTATGACAGGACTTATATCTACTCCATCTACAGTGACTGGCCGCTGAGGTCCAAAGTTCCCGAGCCGCAGGTGTGAAATAAGTGTTGACCTTCTAAATATTCTGGCATCATGAGCACTCCCAAACCAGTCAGCCACAACATCAGTAAAGCAGGCTTTTTGCTCCACCAAAGCCTGAAGAACAAGGGTGCTCAAACCTTTTCGGTTTATAAATTCTTTTCCTGTATCAGGGGGGCAAATTATCTGCACATAGGTTCCATCAATAGTGCCGAAACAATTGGGGAAACCTCTCCTCTTGAATCCCGCAATTACTTCCTCTGGCTCCACTAGCTGGATCACCCGTTCGAATAGCTCTTCCTTAATAGCAGTACACACTTCCACAAATTTTTTTGCTGCTGTTGCTGTCCCAACACTGAAGGTATGCCCTATGGACTGAAAACTGTCAGGAGTAGCCAACTTCCATAGGGCAATAGCGAGCCGTTTGTTCTCCGGTATGCTGCTCCTCATAAAGTGTCCCTTTTCTTTATTCGGTGTTTTATGCAGTCAAAAATATCATAAAATACAGTTCGGTTTATTCTGAAATTGGCTTCCCATTGCTCTTCAATCCAATTCATAGCAACTGTCTCCCACCACACAGAGGACTTGGATGATAGTCATTGAAGTTTCATGGTAGGCTTCACAACTACTGCGCCCTCAACGACTGCTTGTACCCCATCCAAAATATCTACAACAGCTGTCAGTAGAATAGTGTTCCTTCTTTCAAATCCCTGAAAAGGTCTCCTTGTCATACCATTTAGAGAGCAGTGGGACGGGAATAGTATCACGAACCACTGCCGTGACATAACATTAAGAAGAATTAGACTGATCCTGAACCATGTTCTCAACAAACAGCAAGGAGATCTGCCTAATGCGTCACAAATGAGCTATTGCTGTGTCTTGCACTTGTACCAGGTGTATGGCTGTAAAAACAGTCTTTCTATATAGGCACTGGAGATCATTTTGAGCATACATTATGCCTGAACAAAATCACAGATTATAAAAAGGTGTGATTCTCTTAGGTCCCTATCTCCGTACGGTTCTGTCAAACTCTCCTTACAGTGATTGGTTGATAACGTATCACTCATCGCTGGTCCCGCCTCCAGCGCTCTATGTCTGATGTGAATACGCACATTTCCGGAAGTGCAGAAGACGACGTGATATCATCTGGGTATTCAAGACCAGATCTGGCTGAACACACACCTCAACACTCCACCTCATCACATATAAAAACGGGCTCATATTCAAGTGTGTTTATTGAGTGTCCATACACACCCTGGTAACACCCTTCTCCCATCGCGTGTAAAAACGTCCCCAGACACAGAAACCCCAACACATCACTCACAGAATGCAGACATTAGGAAGGAAATTGCACACTTGACTGAGTGCTGATAACAAAAAGAGAATGGGAACAGGGGGGGAATAAACCACAGCAAAGTACAAACAAGCAGTCTAGCCTGGATGCAAATGCCGGTGGGGAGTCCACTCTGGGCTTTGGGTTCATGACCGTCCTGCCATGTTTTTTTTGTTTTTTTAATTATATTTATTAATTTTCAAGAAAGGAAGAAAATACATCACAAATAATAAAAGCAAAATACACACATAACTAACCTTCCATACAGAACACCGCCGAAGCAGTATAAACTAAACAAAAGAAAAAAAACACAAGTATATTCTGCAATTAAGTCCATGCAGGCAGTCCCAAGGCGAAACTTTCTTATATAGACTGTAGGTTTATAGAAAGCTCAGACTTTTCCATTTCAATATGCTCTGTGATCAGATTCCAGCTTGGCATCCATGGGTATTTTCAGACGTTACGAGATCACAGTCAGCCACAGTCAATTCCCTGTGGTGGCTGCGATCACGGAACATCTGTTGGGGGGAACGGATGTTCCACGGCAGGGAATCACTTTCGCCACGCGAGCAGCTGAAGCAGCGGGACCGGCGGCGGTCGCATGGCGAAGGCAATTCCCCACCGTGATGAACCCCGTCATCACTTCTGGACGGTGGCCACGGCCCGGAATCCCCACAGGGATTCCGGCCCATGGCCAAATCGGGAGAGCGCTGCGGCAGCATTGGCCACAGCGGCCGCCCGTCTCCCCAGAGGGCAGGTGGCGGGGAGCGTGGAGGGGGCGGGGCCGTCCGGCCGCACGTTGCGCCGCGTGGCCCCGCCCCCTCCCCAATTCCACGTAGGGATCCCCGGCACGTCTGTTAGGGCGTGATGGGGTCATCCCGGCGGGGGATGAATATATTGTTTTCTTGACGAGGCCAATTGGCCCTGTCACGTCTGAAAATACCCCGTTGCGTAAAAGTCCTCAAGCTTCTCTTGTAGTCCTGCAGCAATCCTGTCCATAGATAATATGAACCAAAGTCTATTAATCCAGTCCATAATCGACGGGCATTCAGGTACCTTCTATTTACATACAATACAATGAATAGCTGCTAGAAACGTCTTACATGCAGGGGTATTGGAATTTTTCCCCAGTTCCTTGGGCCACATTCCCAGCAGACCAACCTGTGGCATGAATGGCACCTGCAGGTGAGTGTGCTCCTCCACCTTACTCCATACAGCCTTCCAGAAACCCTTAATAACCTCACACTTCCACCAGTGGTGAATGTAAGAGCCCACCTGACCGCATCGCCACCAACACAACTCACTGTATCCCCTGTTTGCATAATGTATAGAGAGCGGTGTCAAGTAAAATCTAAAAACTAGTTTATTTTGGGGTTCTCTGACCATGAGGGATTTGGCGCACTTCTGTGTATGTAACCAGACTTGTGCCATTGACTCCTTTGTGAACACCACTCCTAGGTCCTCTGCCAATTTATCTATGTATCCCGCATCAGGAGAATGGAATATGCTACGGATGATCCGATACAATCGAGAAATCACTTTATGCTGTGGGGCATAATTAAAGAGCTCTGTCTCCAAAGTGTGGGGGCCCCTTGTAAAGTGTACTTTATTTTCTGGATGTGTCAGATAGCTGTGTATTTTTAAGTATATAGCCACCATCTACCGGCTCTTGGCATTTAGTTTGTCATGCGTCTTTCTTTAGTATGTCCTCTCCCACAAAAAAGTGTCTGACCTGCCATATTCCCTTTTTTCTCCACCATTCCAATGCCTCTTTTTCCTTCTTGTTTAGGGACAGGGCCTCGCATATGATCCGTTCATGTGGGAATTTGCCTTGACAAGCATCCAATTTATTTTGACATCTTTTCCATAATCTCAATGCTGTACCTATAAAAGGATGTGACAGTCCCCTCATCTTTGGTTCACACTTAGGAGAGTCCTCTGTCAATAATTCTCTAAACAAATTTGGGAAAATCAATTGTTTTTCTATCTCCACCCATTGGGCTTCCCTTTCCTCCTCATACCAAAGTTTTACTCCCCTCAGGATCGATGTCCAATAATAATATTTCACATTGGGCAGGTTCAGACCCCCAGACTCTGTTGGGGTTGTCATTATAGAGCGTCTGATTTGGGACTTGGTTTTTTTTCCAAATTAGGTTATTTATAATTTTGTTCCATTTATTGAAAAAATCATCTGGGATTTGTATTGGCAGGGCAATTAATGTATATAGAAGTTTGGGGAACAACATCATTTTGAATAGGTTCAGTTTACCCATCCAGGAGCAGCACACTCCCCTCCAAGAAGAACTTAGGTCAGTTATCTTCTCTAAAAGTGGTACATAGTTACTTTTGTATATATTCGATATGTTCTTTGGAAGAGTGATTCCCAGGTATTTCAGTGTCGAGTTATTCACTTGAAATGGGGTAACCTGGTCTCTCTCACTCTTTGTCATTTTCTGGTCATTTAAGAGGAACATTTGTGACTTAGAAATATTTACTTTAAAGCCAAATACCCTACCAAACCGCTCCAGCAGGGCCACCGTCTCCAGGATTGACCGCTCCAAGTTTGTCAGGAATAGCATTGTATCGTCCTCATAAAGTGAAATTTTCCACTGTTGTGTACCCGCCAACACCCCATGAATCTCAGTATTTTGCTTTATGGCCAGAGCCAGCAGCTCTAGCCTGATATTAAAAAGCAGGGGAGAGAGTGGGCATCCCTGCCTTGTGCCTCTCTTCAGTGAGAAACTATCTGTAAGAGCTGCATTGATGATAATTCTGGATGCAGGGGATTTTTGTATAAGTTTCACCCATTTAAAAAAATTGCCCCGGAAGTCCATCCTTTCCATTGTCTTAATCAAAAATAAATATTCAAGGCGATCAAATGCCTTGTCCGCATCTAGCGAAATTACTGCAGCAGGAGTCTTGTCCTCCTGGATTTTAAACATCATGTTTACTACTTTTCTAATATTATTCATGCCCATCCTGTCATATATGAAGCCAGTTTGGTCCGGAGAAATTAGGTCTTTTACACAGAGCTGTAGCCTGTTTGCTAGGATATTAGTAAAAAAAATTGAGTCCTAATTTAATAGGGAGATGGGTCTATATCCCGAGCATTCCTCCTTACTCTTACCACTTTTATGGCATAGTGCAATATTGGCCTCATAGAAAGAGGGGGCCAAACTATCCCCTATTATAAAAAAACGGAAGACCTCCTCCAGGCCCGGAGTAATTTCATTGGTATATGTTTTGTAGAATTCGAACGGAAATCCATCCGGACCTGTGGCTTTGTTGTTAGGGAGCTCTTTGATTGTGAGCTTTATCTCCTCCTGTGTGATGGGGGAGTTTAAATATTCCCTTTGTGCCCTTGTTAGCTGGGGCATTTTCAGTTCACTTAAGAAATTATCTATGGACTCTGCCGATGGGTTGGTGGACTGGTACAGCTCTGAATAGAATTGAAGGAATCTGCGTCTCATTTCTTTGTCTGTCAGATTCGCATTGCCAGATTTGTCCCTAACGTGGGAAATGTTATTCCTCTCTCTCCTTTTTTTGACCATCCAGGCCAGCGTTTTGTCAGCCTTATTAGCCCTGGAGAAGTAAAATTGCTTCATGTACCACAATTTTTTGATGATGTGTTCTGAGTTCATAGCTTCAATTAAACCTCTGATTTTGGTTATCTTTTCCCCCCTAGTCTTTTTAGGCGTATCTTTTTGTAGTTCTTGCAGGGCCGCTAATTTTAATTGGAGTTCCCTAACCTCTCTACCTTTTTCCTTCCATTTATGGGCAGCGGCAGCAATATAGGAACCCCGAACCACCACCTTCATCACATCCCAGACCATTAGTGGGGAAGTACCCATATTTGCATTATTTTAAAAGTATTCCCCGATCTCCTTCTGTATTTGCTCTTTAATTACTGAATCTAATAAAATTGATTTATTTAATTTCCAGCCGCTCTCTGTCTCTTTTTTCCCCACCCTCTGGCCAAACCTCCACCAAATTGCGTTATGATCTGTGAAAGCAGTCTGTAGTATTTCACTGTGGAGGTCCGACCTGTACTCCCCCTTTTCAATCAGAATATGGTCTATTAGGGAATAGGTCATATGTTTGTTGGAATAAAAGGAATATTCCTTCAGCGTGGGGTGTTGAGTACCCCACACACTTACTAAGCCTTCCTGTTCAATCAGTTGTATTATTTTTTGGTAGTTCTTTTTAAGTGATGTGCCATTTGATTTATCCAGTAATGACAGAGGATCATTGAAGTCCCCACATACAATCAGTTTGCCCTTCTTTTCCTTTAAGATTATGGGTATCATGTCTTTAACATATGCATACGTATTGTTATTTGGGGCATACACACACGTGAACGTGTATGTACATCCCTGAATGTCTCCCACCACAATTAGGTATCTATCGTCCTTATCACTGAGATTTTTACGTAGGGTGAAATTCAGAGAGTTGGACACTGCCAGGAAAACTCCCACCTTTTTTTGCTTTGCATTAGCGAAGAAGATCTTGCCAAATTTATTGTTTTTGATCCTAAAGTTGTCTCTATTAAGGAGATGTGTCTCCTGCATGACCAGAACGTCTGTACTTCTTTGCCCCATGAACTGCCATAGTTTCTTACACTTAATGGGACCGTTTAGGCCTTTGACATTTATTGAGCAGACCCTTAGATCTGTCATGGTTTCATTTCATCCCTGTTTGCTGTATTTATGCGGCTGGGGCCTTTCCCTGGTGGCCCCCGCATGTCATGTCTCAATATCCTTCCCCATTCCAAATACCTCTGAGAAATCATAGTGGTCCTAACTTCCACCGGATCATTTACTGGGTGCCCCCCGTGGGCTTTATGGAGCTCGGCATGAGCCTGTCTTTGTTTCTGCCTGGTTCTTCCCCCGCATGAAACATTGCAGAACGAAATAATATTGACATACATACAAAAAAATAGTTAATACATAGAGATGCATTCAGCCCCTGCTGAAGTGTCAGCAAACTATCACACCTTTATCTAGCTGCAGAGCTTTTGTACTCTGCAGGGGGGGGTGTGTTGTGTTCCACCGATCTTGCACTTAACAGTACTCCCATCCCCCCTCGCCTAGCACATTAGTTTAACCTTCCTCAAACATTTATGTCCCCAACATTTTCCGGAAACAACACCGGTAGTTTATCCTATATCACCTTTCCTTCTCCCCATTATGTAACACTAACTGATTGTGCCATCTACTGGCAGAACCTGAAACTGCAGGAACTTGAACCCCATTACCCTATCCGGGTTCCCTTTGTTTTTATTAAAACACCTCTGAGAGCCAGGGTCCTTAGATACAAGGTAGGCTTCTACACTATAAAACCCTTATATTTGCAGTTATCTGCCTATGCACAAGTAGATGCTCCCCCAACATTTTCCATAAGTCATTTAGTTTCAATTAACCTTTGAATATTATTCTGTAAGTCCTCTAGTTTAAAGGAAATGTATACAATAACAGTTACCCAGCTGAACACAAATTACAAGACTCCAAGCCTTTTTCCTATGCCATCAGATTTAAATTGACTTTTGAATTATGTTTCCATTGGCCATCTAATTTAAATAAAATTCTTTATGCTCATCGTAACCCAGCTTTGCCCGAATTAGGGTACAGTACTTTTTCCATGAGCCTTTAGATTTCGAGTAACCTTTAAATGAGATTCCATAAGACAGCTAGTTTAACTTAAATCTATATGATAATGTTAACCCAGCTGTGCACAGCATGGAGAGCTCTGAGCCTATTCCATAGACCTTCCAATTCAATTTTAACTTTTGGAACATAATTCCATCAGACATCTGATTTAATTAAGTCCTTTATACTAACCGTTACTCCACTTTGCCCAGACTGGGGTACTCAATATTCTCTATACGCCTATCTAATTTAAAGTAACCTTTAGTGGTGTTAGGTACCTGGCTGTGCACAGGTGAAGAGGCTCAATTCCATCAGCCGTTAAAATTAAACCTTTATACTAACAGTAACCCCTCCTCACCCAGGAAGGGATACCCAAAACTTCTTTACCATATCTCCTCCAGTTAATTAAAACCCTTGTGTTAACATCAGCCCAGCTGGGCACACCTGAGTAATTATGGTGCCTCTTCCCCAAATGATTTACAGCTTTTCACAACCTAATCCAGACCCCTCATGTTTTCAACTGTGCCCACGGAAGATCAGACATTGAGGTCTGCATGTAGGACTCCAACTGGGACACCTGTGAAAAAACCCTGAGTCTATCCTTATATCAGAAAGCAAATTTAGCTGGGAACAGCAGACAAGCTTTTATGCCATTTTTGTAGAAAAGAGACAGATGATTTCTCCATTCCCTTCGCTTGTTGACAGTTTCTGAGGCCAGGTCTTGATAGAAGAAAATCCTGGTGCCCTTATAGGAGAGATCCCTGGCTTTCCTTGCTGCCGCCAAAACTTCTTCCTTGTCTGTGTAGCGCAGGCATTTGAATATTATGGCGCATGGCAGTTCCTTCTCCCGCGGCTTAGGCCTGAGAGCCCGGTGAGCTCTCTCAATCTCAATGCCATGTAGCTCAGGATTTGCGGGGAGGGCTTGCTTGATAATGTCTGCAACCAGGTCTCTCCCCACCATAGGCTCTTCCTGCTCCGGGACCCCGATAATTTTAATGTTGCACCTTCTGCTTCTGTTTTCTAAATTTTCTAATTTATGCTGTAAGTTAGACACCTGGCCATCTAGATCTTTTATTTTCCTTTCATGTTTCCCCGTGGAGTCCTCCTGGAGACCCAGCCGGTTCTCCACCTCCATCACTCTTCTGACCACGGTGTCAAACTTTTTATTCACTGTCAGTGTGTCACGCACAAGACATGTACATTGTCTTTGATAGCTAGGTAGAACTTTCAGTTAAGGAATTGGAGAGACTTCGTAGAACATCCAACACTGGCACTGTCGAGTTAAAATGTATCAATCCTAATACACCAATTCCTGTCCAAATAGACACGTTCTGGACATCTTCAACTAATAAAGTGAACTTGCAACAACTAGCCCCAAGCAATTAAGTGCTGAATCAGTTTAGGTTGATTTGCCAATTATTGCAAGTGATCAATGATGAGGTTGTCACTGCAGAAACTACAGAAATGGTGATGAACAGGAAGTTCAAGAGCTCAGTAGCAGGATTGAGGAGGCTCAGTGGTGTAGTTATCACCCTTCCACGCCTTCCCTGCTCCCCTAAGCGCCTTCATCCCTTCTCACTTGCTGCCCCCCATGCCTGGAACTCCCTCCCTGTCCACATCCGCCTTGCCCCCTCCCTTCATACCTTCAAATCTCTCCTTAAAACTCACCTCTTTCGCTCTGCTCTGTCTGACTCTTTATCCTGCTGAGCCACTATTCCTATACCTACGATCGGTTTACCCTTATCCTTGCAACATGGACCTGCCTGCTGTCATTCTCATCGTAACCAAGCCAAGTACGTGCACTTGAGACCTCGCATCTTCATGAATGTTAGACCCCTTGTCTCTCCCTCTGTTCCCCTTCCTAAGTCTCTCCCCCAGCTCCTGTCTCTCAGATTGTAAGCCCTAGGGGCAGGGACCGTGTCTATTTTATTACTTTGTAAAGTGCCAGGTACACTGCTGGCGCTATATAAATGTTTGTTAATAATAATAATAAAATAATAATTCAATATGTCAGACGCAGAGATCACCTTCGCCAAGTCTTCGTTAATGGTGTCCCTGTCTGCCTTTGCCATCTCAACTTGTTGTTTTAGCATCTTAGTTAAGTTCACTAAATAGGGGATGGCTTCTCCCGCCTCACCTATATCGGGTTCAGCAGTCTCCCGCCCAGTCGCCATCTTCTCTGCCGCCACAAGCGGTCCCGGGGGGGGGCTCTTTCTTGGCCTTTGCAGAAAGCCTGGATAGTGTCGCTTACCCCTTTTCTTTTTTGTTGCAACTTTCTGCAGGTTCTTCCGCTCATGGGAGAGATCAGATTCGGGCTCTTTGGAGGTCAATGGACGGACTTAATCTTTGAAATTTGTGCCGGGCGGGATGGAGCCGTTTCCCCGTGCGGCTACTCCTCGTGCATGCTCAGTGCGCTCCCCTTGCCATGGTTTTCAACCTGTGGTCTGTGGACACTTGGGGGGTCCTCAGGGTATGTCTAAGGGGTCTGCAAAAGAGGATGACTATGAAACTAAAGTTTCAGTTCCCAGAAAAGGGATCATTTCCTCACAAACACGCCCGGGTGGCACCTGTCACTTTAAAAGGCCACTTCTCTGCCACAGCACCTATTGATTGGTAGGCGCTGTGGGGGAGAAACACCCGACCAGCCTTTTCGAAAGTGACAAGTCCCGACTGGGAGCACTGCTGAGTCTGGGCTCCACAGCATTCCCGGCTGGCACTTATCAGTTGTAGTTGTAAAGGCCGCTTCCCTCAGACACCACCTAGCCGCTGAAAGTGGCAAGCCACAGTTATATACATACAATAGATTTCCGAAGAAGTCTGCATCTCCATTCAAATCTTTTTAGGAGTCCATAAATGAAAAAAGGTTGAAAACCACTACTCTATGGTACTAGTGGACCTGTCTGCTTGTGTGCCTGACCCCAGCCATTCAGAGAGATGGGCCACATGGCTGCCCGTTGCCACGGATCTATTTGGTTTGCCCTGCACGGCACACTTCCTGGCATGTCATCATGAGTGGTTGAGGGTGGGTGCTCCAAGACTTGCAGGAGTATGCATCCAGCTGTGCCAACTTCAAATGGGCAGTCTGATGTGGGACTAATGGGTGCACATGTGGGGTAATGTCTTCTCTGAAAACATCCAATGAGGTTGGTGGTATGAGAATAAAAGTCTTCATCAAATATTTTCTCCACAGTGCAAGCTGTAAAAGAAACCACACTTTACCTAACCCTCTCCATTCACACATGGCACTCCAAATTTTACTCATGGTCAGATATCTTGGGTAGTCTGTCTTACCTCAAAGCATACACCATACCCTCCAACAGAGAATAGGTAGATTTCATGCCACACCTAATCTACATACATTTGCATGAGTTTATGAAAATTTGTAATAGCCCACAGACTGACTTTGGGGCTGAGTAAAGTCAAAATTCTCAAATATACAGATATACAGGCTGAATCGCAGTAGGTTCTAAGAAATGTCAGAAAAGCAGAGAAGTTCTTTACGATGTTTGTTACAGTGAATGTGTAAACCTTAAACCAGGAATAATAGGAGTTGAATAGGTTATGGTTGATGTTTTCAATGGAAAAAAAATAGATGCTGAACCATATAATAAGTATGGAGTTTTATGGCAAATGGGAGTTAATTTAGGAACAGCTATTGAAAAATCAAGAGAGGTTCATAAAAGACCATTATTTATGGGGAAAGGGTATTTATTAATAAGGTTATTGGAAAACTTGGATAATTAGTGATGTCTTCAAATAGGGCTCCAGGGGTGGGGAGGGAGGAAGAGGGACTGAATGTTTGAAAATGTAATTTCATTTAAGTTTGTATGAAAAAATTATGATATGTAAAAATTATATGTAAAATTAAAAAACAAAGCAGGAATAAGGAACCTCAGACATGGGGGCCAAATGTGGCCAGCAGCTAATTTTTACATGGCCCTCTTCCAGTTTCTGGATCTGGCTCTAGTCTGAGATCCACTTCTTACCCCCAAGCATGGAAAAACTGAGCTCCAAGTAAGGGAGCAGAAATGGGGGCATGCACACAAGTAGAGGGGAAAGATTCATAGCACAGATCCATCATCTGGACCCTCCTGTTCCTGAGTGCACCCCTTATGTACCCCATTCCCTACTTCTATGCAGCCCTCTGAGCTTGTACTCATTTTCAAAATGGTCCCTAGGAGAGAAATTTCCCCACCCCTGCCAACAATGTACAGTAGGAACCCCCCACATCTGGGCACCTTGAGAAACCCCCATATCTTGTGCAGATTAAAGAAGTGCCCAGATAAGGGGATTTCCACTTTATAAGTGTGCTTGAGGCCTGCAGAGGACATAAAACACATCCAGAATAAGGAAGGAATCAGATTAGGGTGGTCTGCATAAGGATTCTCGTCAGGGTTTGGATCAAGGGCTTATGAGTTGTGGAGCAACTTAAAACAAATCTTCATAGTTTGTTTTTTTATTTTTTTTATTTTTAAAGAGTGAGATAAATTTTGGGGGGGTCTGGTACTATGTGTTCATAGTATGCTAGAAATTTTCATTAGGTTTGAATGGCACTGTAAATAAGTAATACTACAATAGGGTCAGGTTGTAGCTAGGTTCGAATGGACTATGGGGCAGAAGATGAAATGGCTCTCCCTGTTCCTTCTTCCAGTGACAGGAGATGTCGGTCCATATTATAGCTACAGCTTAGAAGAGGGTAAAGGCTTTGTGTACTGACTTTCCTGGAAAGGGGCACAAGATAGAACTCTTCCAGAGTGGAAGGTGGAGGGGAGTACCTGGTGCATTGTTTTGTGTTCTCTTGCATTTATTGATTCTTCATTATATATTCCTCTACATTTTGCAGTTCTGGGAAGCTTTTACTGCATCTTCCTTGAGAAAAACAACATTAACTTGTTCTTCATGTGAGGAGGGATTGACACCTAGTGGCCAAATGTTGCCAGAGAAGGGGAAATCTTTCCTCTGCTGGCAGTCTTTATAGTCTCAACTTTCCTATCTAGAGCATGACTTCCCCAAATCATCTATGATATATTGTCTATGATATAGCTTCTCTACAGATCCATGTCAGCTCCAGAAAATTTAAAGGGAACTTCTGATTTGCGAATATTGTTATAGTGTTATGAATAATCAAGCCACATCTACCACAAAGGGGAATAAAAACATTTAATTTCAATGCCTGTATTTAATAAGACCAGATGGACAGATTGTGGGCATGTTTGTATTCTTTGTTCTGCTTTTTGATTAATATTTGAGGATTCTTTGGTTCAGTGGCACCATTCTCTCTAACTTCACAGCTGTGTGTGACAGTCGCTGCATGCCCTTGTAGGACAAGGCCCATGGGGGCTGGGGTAAGTCACTGCAGGGGTGAAGTGCCAGTAAGCATCTGGCCCTTTAAGGGGCCAGATGCAGAGGCCTCAATTAAGGTCAGCTGAGTGGCTCCAGCTGTGCATGGTTGTGCAAGCCAGCTGAGCCATAGCAAATAAGGGTAAGCTGGTAGACCATCAGTGAGAGACAACAAGTCAGAGGACTCTGCCTCAGGGGGGCTTAATGGAAAGGAGCCAGCCCTGTAGCCCATGGGACTAACCCTGGAAACCAGCTGGCAAGGGGTCAGACTGGGAGGGTCTCAACCCAGAAGGGATCTGGCTGTTGGAAATGAGTCAGGCCAGGGGGCCTGCGTAACAGGTGCCTGTGAAACCCTGTATAGAAAAAAGGTGAATGATTTGTATTGTCTTATGCTGGTTAGTTACTTTTGAGACTGTGTGAAATCCACTGGTAGGAAGGAGCCCTATGTGGTACCGTAAAGAAAGGGACTGGACAATAAAAGGAGTTAAGAACTCTGAGACTGATGCCCGTTTTGGGAGAAACTCAGGCCCAGCACCTTGCGCCAGCAGGGCTAGAGGAGAACTTGTTACATTGGGTGCTTTTAAACAGATTCAGAGCTTGGCTGTCCCTGAAGTGTCCATCCACTCCCAACCCCACCTTCCAATCACTTCCACAGCCTGCTCTGCTTGCACATCTGACGGGGTGCCCTTAGATGGACTGACCAACCCAGGGGTGAAGTAGGATAGTGTGGGCAGAAGTGGAGCTGACTTCCATCTAAATTTCACCCACTGTGATTTGGAGCTTGTCAGATCTGCAAGTGCAGGGGAAGTGTGGTGTGCATAGGGTCACTCTGCCAGATCACCTCCATGCATGGATTTCTACCAGCTGGACATTTTAAAAGACTGTTTTACACCTGCTTCAGGGGACAATAACCAAAAAGAAAATTGGGGTTTAAGTGTCTGATATATGTGCAGTAGAAAACTTATTATTTCTATAAATTATCCATTTGAGTTTTGGGACTTCATAAATCCTGATCCCTTAAATTACTCCTCCTGCAAAATTTGTTAATTAGCAATCTTAACCTGATTTTGAAATAACATTTTTAGTTTGGGGCATATTCCTTTCCCTTCCTGGATAGGTAGGCCTGAGGGAAATACAACTAGGAATAGCCAAGTTCTTCAGCCATTTAAAAGCAATCTATTAATATCTTTAGAGGATAAGGAGGATAATGCTTTAGCAATGGACGGTATTTCCGAAGCGGAGCCTCAGTTGGTCAGAAGCTTTTGCAATAAAAAGGATCTTGTGATTCCAGCTTGTGAAACCAAGAAATTTGATTTTTCGCTTTCCCCAGGATGCCAAAGTAAAAAGAATGCTGAGTTTTTGGTAGAATATGAGGCTTTATCAGTACTGGAACAGGACCTAGTACTCCAGCATATGGTAAATTATGCAAACAAATTACAGAAAAATACTATGAATTATGTTGCTCCACACTTCGTAGATGCTCCATCTCTGGGAAAATACCTTAGTGGTGGGTTCCCTGTAGACATAGTTACATAGTAGACATAGTAGTAGAATACCCGGTGCCAACGGAGGAACAGGGGCACTCGGTACCTCCAATCCAGTCCACTTTGCCCAATGACTCGATGCATTGCCTAGTCCATACAATAATAAGGGGAACCCTTTGTCCATCCTTTCTTGGAATATCGCTGGCTGGTTTTCCTGCCAATGGGATACTTCTTTTCCGGATCTAAATAAATCCGATATAATCTGTCTACAAGAAACCTGGTCAAGTGAAGCTAATAGGTCAAGTATACTTGGATTTCAGACTTGGGCTATTGCTACAAATTATAATGGGAAGCGAGGCAGATGCTCCGGGGGACAGGCGATCTTGGTCAAGGAGGCACTAAAATTGAACGTCAAGCAGTTAGATTGCAAAATGGATAATATGCTGACAATTTTACTTTATGGAAGTGAAGGCCCTTTGATTATTATAGCGAATATATATCTACCTCCCATATGGAGTTTATATGCCAGGCAAAGTTTTGGGGGTACACTGGCGGATCTAATGATCAGTTGGGGCAATGAATATCTGAATACTCCAGTAATATTGCTGGGAGATTTTAATGCATGAACCGGTTCATTAGATATGGTTAGGGCTGAAGCTATGGCCTTGAATTAGATGATGAATGCGAGGTCCGTGGTCAACAAGGCCCCAGTTATCCATGATTTAATCTTGGATGGGGCCGTGGACCTCGCATGCATCACGGAGACCTGGCTGGATGATCTGGCCGGTCCAACTTTGGCGGATCTTGTTCCAGCTGGGTA
>QEPC01012832.1:3900921-3918958 GCA_003113815.1 Sphenodon punctatus
GGGGGGGGTGATTTTTAATCCCCCACCTGTATATTTATTTTTATACCACCAGCTTTATTGATATGTTTTATGATTGTATTTTAAATGTTTTTAAATGTTTTTTTATTGTTGTTAACCGCCCCGAGCTGCTGTGCAGGATGGGGCGGTATAGAAATCTAATAAATGAAATGAAATGAAATGAAATTTCCCCCCACAACCACTGCTTGAAGTATCATCAAAAAGGCTAACAGAGGGTGTAAACATACGCGATGCTGGCCCAGTTAGGCCTGGTTCGGCCCAGCTAAGCCAGTGTCACAGCAGGCTGTCTGTTTGCGGCCTGCCGCACGTAGACCTGGTTCCTATCCTGTGGGTGGGAAATGTGGGTCCAGTATGAGCCGGGCCCACAGTCCACGGCCAGCACCTGCCTAGCCAGGGCAGAGCGGGTGAGCCAGGCAGGAACATGTGTTCATAGCCCAGCTCCTACCAGCACCCAGGAGGTTGCCATGGCTGTCCGTCATGTTGGAGGGGGCGGGGCAAAGTTGGGAATGTGGCCAAGTGTCTGCACATCGCTCCCCAGCCCCCATTCTCCCTCTCCAGCTTGGAGGGGGGGGGGGCCCTCCACTAGGACCCTCAGCTGAAATATTAAAAAAAGATTTTTAAAAATGCCACTGTGCATGTGCAGACCGGCTGCCATGCTGTTCCATGCATGTGCCTGGCCTTATTTTAATATTTCATCCATTCTGATCAGAATGAGTTGGAAAATGGTCGGTTCTGATTTGCTATCAGAGCGAGCGAACTGATTCCAACTGACAATCAAAACCAAGGAAATTCCAAGGAGCCCAGCCCAGCCCTCCTCCCTTACAGCTGGGCTCCAGCCAGCTCTTCTCTGTCTCAAGCTCTGAGGGGGGAAGACAAAAGTGACAGGGGGGGAGGGGGAGGCTTGAAGGGCTGTGACTGCACTGAGGCTGAACTCACCCCCGAGGGAGGACCCTGCAGCCACTGCAGCCCACCGCCCCCATACCGCTAACCCCATCCCTTCAGCCCCCAGCCCAGTCAGTGCAAAGCCTGTTCCTGGCTGCAGGACTGGCTACGTGCTTGCCCCAGCTCCCTGATTGCAGCCACCAGTACCCGGACATCAGGGGGATCCAGACTGGGCTCTGGGTCCCAGTTCAGAGCCAGACATGTGGGCAGCCCTGGCCCTGCTCCCTCCAGCAGAGCCATGTGACTGCAGCTCTGCCCTCCCCACTGCCTCTGCTCAGCACCTGGTCTCAGATGGGGCAGGGTCAGGAGCTGGGGAGGAAGCAGCTGGCTGCTCAGAGGATTCTGCTTGGTCCTATAGAATATTGGGTTTGAGGGCCAATTGGGAGGGAGCTATGCCACTGGCACTCTGAAGAATCAGGACTCTCAGGACAGTGCTTTCTGTGGAGCCCCCTGTGGACAGGTCAGCTCTCCAGCTTAGGAGGAGCCAGTTAGGGAATCAGCTCAACCCCAGTCCACATCAAATAGCCCCTGTAGGGGGAACAACACTCCCCCAAATAGGGGTCTTAAGAGCAATGCCTCATGACACTATAACCAGAGTCCTTGACGAGACTGTCAGTCAGAATGATCACAATATATTAATTTATCTGTCTCTGGGACTAGCACCCCAGGCTAGGGCTTTAATGCCCCCCCAGCCTCTACTTCTCCCCTTAATAGCTGAGCCTGTTCCACCAGGTAAGTGGGTCCCAAGCATAAATACAGCCAACTTAAAGTTCTTCCATTTTGGGTTTAAATGTAGTCCTTTCTATGGCCTCATAGGCCCTCCAAGTCTTTAGCCTACGTCCCATGCTGTGGGTTCTTCCTGGCTCTGTTAGTAACAGTCTTACCTCCTCTTTGATGCTTAAAAGTAAACACAAAGTCCCAGTTCTGTCATCAGCCCCTCACTTATAGAAGGGTTGCACCTTGTTCTCCCACGCTGTCTGCATAGTGTTGGTCCAGCAGGGTAGAGGATTGCCGCCTTCCAAGTTTGTCTCCACCACAAGCTTCCTGAGTTGTTTCCCTTGATCAGGGGGTTAGAGGAGTACTCCCTCTAGCCTTTCTCAGCAGGGTTTTCTAATATTTATTTATTTATTTATTTATTCATTCATTCAAAAACTTAATACCCTGCCCCACCCACACAGCAGCTCAGGGCAGCTTACAATCACAATAAACAGTAACAATAAAACCTTTTAAACCATCAAAACAGGAGGACTAAAACCAAACCCTCCCACCCTACCCATCCTCCCCACCAAAGGCCAGGCAGAACAGTCAGGTTTTACAACTGCGTTGAAAAGAGAGGAGATCCGGGGCCAAACGGGCTTCTAACGGCAGGGAGTTCCACAGCTGTGGAGCAGCCACCGAGAAAACCCTCCCTATTGTGGCCCCCTGGAAGACTCGGGGAATCTCAAGGAGAGCACTTCCCGATGACCACAAGGGCCAATCCAGAACTCGAGGGGTGAGGCAGTTCTGCAGGTAGGTCAGGTCAAGGCTGTTTGGGGTTTTATAGGCAAGCACCAAAACCATGAATCGGGTCCAGGAGACTATAGGCAGCCAGTGCAGCAACCAAAGAACTGGTGTAATACGTTCCCGGTGGCCCTATCCCACCAAGAGACAGGCTGCCGCATTCCGCACCAGCTGTAGTCTCAAAACCATCACCATAGGTAGCCCCACGTACAGCACATTACAGTAGTCTAGCCTAGAGAGGATGAAAGCATGGATGACAGTGGCCAGGTCAGAGTCTTAAACATGCCACTAACACCACCTCACCAGCTATAATGGGCGCCAACCCAGCAACCTCTCTGTCATAGTTCCCCCAGCCCAATTGGCCAGGCTGGCCTTTTTATAGCTCCTCCCTTCTCCTGTGATTGGCTGGAGCTGGTTTGCCTTCCCAGCTGGCTAGCTAGTGGCTTCTTCTTTTAGCCACTTTGTTCCAATTAGTCTTGATGCTTGATTAGCTCTGCAACCTAATTGGGTGTCTCCTGCAGGACTTTAGGCAGTTTACTGCATTCTTGCTGGCTCTAGCAAGGCACTCTATGATCAGTGTCAAGTCAAATCAAGTCAAAATGTATTTGTTTAAACCAATAGGAAAGTTTGAATATATTCAGCCAAAGGTTTTCCTTCTCAAATATATCGCCTAGGTACTTATGCTTGGGTTCAATATATAAAAGTCATGAGAAGAGATAAGGATGGATATCTTCCATGTCTACCCCCCCCCCCGACATATGCAGAATTTGCAGTTGTATGTTTGCTTTTTATCAAATCTAACCTGCCAGACTGACGTCATCATTGTTTGAAAACGCAATGAGGTTAGAGCTCTTATTTCTCTGACATTAGCAAGGTTTGTCAGATAAACCTCATAACCCACTTTATTATGGAGCCACAGTAGTGGCTCCATAGTTAAGGCGGAGCTAACTTTCTCCATTGGGAGGCCCATAGAGTTCAATGGGAGTCCCAGGGGCAATTTCCTCTGGCTTGCAACCTACTGTTAACGGGGTTTTCTCATTGATTTGCCATGAACAGTGAATGTGGTTTGCATAGAAGAGTTGGGGAATGCTCAAAGTACATGCCACTGTTCACATATTGTGCAATGGATAGCTATAAAGTGTTGAATTATGATTGTATAGTACTGTATGTATGCTTTAACTTATACTTATGGCATGCACTCTTCCATACTTATTTGATTTGAGGAAGCAAATCAAATGTAGGAGCTTGATGGCCTAAAGGTAAGACTCTTGTTTAAGAAGCAAGAGATTCTGGGTTCAAATCCCCTATACTGCTGCTGTCATTGAGTGGGGGGGAACTGTACCTTTTTGCTGTTGATGGCCATTGAAGGTTCACATCCAGTCTTGGCCATGGGACCCTGATTTTGGAATCCAAGCAACCTCTGCATTCGCAGAATGGTGCAGCATCGTGCCAGGTCTGTAACCCAGAGGTCAATGGATAAAACCATTCTCAGCTAGATGGCTTCTTTGAGCGGGGTGAGTTGTAAGGGTGTGTTGGTCTATAGGTATGATTCTCATTTGAGGGGCAGAAGGTTCTGGGTTCAAATTTCCTTCAGGACTACTGTCTAATGACAAATGAAAAGACTGCGTCATGGTGCTTGTGAGGACCATATTAATGTCCATTGTATGAGTATAGTGTATTGCTATTGAGAGAGAAGAAAAAGGCCCATATGGTGGTGCTGGTAAAACAGCATTGATAAAACACATGTAAAATCCAGGTTCCTACTATGTTCTGTATATTACCATCGAAGGTGAAAAAAAAAGGCCTGTGTGTCAAGTCATAAAGAAAAGTGTCATGTGATGGGGTTTGTGAGAACAACATCGATAGAATGCTTATGATGAACATTTGTACATGTGAAGAGTATAATGAGAGGAAGTTGAAATGAAATTGTGATGCCCAAAAACTCCAGTCTGATTGGTTGGTGTAGAGAAATCTTTAGTAGGGACTCAGGCAGCTGGTTGACAAACAAGGCCTTACCTACTTGAGGACAAAAATCCCAGTTTTTTAAAGTACAGGGCTTGTTGGGCTAGAGGTACAGCTCTTGTTTGGGGAGGAAGAAGACCTGGGTTCTAATTACCTGCAGTGCTGCTGGCATAGAATACAAGGGGGAAATGCCTTACCTTTGTGGATTTTAAAAAAATTGTTTCTGGTTGTCAAAGGTTCACATCCATTCCTATTCATGGGGCTCCAATCTTGAAATCCGGGCATCCTCTGCATCAACAAAGTGGAGCAGCATTGCTCCAGACCCATAACCCAGAGGTCAATGGATAAAACCATTCTCAGCTAGATGGTGTCTTTGAGAGCTACGAGGTGTTTCCAGCCACCAGTATCCATCTGCCCCTGGCGAGCCCCCCACAGAGTCTATTTGAATTTGGCTTGCTGAGGAAAGGGAGACCGGCCCGGGCAGCAGAAGCGTTGCCGTGGCTGCTGCCCTGAAGCAGCCCTTGTCAGTGGGGAACGGCATAGGGCTCCAGCGGAAGTGAGGGTTGTATAGACCCCAGCACCCTGATAGCATTTGGCTCGGAGAGACAGTGGAGATTACCTGGCAGGCGACACTTGGATTTACTGAGATCACGTTCCCTGGACTGTAAAAGGAGGGGCCTTAGGCGTCGGCCGGATGCTAGGGCGCCCTGTGTTTGTGCTGCCTTGTTATACATTGGTGAGTGGAATCCCCTCTTGACTTTTGGGACTGGCTTGGTTGGGGTGCGGTACTGTGGGACTGGGCTTGTTGTTTACTAGCCCATTGCCAAGCCGACGTCATGAGGCTTTGAGCCTGTGTTATTATGACTAGGAAACGGCATAAGCAGCTGGTGGTCTCTCTCCCTGGCCGTTCGAAGGGTTCACAGCAGAGTCTCGACAACTATATGTTGCTTAGGTCAGGGACACAAGTAACTGTTGATGCTGGGGGGATTTCCGCTAACGTATTGAGTTTGCCACAAGCTCATATAGTTGTGGAGGAGCAGTCCAATGTAGACCCTGCACACTTGAACCCTTTTGCACCTCGAGATGAGGACTGTTCTTCTACATCTAATGACATCTCTACAACTATACCTCAGTCTCCCTTGCTTGAAGCTTTGGGGAACCAATGCCTTATGGTTGGGGATCTGCTAAAGCACCTGCTGACTCGGTCTGATGAACTTTTAGGTTTTTTCCAGAGTCAGCAACAGCAGATGAATAAGACTTTGGATCTTATCTCAGAACTCACTATGAAACAATTGGAGTTGATGTCTTGCTTTCATTCCTCGGGTGTATCGCAGGCCACACGTGCTCCTTTGAGTGTAACTAAACAGTATGAAATGTGGTCAAATGTACAATCTCAACCATTTATCCGGGGGACATCCGAAACTAAACCCTCTGACATGAGTACAGGGGGGGATCCAAATTTAACACAAGTCCAGGGAGCTGTAGCCTTTAGGGTATGCCCTCTCCTGAATGGCCCCTTCTCTCAGTGGGATACCAAGGTAGCTATTTTATTTACCATCATCTTGCAGCAATCCAGGTAAGCCCATTATAGGATCTATAAGGTACTTTCAACTGCTGCCCTCATCACAGTATATGCAGAGAGTGTTAGTGTATTTCTGTGACCCTGGGGTGGCTGCACGGATATTGAATCAAGTAGAGCTTTTTTCATCCTGGGGGGTTTATGTGGGAGAGGTCCTTAAGGACCAAATGGTACAGCCTCTTTTTCTGGCAGGGACCCAAATACCTAGGATACCACAGAGTACTATATCCCGGGATGCGAAGAGTGAACAGATTGTGTCCCTAAGACGGCTGTCAATTAATACTAGGTTGCGCAATATAGCTGGGGCTACAGAGCAATCTGCTCCGGAACCCCTGGGAGTAGTGGAAGGAGAATTGGCAGTTGACCAGAGTGGGCAGGCTCAAGGATCAAGTATGGATGGTGGGAGGGAAGCTGGTGGGAGCAATATCCTTTATCCTTATGTGGAGGATTGCCCCGCTAAACATTTGGCTCCTGTTATGCCCCAGGGGGAGGTCAGGGGAGGTATTGGCACCGAGTTACATTCAAATCTGGATGATGATGCTTCTCTGCTGGCCTTTTCCCCTCCACCCAGGGTTTCCCTGGGTAAGTTGGGTAATACATGAGAGCAGGGGCACTCGGTATTGGGAGGATATAAATTGGCATCCTGGAATATTGCTGGGTGGGCGGTACAGGATAAGGGGGATGAATTTATCCAATTTATCAAAGGGTTTAACGTTCTTCTACTACAAGAAATGTGGGCCACAACATCCATAGTACTCCCTACCGAACATGTGGGTTACGGGGTTTATTCCTTACCAGCCAGCTCGTCCCCTTCTAGAGGGAGTCCTAGTGGGGGTTTGGCTTGTCTAATTGAGGGTGGATTGCAAGAATTAGTAAAGAAGGTATTGGAATATCCACCCTTTATGTTGGGTCTGGTCCTTGCAGAGGCTGGGATGACATTTATTGTATTAAATATATACATGCCACCTTATTACTCTAAATCTCGCAATTTGGAACAATGGAAGGGGTTTGAGATTGTCATTGAAGAGATTATTGCTGCCTATCCGGGGGGTTACCTATTGATTATGGGTGATTTTAACGCCCGTATGGGCACTTGTACTGACGCCTTTCTTCCTTATTGCCCTGGTATTCAGTTTGATAATATGGAAGATAGACACTCCAAGGATAGGGGTATAAATTATGCTGGCATTAGGCTGGCAAAATGTATTATACAATGGGACATTTCTATTCTTAATGGATGGTGTACAGGGGATGCCCATGGGGAATTTACCTATCTGGGGGTTCGGGCTTCCAGTGTTATCGATTACGCCATGGTATCACGCAATCTTTTACCTGGAGTAGACAGTTTCTGCGTGGGGATAATTCAGTGTAGTGATCATCTGCCCTTGGAACTGGGACTGGTCCTCCCTTTTGGTAGTGCATTGTCACCCCCAAATATCTCTGTTGGGGAGATGGACTCCTGTCAACATACCAGTGAAATCCATCCTGTGGTTAAGTGAGAACGGTCCCACGTTTGGAGGAATGGCTTATGGGGGAGGAAATGAGTGGATTAAGTGCCAGGTTTTAAACGTCACCAACGATTATGCGCTGGTGGATTTTTTTACCCAGTTGAGCTTGAATGCCCAGACTTTTTTTTCAACTCAGTGCTCGGTCAGGGATTCCCTGCCCAAATATAGACGTGCACCGTGGTTTGACGAAGACTGTTATAAAGCCAAATGTCAATTTAGAGCCATATATAAGGTCTATCGCCAGGGTCTTTGGGATCAACTCCCCTCTCAATACTTCCAATAAAAGAAGGAATATAAGACCTTGTTAAAAACAAAAAAAAGCTCTTATTATTTAATCAAATGGCAGTTGGTCTTGGAGGCAGCAAGGCAAAGGGACTCTAAAAGCTTTTGGAGGTTGGTAAATGTCGGGCTTTCAGGTACCCAGTTTAGGCCAAGTGCCACTGTAACAGAGCAAGGGTGGATTGCTCATTTTGAGGGCTTGTATGTAGGGCCCGAAAAAACGAATATTAGTCTAAGAGGGGAGGTCCAAATTTTGGTCGAGTGGCCCCCTGTTTCATCAGAGGAGGTTATGGAACTATTGGCGAGCTTCAAGAGAAATAAGGCCCCAGGTGGTGACTTGATCACCATGGAATTTATTAGACAATATGGGGAATGGTGGGCCCCCATATTGGCAGAGTTATTTACGGCTATTGATAGGTCTGGCAAATTCCCTGGCAACTGGAACCATGCAACTATAGTCCCAATCCATAAGAAGGGCAGTTGGGTCAATCTGGCCAACTTTAGACCTATTAGCTTGCTAAGTATTCCAAGCAAAGTTTATGCTAAACATCTGCAAATTAAGCTGATAGAATGGATGGAGGATAGCAAGATTATCATGCCTGAACAAGCAGGATTTCAGAGGGGCAGATCGACCATTGACCACTGTTTAGTTCTGTTACATCTGGCAGAAAAGTACCAGAAATCTAATGGGAGGTTATATGCAGCATTCCTGGATTTAAGAGCTACCTTCGATTTAGTAAATAGAGCATTTCTGTGGGCCAAATTAGGTAGTACATCAATTGATGGGAGATTGCTGTGGCTTATCCAGGGGTTGTATGCCAATTCTAAACTTGTTGTAAAGATAACCTCTAGGGGTCACCTTACTAGGGAGATTGGGGTCCGCAGGGGGGGTCAGACAGGGGTGTGTTCTGGCCCCCCTGTTGTTCTATTTGTTTTTTAATGATGTGATCCCCCTTTTGGCCCAATCCCATTTTTTTCCCCCTAGGTTGGCAACAAGACATATAGGGGGTTTACTCTTTGCCAACGACCTGGTCATTCTTTCTCAGACCAGGGTCGGGTTGAATAGGCAGTTGAGAGCATTTGCCAATTATTGTAAAAGGAATGATTTAGAAATCAACCAGCTTAAATCTAAGGTTATGGTGTTTGCAAAATCCCAGAAAAAGAATACTCATATCTGGACATTTGAAGGAGTCCAATTAGAGCAGGTGCAATCTTTTAGATATCTGGGCCTTCTTTTCCACTGCACAGGTCGGTGGAAGTATCATTTAAGCAGAGCTGAGGATGTGGCCAGTAGATCTGCGCTTGCCATTAGGAAATTTTTTGTTCGATCAGGTGGACTAGCTCTAAAAGCAGCAGTAGAAGTCCTGAATAGTAAGTCTAGGGCACAATTTTTGTTTGGGACTGAATTATGGACCCCTCTGAGTGTGACACACCTAGACAGGATTCAATCTAGATTCCTCAGAGCCATTACCAAGGTGCCTGGGGGTACACCTACTGCAGCGCTCAGGCAGGAATTGGGTCAGCGCTCTAGGACTTTCCAGACTTGGAAAGCGGCCCACAGGTTATGGTTTAAAGTCTTTGACCAGGGGGCACAGGGACTTCTTCCATTTTTGCGCGAAGATTCCTTTAATAGCAGTTGGAGCTCCAAGGTGGAGACTCACCTAGTTTATCTTGGGTTTTCAAAAGAATATCTTCTTAGGAAGGATGTGGGGGCGGCTGTGGTCGAAGTTAATTGTAGATGGATGGATGTTGACAGGCAGGTGGAGACGACAAAGATCGGGGTGTCACCCCATATGGATGGGTATCTCACTCTGGTACCCCCTCCCCAGATGTTGCAGCTTCATATGTAACCTCCAACTGTGCTCCCCGAGGGAAATGGCTTTATATGGCTGTACGTTTTAATGCCCTGCCAACAAGGTCATTGGAAGGCCGATATGATGGTACACCCTATAATCAAAGGTTGTGCCCATTTGATATGTTGGAGGTGGAAACGCCGGACCATGTGTTATTTCACTGCCATCTCTATGATGGAATTAGAGATGAATTCCTTGGTCAAATAATTCAGAGCCATCCGGGTAGATCCTGCCAATTTTTGTTGGATCTAGTGCTGGAAGACCGCCTTCCCGATGTTACAGTATCTGTCATTTCCTTTTTAAGTAAGGCATTTACATTACGGAAGTTGTTCCTTGATTTTAAATCCCCAATTATTTCATGATATATGAAGATTGCAGTGTTAATATAATTGTGTTGTTTGTATTTTTTTGTGTTGGCTATGACCTATGGTCTGGTCTAATAAAGCTATTCTGATTCTGAGAGCTACAAGGTGCAAGGGCATGTAAGCCCTAGGGCAGGGACTGTGTCTATTCCATTACTTTGTAAAGCACCAGGTACATTACTTGCACTATATAAATGCTGGGGGGGGGGATGATTCAATATCTAAATAAAGATTTATTTAAGAGTAGTTGGGTTAAGGCTGTTGATGCATATCTTTGCAAAATAGGCTTTAGTGGGATATACCAGGAAGGGAAAGATTTGTCCCTGTTTGTTAGAGAGGTTTGGATGAGGATCACAGACATGGAAATACAAGACGAAGCAGCCAGGATTAGGGTATCTCCTCATATGTCAAACTATTTGTCCGTCTCTTCTCCTTATCTTCGTATGGCCGCCTTCCTGGTGTCCTCAATCTCACCAAGAGGGAAGCATTTAATTATGTCTGCTCACTTTAATGCCTTGCCTATAATGGTTTTTGAGGGATGTCTTTCTGCTCAAAGATATGAGGATCGGCTGTGCCCTTTCGACCAGTTACAAACAGAGACCACCAACCACGTTTTGTTCAGGTGTCAGCTCTATGAAAGGTTTCGCCTAAAATATCTGTCTTCCTTTTTGGGTAGATATCCCAGAAGGACAGATCATAACCTCTTGCTCTTGGCCCTGGCTGACACTGATTCCCAGGTTACTGATTCAATTGCACAGTTTCTTCTTGCTGCTATGAACGCTTGTTATTTATTTCTACAGTTTAAATGCATTCCTGAATTGGGAACTTGAATCATGGTTAAGGACACTTCTGATTTTAGTATATATTGGTTTGATATTACTGTACACTAGCGGCCTGGTGGTTGCCATTAATTAATTTATTCATTTTTGTGTTGTTTTGTTTACTATGCATATGCTATATGTTGTGCTGTGGCACCAATATTTTGTACAAATTGGCCTTCGGCTGTAAATAAACGTATTATTATCATATAAATGCTTGCTAATAATACTAATACTAATAATCTAGAGGTATGATCCTTGCTTGGAGGACAAGAGGTCCTGGGTTCAAATCCCCTGCAGCACTGCTGTCGAGTAACAAAAAAGAGGCCACGTGACGATGCTTGTGAGAACCATGTCAATGTCCCTGGTATGAGTACGGTATACTGCTATCGAGAGAGAAAGAAAAGGGTTGTGTGACGGGGTTTGTGAGAACACCCTCAACAGAATGCATATAATATCCGAGGTCCAGGTATGCTCCATGTGTTGAGTGAGAAGGAGAAGGGCTGCATGACGGAACTCGTGAGAACACCCTTGGTAGAATGCATACAATACCCAAGTTCCTGGCATGCTCCATATACTGCTGTTGAGAGCAAAAGGAAAGAGCCGCGTGACGGGACTTGTGAGAACACCCTTGCTTACAACTTAGGCTCCATGCACCAACACTTTGCCTTGGTCTTTCAGCCCCAGTCCCCTTCCTTTGCAGGTTGGGGGCAACACTAAATCTGGGGAGAATGCTATGTAAGTGTTTATTTAGAATGTGGGTAAATATTGACATGAAATCCATGGAATGGTCAATGGAAGGAATGGGGGAAACATTAATGCTAATTTGAAATTAAATTGTATCTCATTAACTGTGAAATGATACAATGGAGATGCATCTTTGGGACTGGGGAAGGAAGAGGATGTGGAATAATGAAGGCAGCAGGAAAAGACAGTGGAATGACAGGGAGGAGGCCATAGGGATTGAGTACAGCAGGAAGGAACTTGGTGGAATAATAGGAGGAATGCCATAAGAAATTGATAGAACGTCAATATTTTGGGTGATGTAAGTGATCAATATTTTGGGTGATGTAAGAGACTATGATGTCTGGGTGATGTAAGACCCAATATTTTGGTTGATGTAAGAGACTATGGGGAATACTACTATAATGCTAATAAGCACCATAGCTACCCCCTTGTTGTTCTAGACTCTATTGCCCCGTTATATATTAGTACACCTTCTCTCCTGGGTTTTCTTTTCTTTGAGGGCATGGGAGTTGTCATTTTACACACTCATAGACATAGTTGTTATGAGTAATGATGGTTATTATAGTGGTCAGCAGTCTTGTGATTTTTGGAGAGGTGAGTGGGGTTTTTGGGTAGTAGTAGAAGCCAGACTATGCAGTTGGAAACTAGTGAGTTAAACAGGGTGTGTGTGTGTGTGTGAGGGCAGCTGAAGTCAGAACTTTTCTATCCTCTGATAGTGAAGTGGTGGTTAGGGGAGGGGTGCAAATAAGTAGTGGGTTAGAGTAGGTGGTGATCCCAAATAAAATAAATTTAAATGTAAGGAGAACACAACTGGTCCATCTAGTTGTTTCATGTTGGAATATTTACATGCTCTTAGTCACCTGTGCAGTGGGGAGATGTACTTGATCTGGTGTCACAGAATGGAGAGCTGGAATATAAGCAAATTTAAAAAAAATTATTTCCACATTGGAAGTAGAGTAACAATGTAATATTGGACAGGGAGGAGCGTGTCATCCAAGTTTTAGTGTTGCCCCCAACCTGCAAAGGAAGAGGATTGGGACTGAAAGGCCAAGGCAAAGTGTGGATGCATGGAGCCTAAGTTGTAAGCGAGCACAGTATGTGAGAGACCATACAAGAACTTCACTGTTTACAAGGTCTGCACGTTAAGACGGGAGCCTTAACATACAATTTCCTGGTTTGTTAAAATTTGCTTGATGTGAATCTGCCTTAACTAGGTTTTTTAAACCATAGGTTTTTTGTTTGTCTTCCTTAAAAAGCCTGAGATGGGGAGAAAACAGATGTTTTAATACATTCCAAGTCAGATTGGTAAGATACATCCCCAACCCAACTTTTACAAATATATTCAGCTTTTTCCCAAGTTACAGAACATGATTTAAATCTAATCCATAAAACAATATTAAATCCTTGACAGCTTTAATCGAAGATGAACTATATAGCATCGATCTCTGAGATTGTTCCTGGATACAAAGAGCTGTCAATGGCCCTGCCTCCAGCTTAGTTAGTCTAAGATAATACATCATTATGCGAATATGTATCCTGGCCCTAAGAGACAAACATGCCCCTTAACAATGGTTCAAGAGTATTTGGGTGTTAAAAAAGATGCCGTAGAAATTTATTTTGAACTATTTCTAACTTTTGACTCATCCCTAATCCCTAAATCTCTGCTCCATACAGGAGTTGTGTTATTGTCTTGGCCTCATAACGCTAAAGAGCTAGCCACCCGCACCCCTCCAGTACTTTAAAATCATTTGAGTTGTTTTCTGTGTGTTCATTTTCAGTGCCTTCACATGTTCTCTCCATGACTTGGAAGCCTGAAAAATTATTATAGGGTACTGAAAGGCATTAACTTACTATAAGCAGTGAATTTGGTACCCACCCACCCCAAACTGTGCATCTCAGGACAGCCGTCCCTAATTGCTGGATCTAGCTCCTGCCTTAACTTCCGTACCATCCAACCAGTAAAGACATTGTACAGTCTCACATATTGTTCTTGCTTACATCTTAGGTTCTGTGCACCCACTTTGCCTGGGTCTTTCAGTCCCAATCGTCTTCCTCTGCAGCTTGGGGGCCTCACTGAAGCTGTGGGTAGCAAGCACCTCCTCACTCCAATATTATGGACTTCATCCCTGTCTCCACTGTGACCACAATTTTTCCTTCCTTCATACCTCCTTTCTCAACCAGCAGCACAAGTGCATCTGCTCACTGCAGGGGTGATTAAGAGCAGGGGAATATTTGCCCTCTTATGTCATGCAAAGGGGTACTCTACTGGATTGTGGGTGGGGGAGGGGACCAGTCAGGTGGCAAATCGGCCCAGCCCCTGTTTGGGAAAAATGGAGGTGCCTCCCTGAGTGGAGACAGGTGGAGATGGGTGTGCACACGTGGGAGTGGCCCCACACCCATCTCCACCCACTGCACCGCACACACTCACATTCACAGGTGCCCTGGTCCATTTGAAAAGGCCCAAAGTCAGAGACCCCTGCTTCTGTACTAACTCTATTTTTTTCCATTCTCCCCCTTGCTGAGTACTTGCAAAAATCCTCCCTCGGACTCAGGACAGCTGTTCATTTTGTAATGTCTTCTCTTGACACAGAATTTTAGTACACCATTGTACAAAGTAGCAAACACTCACCTCAGAAGATCTGCTTTTCCAGTAAAACTAAAGGTGAGTGGTCACTCTTGAGAAATAATTGTGGACACAGCCTGTTTCAGGCACTCCTACACCACTTCTCCATTTATTTGTTCCCTGAAGCCTCCTGGCCTGGTAAGGACACATCTACAAGGAACAATGGTTTCTCCCCACCCCCAAGAACATATGGTGTTTTGTACTGTAACAGTGTAGCAAAACTCCTAGAGCTGCATTTCAAACACCAGCCTCTGCCCTCTTGCTCCAAGACTTAAACATGTTAACACCCATGCTGTCTACTCCCTCAGCACATCTTTGTGGAGGAGTAATGCTCAAATATCACCCAGTCACATCATAGCCTCAATCTTACAGACTAGAGACATCACCAATGTAGAAAAAAAAGCATGGTTAGCCCTGCCTCCCTAATGTTTCTAATCCCAGTATTTAACCAAATCTCAATAGTTATTATCTGGAAGCAAACTACCAGTAGCCTCTTCTGTCCACATTCTTCCTGTTCTCCCGGACCCAAATGAAAACACATGGGAGGGGGGAAGTTGCTCCCTGCTCCCCCAGCTTCAGCGTTGCCCACAACCTATAGAGGAAGAAGATTGAAGCTGAAAGACCAAGGCAAAGTGTGGGTCCATGGAGCAAGCACAGTATGTGAGACTGTACAATGTCTTTACTGCTTACATGGTGCACAAGTTCAGGCAGGAGCCTTAACTTACAATTTTCATACCTTTTGGAGCATGAGTGAATTTTCAAGAGTCTTAACTCTTCTCTTAAACCAAAGGTTTTTAGATCTAAGAGTTTCCCTGTTTTTGGAAAAGGGGATGCACTAAATTCCCCCTGGTGCCACAGTCCCAACCTGAGTTTGATTGGCAGCCAGCCACCAGCCAATGACTTTCTGTCATGCCGCAGCGCGGCGGCATGTATCAGCGGCGGCAGGGGAGCCGGGCGGCTGCAAGAGGCACCCCTCCCCAAACACAAAGGACTCCCTCCCCAACTACGTCACAAGGCTCCCCAGCTCCACTGACAGGCATTCACCCGACAAGAGCTCTAGCCCCGCCCCAACGCAGCGCACGCTTGGCGGCAGGGCGTGCATGGAGGGGGGCGGAGCTTTGAACTGATTGAGTGGAGCTGCACCTGGAGGATCAGCTGAGCAATTAAAAACACCGGCGGGGCAACAGCACCCCACCGGTAATCATGGAGAGAAGCTGGCCCCTACCTTGTTGCGAAAGCTAAGTTTGCTTCTTGTGGAATTATCTTGTGTCTGAGCTTCTGACTGGAGAGTCCTTGTTCCTTTTTCTCCCCCTCCTGCCTCCTTTTCCTTATAATTCCTTCCTGAGAGTGTGTGAGAGTGTGTAGCCCCTCCCGCACTCGCTCCCCCCTTTCCATTGCCTGTCTTGTTGGTATTGTGTCTCCTTGTGTAGTGTCCCCCGTTCCTGGAATACCCGCCTTTGGAGTGTGTGAAGAGCCTTGTATCCCTTGCCCTTCCCCCCTCCCCCCCCCGTTTCCCTTGTTCCTGTCCCTTCATCACCCCTGGCTCCCTCCCCCTGTTCCCCAGTGTCTCAGGGTGCCCATACCTTGTATCACCCCTGGTGACCTGGGAGTGCATAGTGGTGTGTGGCTGTTTTCCCCCTCCTTATTCCCACTTTCGGTTGGCTCGGTCTCTCTTCCCCAATGATGAAAAGGGTTGCCTTGTAATATACAAGGAAAGCCCACCCAATAACCTGAGGGGATTATTTACCCTTGTCTGCTCGCTACAAGAGACTCTTGCTTCCGTGACCCCTTCTTCCCTGCCCCGTCCCCTTCCCTTACCCTTACAGAATTACCGGCACCTACAACCCCCCCTTCCTTTTCCCTTTGCTATGGAGCCCCAAGATCCCTCTCGGCAAACCCAGGACCTCCTTTTGACTTTTAGGACTCAACCCCTTTCCTATACCATGGACCAAGCCAAGGTCGCTTTTGTTATAGGGCTTTTGGGAGGAGTGGCGTTGGATTGGGTCACACCGTTATTGGCTGCAAATGACCCTCTGTTGCAAAACTATGAGGGTTTCATCAAACAATTTAAATCCCTTTTTGATTATCCCCATCGCATTCGGGATGCGGAGCATGCCATTCTACATGTGAAACAAGAGAAATCATTCCTCCTGGACTATGTCACCTGCTTTAGGTGCCTATCATTTGAAGTCAAATGGAACAATGCGGCCTTGTGGGCCTTATTTCGGCAGGGTCTTTCAGAGGAAATCAAGGATCAGCTATCAGGGACCACAGCCACCCCTACTACACTGGAAGAGCTAGTAACCTTGGTGATCCAGATCGTTGATCGTCTGGAAGAACGGAGGAAGGAGCGTCAGAGGGAACAACTCACAGGTATCTTTACCAAACCCATTTGAGGCCCCCTGAGAGTTTCACCAATACAGGTGGGGGGAGGGGGACCCGAACCCATGCAAAATGGGGCAGTCCGGGGCCCAGTAAGCCCTGCCGAGAAAGAAAGACGCCGCCTCCTGCGGCTTTGCTTCTACTGCGGAGCTAATACGCACTTCTCCCACGAATGCCCAGTGAAACCAAAATTGACTGCCCTACCCGGAAAGTGCCAACAACCGGGAAAGACAGGGGGCCTCCCGGTGAACTCATTATTCCCCTTTGGTCAAGAAGAACCTCCGGTAAAACCTTCGTGTCAGCTGGTTATCCCCCTCATGATACGGTTGAAACCCTTTGCATCCCTGGTTGTCCGTACCCTGATTGATTCAGGAGCCTCTGGCAACTTCATGGACCTCCGATTTGCACACAATCATGGGGTCCCCGTACAGGAACGTCGGAGAGCCGAGTTGGTCCAAACGATTGACGGAACCCCTATTTCATCAGGCCCAATACTAGAGTGCACCCCTCCATTATTATGTACCATGGGAAGCCACCAGGAAAGGTTGCAATTTGATATAATTGCCTCCCCCTTTTACCCTGTAGTCCTGGGTTTCCCGTGGCTCCATCATCATAACCCTACGATTAACTGGGAGCAACGAAGTATCCGGTTTGAGTCAGCCTACTGTCAAGAAACCTGTGAAATTCTGGTGCCTCGAATATTGGGCTCTACCGAGACAAATAGTGAGAAAGGCAACCACCAACTTCCCGCACTCTATCAAGACTTTGAGAGGGTCTTCGATAAGCAAGAAGCTGCCACCTTCCCCCCCATCGGCCGTACGACTGCCCAATTGACCTAATCCCAGGGGCAGAACCACCATATGGGCAAATTTATAAATTATCTCTTGGAGAAACAGAAACCCTACGACTGTATATTAAAGAAAATCTAGAAAAGGGGTTCATTAGACATTCTTCATCCCCAGCGGGCGCGCCCCTGTTTTTCGTGCCTAAAAAAGAAGATGACCTTCGCCCCTGAGACTATCATGGTCTCAACAGTATTACTGTCAAAAATCGATATCCCTTGCCCCTGATCCCTGAACTGTTAGGGAAACTTAAAGGAGCTAAGATATTCACAAAACTTGACTTGCGAGGGGCCTATAATCTCGTCAGGATTCGTGAAGGCAATGAATGGAAAATCGCCTTTAGGACTCGTTTTGGTCATTTCGAATACCTGGTGATGCCCTACGGGTTAGTTAATGCACCAGCTACGTTTCAGCATCTGATTAATGACATTTTTCGGGACCTGTTAGACACTTTTCTTGTAGTATACTTGGATGATATCTTGATTTTTTCTTCATCATTTAATGAACATGTTAGACATGTTCGTACTGTTCTGGGAAGGCTACAGGCACACCGATTATACTGCAAATTGGAGAAATGTATGTTTCATGTCAGGTCTGTACCCTTCCTGGGTTTTATTGTGTC
>QEPC01012832.1:3932707-3943039 GCA_003113815.1 Sphenodon punctatus
AATGGTTTCCAGCCATCAACCTCTGGGTTATGGGCCCAGCATGTTCCCACTGCACCACTCTGCTGACAGGTCCAACTTTTGGATTCTTGCTCCAAGTCCCCATGGCCAGGAGGAGTGGCCCCTGGGAGCCCTTGCTGGCAAGGTGACGGCAGGTCCCGTCCGTAGCGGGGTTTCACTTCAGTTTCCTTCCCTGTGGTGTGCTGGGCCAGTGTGTTTGACTGCTAACTGAAAGGTTGGTGGTTTGAGCCCACCCAGGGATGTGTGACTTGTACCTGCCATGGCTGTGCCATTTTTCCAGACTGGGCAGCTGAAGCTCCAGCTGCCTGGTAGATTAAAAGTTGTGCCCCTTGGAAAGGCCAACAAATTTTTTTCTAAAGGTACAAAACCTGCCACTCCATCTCCATAGGAGCAGTAGCACCACCACAAGAGAACAGGACAGACTTGTCCAGGAACTGAACCTGGGTCCTCACACATCCAAAGCAAGAATCATGCCCCTAGATCAACAAGCCCCAGCCGTCATTGCTTTTGGCTGTCTCGCCCCAAGTTGTCGACAGGCCAGGGCCCTCAGAAGGGGCATTTCACTTTCGGCACCATGGGCACCTGGGGAATGGTTCAGGGAGATCTCCGTGCCCAGGCGAGAGAAAAAAACCCAGAGTTCTCCCATTTTCCTGCCTTAGGGATGCTCTGTGCTACCTTAGCACAAAGACACAAACAAGCTAGCAGAGAATGGTTTTGATCTGTTGCCCTGTGGGTTATGGGCTCAGCATGCTACTGCTGCGCCACTCTGCCAACAGAGCAAAGCTTTGGATTCTTGCTCTAAGTCCCCATGGCTAGTAGGCGAGGCGCCTGGGAGCCCTCGCTGGGAAGATGATGGCAGGCCCCGCCCGGAGCAGGGCTTCACTAAAGTTCCCTACTCCTTGGTGTGCTGGGCCAGCATGTTTGACTGCTAACCAAAAGGTTGGTGGTTTCACCCCACCCAGGGATGTGTGTTTCACCTGCCATATCTGTGCCATTTTTCCAGACTGGGTAGCTGAAGCTCCAGCCGCCTGGTTGCTGAAAAGTTGTGCCCCTTGGAAAAGCCAACAAAATCTTTTGTAAAGGTACAGAGCCTGACACTCCACAGGAGCAGTAGCACCACTACCACCACAATAGAACTGGATGGGTTTGTCTGGGATTTGAAACCAGGACTTCTCACACCAAAAGCAAGACTCATGTCCCTAGCCCAACAAGTCACAGCTGTCACTGTCTTTGGCTTTCTCTCCCCAAGTTGTCGACAGGCCAGGGCACTCGGAAGGGGCTTTTCACTTTCAGCGCCATGGGCACCTGGGAAAGGGGTCGGGGAGATTGCCATGCCCAGGTGAGGCAAAAAGAAACAGAGCCCTCCCATTTTCCTGCCTCAGGGACGCTCCACGCTACCTTAGGACAAAGACACAAACAAGGTAACGACGTACCTTTGTGCGACATATGCACAAAGACACAAACGAGCTAGCAGACAATGGTTTAGATCCATCAACCTCTAGGCTATGGACCCAGCACGCTCCCACCTCACCACTCTGCTGACATGCAAGCTGTTTGGATTCTTGCTCCAAGTCCCCACTGCCAGGAGGAGAGGTGCCTGGGAGCTCTCGCTGGCAAGCTGATTGCTAAGGAGTGACAGCTGCGGGCAGGGAACCCCCTGGAAACATCACTTCCGGCCCCTGGGAGTTAAGAGCTGAGCGGAGCCTATGGCGGTGCCGTAGGTGCGTGCCGGGGCCGCGTGCCTAAGGGCTGCGCCCTTGAGCGCACGGCCTTAGGCACCGGAGGGGCACGGGGCGAAGGATGCTGTTTGGAGTTTGGTGGTAAGACACGGGGTAGATTTTTCTCTGCTCTTAGACATTATTGCATGAAGAAACGTGACTACTATGTCTTCTAAAAGCAAGAGGGGACCTCCCTTGACTAGGCCACATTCTCCCCCTCAGAAACAGAGGAAGATGGATAGTTTTTTCCCAACTTCTAACCGGTTTAATACCTTGGCCAATGGGTCATTGGCGGAACTGCCCCAAGGTGCTCTGAGCTTGGGGAGGGGTGCTAGGGGTTCCTTATGTAACAGATGCCAGGAGAGTGGGGAATCTTTGGCTGATGGACAGCCTTTGGTTGATGGGCAGTTAGCCCCTGAGGGTATAGTGGAAGGTGCAGGAGATCCAGGTAGATCTCAAAGTGACTGTCTTTGGGAGCAACGTCCTTTATCCACTGCTGAACTTTTGGCTAGACATTGCACCCTGACGGCACAGACTACTCAGTGTACTTTTGTGTGCATAAATGCCTTGGAACAGAAGTTGGATAGACTTATGGACGTTGTCCAGAGGGGTTTGTCAGGAAAAGAACACTATGATACAGCAAGGCCAGCCCCGACACCCCATGTCACAAACAGGGTGATGACTCAGTGGTCAGGGAGGGAACCCCATGGATATAGTGGAGTGAATATAGGGGTGAATAAAGGGGGGGATATGGTTCTGCCAGCTAAAGCTGTGCTTCCTAGCGTCAAGTGGAAGGGTGCTTCACACCCAAAGGTAGTGGACCTTCCCTTGTGGTTGATGTTCTGGATACTCAGGGACAACGCAAGCTGGCCCAGTTTCAGAAGGAAGTGAGTTCTATTTGCCTTAATATCTGACCATTGCCAGATGGGTACCTACCCCCACAAAGTTCTGCATGGGAGGTAGCAGATCATTTAAGGACACTTATCCATGTTCCAATCACCAGTAAGGATATTAACCAGGTAGATTTACTGAGCACTTCAAAATTTCAGAGATCAGTAGTGATTTATTTCAATCATAGCCAATGGGTGACTGCCATTGTACAGGCAAAAGATCTGCTGTTACAATGGGGAGTTTGTTTTGCAAATGTGTATGTGAGACATGAGCAGTCTGGGAAGAGATTTAAACGGAAGAATGGGGAGGCCATGACTGTGTTAGGTGGGAGAGAAATAGATCTAAACCCACCCTTCGAAGACTTAAAAGTAGCCCAAGTCGTGGCCAAGGTAGAGGAAAGACAGGCAGAGGAGGATATGGAAACAGATATCCCCAAGAATCCCATGGGCATGGTATTGACCCCACAAAGATCGTGGGCTTGTAAGGACCCGATGGGTCCCGTTACCTTGTGGCCCCAGCAACTTGATATTATGAACGCTTTCTCCCTTTTGCATAGGCAGATAGCTCAAACATGCGACAGGGAGATAGTGGCTGGGGGCCAGGAATTTAGCCAGAAGAGTCTGGAAACTCTAGGAAGGAATTCTCCATTACTTAAAGTCTCACTTATTTCAGTCTGTGGCCTATCTAAATGTTTATTGGAGGTGTCTCAGATGGTTATCTCTACTTCTACTCCTGATAAACATAATTCAGCTCCAGTAGTTCCCCTGTCTAGTCTGGATCTTTCAGAGGAGGCTAATATACAAACAAGTATGCCAGCCCTAGAAAGTAGAATACTCTATGAGGACTCAGGTAGGGCCTCATCGGCATCAGTATTGGGTCACTCAAACTTTAGGGAGACCCAAGGGGACAAAACTGTTATGGCTACGATTGATTGACTGAGAGTAGACCAAGAGGTCACTAATTTAAAGCTGGTCTCATGGAATGTGGCAAAAAATTAAAAGACAAGGAGATCTGCGTATATTTGGGACAATTTGAGATAATTTGCATCCAAGAATCTTGATGTATCCAGGAACCCCCTAGTCCAGAGGGGTATATTACCTGGGCAACACCCGCAGTCCCCTCAGGGGGAAGGGGTTGGCCTAAGGGAGGCCTTATTAGGGTTGGAATTCACTACAACATAATGTATTGGTATTGCGTATTTTGGTGCCGGGGCTCCCAGGAGGTTTACTTTTGATTAATGTTTATAACCCCCCTGGAGGGCAGAAACAGTCCTTTTGACAATTACTAAGGGACGAATTAGTGGAACACTTACAGAGCTTTCCAGGTGATGAGGTTCTGATTATAGGGGACCTGAATGCTTGTCTGGGGGCATCTACTGCTGAAATCTATGCTAGCAGGGGCCTTGGGGATGGGTCTGCCTCTGTTTATGTCTATAATATTGATAGAGTATCTCAGGACCAGGGTATTAACCTGGCAGGGCAAGAATTATATAGGTTGATTCTAGAATGGACCTTCTGGCTTTTGAATGGCAATACTACGGGGGATGAGCAAGGCTGTTTAACGTATGTGGGCCCTTTTGGTAGTAGTGTCATCGACTATGCCATTGCCTTGCTGGGCCTTGCTCACTTTATTGTCTATTTACAAGTGGGGGACCAACACCAGAGTGATCATTTTCCCAGTCAGGTGGGTTTTTTGTTGACCCCAGGACATAACAAAGAGAGGGGGGATTTGCTGGAGGTTGGTAGAAAGGATGAGACCAGAATAATAGGGGCACAGGGATGGTCTCTGTATATGGCGGAGTGTATCTCCGAGTTTTTGGCATTACCGGAGGTTCAATTGATGTTTATGCATCTAGAGATTGCTACCTCCATTAGGGAGGCCATGACCTTATGGGAACAGATAAGTGAACAGTTGTACCCTCTGGTAACAAAGGAGTGTAGACTCGGGAATGGGTCATGAACCCAGGTAGGGGCGGCTTGGTGGGACCACGAATGTAACTTAAACTTTTCATTTTATTATTGTAAAAATAAGATTGTAACTTGTAGTCCTAGGGCAAAAAGATGACATTTAAGTTTCCAAGTATTTAAACAATGTTTTGTGTTTTGGCAAGGTACAGTTCACAAATTTTGTGTTAGCACCTTAAAACCAAATGCATCATTCTATGAGCTCGACATGATATGCACAAGTTTATTTAGTGACAAAGGGCTACATTCTCATCTTGATGCACACATTTAACATGAGTCAATGAGAACAGACCCAAAAGGCGTGTTAAGTCAGTTTCCAAACTCTCTACTGAGATGTACAAGTTCCAAGTCAGCTGCAATTTAAGACTGAAGTTAGTACAGGTTGACTTTTTGCATATTCTAAAAGTAAAGGCAAATCTAATCAGAATTTACATTTGGCTTCGAAACATTTTCATATGAACAAAGTTTTATTTTAGCCGCATATTTACAAAGGTTTATGCAGCAGAATTGTGTAGGGTTTCCTCTGTTACATACACATAAAGATGACAATCCATCTTAACTTTCATGCATCGCTTTCAGAGATACATCTTGTGTTCAACAAAAGGAATTTTTTGCTTTTTTTTCTTCCTGAGGAAGGGGGAACAAGTGGAAGGTCTGGCAGGCAAGAAGAAAGGCTATGCCAGGCACTGTAAGTTCCATGGGGGTTCACTGTGTTTTCGCAGAGTTTCCAAAAGCATTAAAAATAGTCTTGAGCTGTTGAAACATGGGGTATTCCCATGACTCATCTCTTCGGTTTAGGTCCTGAATTCCTAGTCGCACGTCGTAGAAGCAGTCACTGTGTTTCTTTGCTAATGATGTATTTTGTAGACTATACATTTTAAATTAAACCATCATGTAAAGAATGTTACAAGCCTTTTCCTTTGTACACAATATAATCTCTGTGCTGATTATTCTTCAGAAGGACTTTATAAATAATACAATAAATTTAGAAGCAGTCTTCTGGCCCAGTTGTCATTATACCATGTTGTTGCTTTCTCCAGCTTTATCTGCAAGCGAACTTATACCTGATAAATTCAAGATATATCCAAGGACTGGCACTCTTCTAATAAAACCAACCACCACAGGAAAAAATCCCCTGAATAAGAGAAAGAACCCATAAATTTCAAGAATCATTCCTATCAAGGGCCAACCAATGAGAACAATAAGTACACCGCCCAGAAAAAAGCCTGTTGCTTTCATTTTGTGTTTCTGGAAGAAGAATCTGAATGTACTTTCTAAACCAATTGCGAAGGCCAGGCCTGCCACAAATAAAACATTTCCAATAGCCAAACGTGCATTGTCAAAAAAGAGGATCATTCCAAAGAAAAGGAAAAACATACCGAAACCTGCTAGTCCCATTCCAATCTTCTGAGTGTCCGTGAGGGAAATCATGACAGCGGTGATGGCACAGCAGCTGGCTGGCAGGGCCAGGAGCAGAGATGAGGGTGGTGGCGGCCGCCGCGCGGCGTGGGGCTGAGCAAGGGAAAGCGGAAGCGGCGGCAGAAGTGGCCTCCACATCTTCCGGAAACACGCAGTCCCCTCTCTCGGTCCCCGGCCCAGTTACCGATGACGACACCCTCCTCCCCCCCCCGCCCGCCTCCTTCTTCCATTCATCAAAGCGACGCTCCCATTGACCACAAATGTAGGGAGGCAAGATCGACCCATAGGCAATTAGCCTGGAGGCAACATCTGCATAGGGAAGTCCAACATTATCTGCACTATAGAGAACAGAGGAAATCTTATAAAAAACTATTGAGAATGAAGCAAGAAAAATATTATAAAGCTCAATGGCTAGCGCTTCAAGAAGCAACGGATAGGAAAGATGCAAGGAAGTTTTGGACCTTGGTAAATAGGCCTAAACTTTGGAATGGATTGGCGAGGGAAGCTAGTATGCCCTCCCTGCCATGGACAACACACTTTATGACTCTCTTTGCTCATATTGATCAGGGGAGAATGGAGCCACCATCACAGGAGAAGAATATGCCTTTGTGGGACCCTATTCTGCCAGAGGAGATCCTGATGGTAGTGAGTTCCCTAAAACAGGGTAAGGCAGCAGGACCAGACTATATTCCGGGGGAATTTTTTAAAGTATTGTCAGACTGGGGATTAGGAGCAATGGCGAACCTGTTTTCCTTAATTAATAACACGATCATTATCCCAGACCTGTGGAAAGTGGGGATTGTAGTTCCCATTTTTAAGAAGGGTAGCAAGTCCAACCCAAATAACTATAGACCAATCACCTTGATGTGCATTGTATCCAAATTGTATGTCTCTCTGCTCTTGCAGCGTTTGCAGAAATGGTGTGAGACCCAGAATATTCTGGCGGAAGAACAGGCTGGGTTCAGGGCTCACCGCTCGACTGGGGAGCAGATTTTTATTTTGCATCATCTAATGAATAAGTATCGGAGGCAAAAGCATAAACTATTTTTAGCATTTGTTGACTAGTCAGCAGCATTCGACACAGTATGTAGAGTTGAACTCTGGAATGATTTAGTTCGCTTTAAGGCTGATGTGTGGCTGATAGCCTTGATTAGGGCTCTGTACTCAGACACCCTCCTTCGGGTTAGAATGCCTCCAGAAGGAGGATTGTCAGATTATATCCAAACTTCCATGGGAGCTAGGCAGGGATGCCTCCTTGCTCCCCTGCTTTTCAACATATATGTCAACTCATTGATAGTTGAGCATGGAGATGTGGCAAGGTATCATCCACCTACTATTGGTAACTGGAAGCTGTTTCTTTTGATGTACGTGGATGACACTGTCCTCGTCTCTCTCTCAAGGGTGGGGCTTCTTAGAGCACTGCGGGATTGCGAGGATAGATGCGATTTGAAACATCTCAAAATAACTTATGGGAAAACGAAGATCATGGTGGTTGATGTCCGACATAAAGAGTAATATTGGTCCCTTTGGGGGCGCCATCTAGAACAGGTCCGATACTATAAATACCTGGGTGTTAGGATGGTGGAGACTTGCTCTTGGCAACCCCAGGCTCGGGCTATTAGGGAAGTGGCATGTCTGGGGGCAGTGGCTATTACATGCTTCTTCTATTCCCATGGCCAAACATTAGTTAAGGTGGCCCGACAGATTTTCGAGGCAGAAGTTTTGTCAGGCCTTCTGTATGGGTCGCATGCTTGGGGAGTGGATGTTGGTGTGATACGGCTCCTCCAACCTGTCATTACCCAATTTTGGAGGAGAATACTCAGGTGCCCTCAGTCTATGAGTATGTCAATTGTACTGACGGAGATAGGTTGTCCCTCTTTGATGGTTCTAGTGGATATGAGATTTCTGATATTCTGGGCAAAATTGCGCAATGCGCCAGAGGGCTCCCTTCTTGAATGCACTTGGGTCAAAAAAGTCACTGAGGAAGTGGGGTGTGACCCTTGGTGCTTGGGGGTGGCTAGCCGGCTAGTGCGGCTGGGTTTCTCTGAGCTTTTTTTTCCAGAATGCCACTAGTAGGCAAGTCATAGGGCTATTAAAGTCACGTATCCTGGACATGGATAGACAACAGCTTAGGGCTGTGGCCGCAGTATCCAGGTTGGCGCCATTTTACAAATATATTATGCCCCCTCGGACCAGAGCTTCGTATTTATACTCCTATATGGATCCCAGCCTGAAATATAGGTTTAGCACTCTTAGGCTACATATGTTAAAAACGGCTGTGCTTTTAGGGAGATTCGAGGGGACCCCCTTGGAGGAGAGGAGTTGCCCATGTGGGAAGGAAATAGAGGATCTTGACCATGATCTCCTACGGTGTCCCTTGTATGATCACCTCCGTCCTGGGTTGTGGTCAGGTATAGGCATGGGGGAGGGTTGGATGATAACTAGACAGCTTATGTTCCTCCTCGGTGATCAGGATTCCCATAGGACTAAACAGGTGGCCATCTTTGCTGAGAGATGTGCTACCATGCATTTTAAATTGTTCTCTCCCCCCCCCCTTTGCACGTAACATGATCTGTGATTTGGGGTAGGAGACATATGTAACATATGATATATGACATTTATATGATATATGTTTTTTATGTATGAATTTGTGTAGTCCAATGAATGTATCGGCCATGTGGCTGCACATAATAATAAAAGTTTAATAATAAAAAACAGAGCTCTCCCCTTTTCCAGCCTCAGGGACGCCCTGTGAGACGTAAGCACAAAGACACAAACGAGCTAACAGAGAATGGTTTGGATCCATCAACCTCTGGGTTACGGATGCAGCTCGCTCCCGCCACACCACTCTTTGGATAGGCAAGATGTTTGGATTCTCACTCCAAGTCCCCATGGCCAGGAGGAGAGGCACCTGGAAGCCCTTGCTGGCAAGAAGACGGCAGGTCTGATCCAGATCGCGGCTTCTCTACGGTTCCCATTTCTGTAGTGCGCTGTGCCAGTGTTTTTGACTGCTAACCGAAAGGATGGTGGATCGAGCCCACACAGGGACCCATGGCTTGCATCTGCCATGGCTGTGCTATTTTTCCAGACTGGGCAGCTGAAGCGCCAGCTGCCTGGTTGCTGAAAAGTTGTGCCCCTTTGAAGAGCCAACAGTTTTTTTCTAAAGGTACAGACTCTGACATTCCCCCCTCCGCAGATGCAGCAGCACTACCACCACACGAGAACTGGATGGGCTTGTCGGGAATTAAAACCCATGACAGCTCACATCCAAAGCAAGAATCATGCCCCTAGACCAACAAGCCACAGCTGTGACTTCGTTTGGCTTTCTCTCCCCAAGCTGTCGACAGGCCAGGGCCCTTGGAAGGGACTTTTCACTTTCGGCGCCATTGGCACCCGGGAAATGGGTCTGGAAGATCTGCCTACCCAGGCGAGGCATAAAAAAACAGAACTCTCCCCTTTTCTAGCCTCAGGGATGCTCTGTGCGACGTAAGCAGAAAGACACAAACGAGCTAGCAGAGAATGGTTTGGATCCATCAAGCTCCCGCTGCACCACTCTACTGACAAGCAAGCTGTTTGGATCCTCGCTCCAAGTCCCCATGGCCAGGAGGAGAGGCACCTGGGAGCCCTTGCTGGTAAGCAGACAGCAGGCCTGGATTGGAGCTTCTCTATGGTTCCCATTTCTATGGTACGCTGTGCCAGCATTTTTGACTGCTAACCAAAAGGATGGTGGTTCGAGCCCACCCAGGGACGTCTGGCTTGCATTTGCCATGGCTGTGCTATTTTTCCAGTCTGGGCAGCTGAAGCTCCAGCCGCCTGATTGCTGAGAAGTTGTGCCCCTTTGAAAAGCCAAGAATTTTTTTCCCTAAAGGTACAGACCTTAACATTCCCCCTCCACAGGTGCAGCAGCACTACCACCACATGAGAACTGGATGGGCTTGTCTGGGACTCGAACACAGGCTCTATCACACCCAAAGCAAGAATCATGCCCCTAGACCAACAAACCACAGCTGTGGCACAGCGGTTTTCTCTCCCCAAGCTGTCGACAGGCCAGGACCCTCGGAACAGACTTTTCACTTTTGGCGACATTGGCACCCAGGAAACAGGTCGGGGAGATCTGCGTGCCCAAGCAAGGCATAAAAAAAAAAGAGCTCTCCCCTTTCCCAGCCTCAGGGACGCTCTGTGCGACGTAAGCACAAAGACACAAACAAGCTAGCAGATAATGGTTTGGATTTTTTATTTATTTATTTATTTAAAATTTATATCCCGCCCCTCCTGCCCTCAGGGCAGCCCGGGGCGGCGAACAACATTCAATAAAAATATAA
>QEPC01012840.1:34936-69216 GCA_003113815.1 Sphenodon punctatus
CCCCCCCCCCCCCCCCCACACACACAAGCTGGGTTGTTTGGGGGAGCTGCCAGGCTGTTCGGTGGCTAAAGGCTGCCGGGGGCTGTTGGGAGGGATAACTGCGGGGCTGTCTGCGGCCTTAGGGGGGATTGTTATGAAAATGGGTTTGTTCATGAGGGGGCGTTATTGGGTCAAGGTCGCACTCTCTCCCTCACAATGTCCCCTTCCACTGCATGACTAGCTATGTCCTCTCTGCTTATGAGGAGTGGACTGGCTGCTGCTATCAAGTCCCTGCATTGCAGCGCTTCCTTTTCTTCACTGGTGCTGCGGCCCCTGTATCCCGCTGTCCCTGGCCGAGCTGTTGCCCTCTGACAGCCCGGCCTGGTTCCACAACCACTGCTGGCAAACCACCACCTCCTATACCTGTAGCCTGCCTTGGGCATGAGACAAAAGGGGTCATCAATAGGCGCTGCAAGGACTGCTTCATTGTGTGTAGGAATAGGAACTTGTATGTATATTGCAATGTGAACCCCAAGCATAAGCAGCGCAAGCGACTTCCCTTGATAAAATCTCCCTCTAAAATCCCCAGTGCGTTCGGAAGAGAAGCACTGAAGTGAAAACCCTGGATTCTTGGAACAAGCAGATGTGGAAATACCTTTCAAATTAATACATGATTTGTTTTTTCACTCTCTGATTGTTTAAGTTGTCTTCATGCAATTATACTGTTGTCCCAAATCTTCAAACCTAGTGTGACTGTTCTAGGCTCCAAAAAAATTAAAATCACTTTTGTAAGCTCTCGGGCAGGGACCGTGTCTATCTTATTTTTTGTAAAGCGCCAGGTGCATCGTTCATGCTATATAAATATTTATAATAAAATAAAATAAATAATAATTAATAATAATAATAATAATATAAATAAATAAATAATAAGGGGTGAGAACAAAGGCATGAGAGATGTCCCAAAGAGATGAGAACAAAGGAATGAATTTCCATTTTCAGTGCACTGAGCATGGATGAAAAGCACCATTAGACTGAAATTTATCCCAGAGACTCTAATTCCTGATGAACAGCAAGGTTGTGTGTTCAGAATGATTAACATTCCCTAGCATTAACAGACCCATCTGAACAAAAAGGAGTTTGTAAATCCTAGATAATATCTAGGATTTTATTGAGAATTAGTTGCTCATCTGGAAAAAAAACCCATGTCAATCATTAACACGCTGGTGCTGAGCACTGCATGGCTGTAAATGCCAATAAAAGCAAACTGCAGCCCAGTGGCCCCAAGCCTTTTGACATTTCGGCGGAACTGTAAGACCTGGCTGTTTGCCCAGGCCTTTGGGAGGGAGGGTGGGGGTGTGTGATTTTAATCCCCCGCCCATTTATCTATTTATTACTGTTTTCTAGCCCTGTTTTNGGGGGGGTGATTTTAATCCCCCGCCCATTTATCTATTTATTACTGTTTTCTAGCCCTGTTTTATTGATGTATTTTATATTTATATTTTAACTGAATTTTAATTGTTTTTATTGTTGTTGTTAGCCGCCCCGAGCTGCATTGCAGGAGGGGGCGGGATATAAATCTGAAAAATAAATAAATAAATAAATAAATAAATAAAGTGTAGAGTTGGGTTCGGGTTAGGCTTAGGCACCAATGCAGGACCTGGAACATGTATTTTTAATGTCCTGGAAACATTTGCGTATATGGCAGCTTTACAGGCTCTGCCCCTCAGTGAATAACCCTGCCCCCCATGCCTCCGGACACTCCAGTTGCATAAAGAGGGATGTAATCTTTCCTGCAACTTCATGAATGTCTCCCTGTCTCTCCCTACCTTCCCCTCTCCTTGTCCATGCTAGAATGCAAGCCCCTTGAAGCAGGAACCTGTCTTTAATTGTGACTGTTCAGCACCAGGCACATTGCTGGTGCTATATAAATAATTAAGAAGAAGAAAGTCAGAATCTGCAAAGATTAAGAGGGTTTCCAGACAGAACTGAGAAGGCCCCACTCTGGTTCCGTTCCTGCCACCCCAGGACTTGTCCTTACATTTTGTAGGGCTTCCAGGGGACTACAGGTGGCTGGTGTTGAAACCTGACCTTCTGCCAAATCCCAGTCCAGTGCCCCAATCACCGGACCATGTTCCCCCCTCTCAAGCCAGGCCCTCATCTGTACTAGAGAGATGAACCCAATTAAACCAAACTCAGTCCAGTTAAACTCACGCAACTCCCTAGTGTAGATGCACTTCAACCCTGCTTCAATGAGTCACCCTAATTCAATAAATTACATTCTGAGCAATGGCCTGGACAGTTTAAAGCAATTTACCCAATTAAGCTTCATTGAGAGAAGCCAGGTTTAGATGGATTTGTGTGGACGCCTTCGCGGATTTCAGTCATTTAACTAGACCAGCTTTAAAATCAATTTCATTGAACCAATGCCAAAGGGGAGCAAAGTTGCAAACAGGATACGATATTTTAGTCTAGACCAACTCCAACAGCAGATTCCGCCCCCCCAATCGCCAGCACATGGTTTTCTTTCCTTGTTCCTAGCACACACACTGGAAAATCCTTAGCCAGAGGGATTGGGGCAAAGCAACAGATAAACACAGATATTGAGACAAAGCAGTCCTGACCTGCTCATTTAAGCCAAACTCATTGAGCAAGCATGACCAAAATGTCGATTGCGATCAACTTTATAGCTAGGGTTGCCTAGCTACAAAGGGTTGCCTTAGGCGCCAACTCAAGCCCTGCAACATGTATTTTTCATAAGTGTTCCTTAAAAACATGCATAGGTGGCAACCGTATTTATATCAGCACGGCCAGGTTTCTGCCCCACGCTGTTGTTCTAGGTTTCTGGGCCACAAGGTTGGGACCCTAGCAGCCTTCCCTCTAGGGCCGGCCTTAGCACAAGGCAACCTGAGGCGACCACTCAGGACCTTGCTATTTTTGCTACTTGAGGGGTCCCCTATTTTCACCATAGGAGTGTGTGGGACTCTCCCTCCCTCCCACCCAGCAGGGCTCTAGGGCCCTGTGGAAGGTGCTCCCAAGAGGCGGGAATCCGCAGGTCCACAGAGGAGGGGACAGAGCTGCAAGGGTCTCTGTATTTTATTTTCACCCTGGGTCCCACAGATTCTAAGGCCGGCCCTGCTCTTAAGTGATTTTCCTGTGAGGCGACCAGGAAAGAGTCATGAATTCTGGTCCTTTTGTCTCTCTCTCTCCTGAAAGAGGGACGTTGAACCCCAAAAGGGAGACACAGTCAGCACCCAAAGAGGGACATTTGAGAAGTATGGTTGTGTGGAGTGGTCCATTCCCATCCCTCAGAAGCAGTTGCAGTCAGGTGGGCCTCTCATTTCAAAAGATGCCTTTGAGATTTTACTAAAGAATAGGGGTGGGACTCAAGGCGAATTATTGGTTACCAGTTTTATTGGTATCAGATTAATCCGATATTGGATTTATCAATATATCGGTTTTTTAACATTGCCGATTTTTTTGATCTTTAACATTGAAAGATCCCAAAAATCAGCAATGTTAAAAAAAATGATATACCGATACTGATATTATCGGATTAATCCGATTTCAACAATAATTGGTATTATCGGATAGTCCCACCCCTACTGAAGAGTATTACGGTTTGGGAAAGATTTCAGAGAAGGAGTCGAATACTTTGAAAAACAACAGAACTGTGACAAAATGTAACTGGTTCTGACTGGAAAAGATCCCCCCCCCCCCCCAATTTTCTGATGTTCCCCTGAGCTAGCCAAAGCCCCCTGGAGGGGAAAGGCCCCGGATCTCATTTCCCCTGCACCTGAGTCAGCCAGTCAGCCCCGGATCAGAGCCTGTTCCAGCAAGGGAAAGGCCCCAAATTCCATTCTCCAGTGTCACCATAAGCCAGTCAGTCTCAGATCTGAGACAGTGGCCCCGCAAGGGAAAGGCCCCCCATCCCATTCCCCAGGCCCCAAGCCAGCCAGACCCACTCCGCAAAGCTTTTGGTGGAGGGGGGTTTGAAAGGGCTCAGCTCCCTCATGTGGCTGAGGAGGGTTAGGGTTTCCACCTATGCAAATATTTAAGGAACGCTTATGAAAAATACATGTTGCAGGGCACCTTGTGCGCCAACACAGGCCCTGCAACATGTATTTTTATAAGTGTTCCTTAAACATGTGCATAGGTGGCAAGCCTAGTTTAGAATAACAGCTGCCCCCAGAGGCCGAGGCCTTTGAGCGGCCTGATCCCCATGGACTGCACTGATAGCAAGAGGCTTCCATATGGGCTCAGCAGATAACAGTCCCATCTTGCCTCGGCACAGCCACAGCGGGTGGGGGGAGAGGGAGAGAAATGGGGGCTGTTTTGCCTGCTGGTGGGGGCTGCTCCAGCCCACTGGGGGAGTGGGAGGAGCTGAAGCAGGAAGAGAAGGGGGCAGGAAGAGGGGGTGAAGCAGGCAGGTGCTATGGAGAATTGGGGTAACTGTAAAATTGAGGCCAGGGGAGGAGAGAAAGAGATGGGTCATTGGGAGGCGGGGCAAGTGGGAAGGGGAGGAGACACAGCAGAGGGAGCAAAGTTGCAAACATCTCCTACTTTGCTGCTTTTTCCCCAGAGCTGCCCGCACAGAGGGGAGCAGACATCAGCAGCGGGGAAGTGTCACTGTCACGCAGAGGTACCGTGTGGGGGAGCCCAGGGCTAGGGTAACAACCGGGGACTGCAGCTTGGGATTGAGTGGCAGCAGCATGGATTCAAGCACAGTTCCTGGGCAGGATAGGAGTGAGACAGAGATCGGGTTAGGTCTGTAGGAGATGGCCGTTTGGGGGAAGACAGGGCACCGATGGTAACTGGCAGAGATAGCTGTGTGGGAGATGGGGCAGGCTGGGGAAGAGACTGGGCAATCCCAGGCCAGGAGGGGAACACAGGTAGCTTGGGCATGAAGGGGAGTGGGAGTAGTTCTGCGGAAGGTGGAATAGGACATTGGGGTGCAGGTCATTTTGAGGAGATGAGGCAGTTACGGCGGTTTGGGGGCAGGAGGGAAATGTAGGCCGGCAAGATGCGCATCCTGAGAGTAATTCTCTCCCTCCAGTCCCAGAAGCCCCCTGTCCAGCTACCATGTCCCAGTGGGAGTCCGCTCCTGGTCTCCACCTTTTCAGCACCTGCCTGGGTGACGTGCTGCTCCGTCCAGACTTGGGCTGTTATCTTCTGCTGCCGTGCCCCCCCACCTCGCCCCACGCTGAGCTGCAGCCCCTGCACCCCTCCCTGTGTGGTGGACACCACTACCTGGGCTCCCGCTGGCACCGCCATGTTACTGTTGTCAAGGGCGACCAACTGTTGGAGACCGAGGATCTGAGCATGGAGCCTGTGGGCCAGGCCCAGCCCTTACATCCCAGCTGTCATGGGGGGCAGCGCTACCTTGCGATTCCTGGGGGTTTCCTTATCTTCTTCCAGGATTCAGGAACCATCCGGGCCGTGAGGGACTTGGCCACAGGGGAGCCAGACACGGACCTGTGTCTGAGATCCCAAGGCTGGACCGAAGAGAAAGGTGGAGTCCGCAGCTACCTCTACTGGCACCTCTGGGATGATGCCCATGGCAGCTTCTTCTCTCTCCACCCAAGTGTCCTTAGCTTCTTGCCTGGGGGCCTAGCTCTCACCATAGGGGCTGCGTTTGGGGCCTGGGAGCTGGTTCAGACTCTCCACAATTACTCCGACTCTCCCATCACGCAGGTATATAGCATCTTCTGCATGGTGGGCTGTGCTGTGGAGAAGTTGGCCAATGTTGGGTGCAACTGGAACGTCTCCATGCCAGATTACCGTGAACCGGGGGCCATTGCCAAAGCCTTAGCCAAGGCTCAGTTCTCCTTGCCAGCCTGCTATGGCGGGGTAGACCTTAGCACGGAAGTGGAGGACTGGGACGAGGCACGGGAGGAGGAGAAGTGTCTTCAGCTCCCTTTGACGGCCCAGGAAACGCTCTACGTGTGGCAATACCAGCTTGGCTTGGGGAAGGAGGCCATCTTGTTTTGCCGAGACATCATGATCACAAGCAGCCCTGACCCACCCTTAGAGGCTCCCCTGCCCCCTTCTTTCTGAAGAATCTCTCAATCCAGCTCACTGAATACCACTCGACCTGACCTGAAGGATGTTTGCTGTGTCCATTTGTAATGTCCTTTTAGGGACCAGTCTGGGTCCACAGGACAACTTTGTGTGGGGCACAAAGGCTGGGATTGTGTCCCGCTTCTTGCTTGGTTTGCTCTGTATGGGGATTTGGAGGAGGCCTCTGCTGGGGTCAATGTCCTCAATCAAGCATCAAATTCCCCCAAATCCCCATCCCCTCCAGCACAACCACTCCATTCCTCCCAAATTTCCAGCACCCCCCATCCCTGCCTCACCATCTGCCAAAGACCCTGGAACCCCTCAACACATCCACACAACCCCAAATCTCCATCGCTCCCAGCACGGCTACTCCCCCCGCTAAAGTCCTCAGCAACGCCCAGTACCCTCACCCTCAGCACAACCACACTGTCCCCCCAAATCCCCCAGCACAGCCACACCATCCCCAAGCCCTCGACGTCCGAGAGTATAGCCCTCTCAACTGTGCTAAGACCCCAGCACTGACTCGAGACCCCCCAAAACCCCAGCACAGCCTCACCATCTGCCTCCAACCTGTATCATTGCCCCACAAGGCTGTAGCTTCTCTGGGCATTTCAATTCTGACCCATCTGGCTTCTCATTGCACAACCAAAATAAAGCTGTTGTTTTGGAAACTACAAAATCAGCCACATACATATGTGACATCCCGTGGGCAAAGAGGGTGGGGGGAAGATGGGAGAAAGATCCAGCTCCTGCATCCAGATCCTCAAGTTTATCCTTCAGCAGGATCTGAGTTCAAATACCACTTTTTTTTTTTTACTGCATTTCCTATCCACCTCCCCCTTCTATGCAACTAAGGTAAGAAACTATTGTCTCCTTGTATAACACAAAGGGGTCTGCCTGAGTCTGCAGAGCCTGAGCCAGTAGCTTAGGGGAGAGGGAGGGAATGAATGCCACATGCATTTCAATGAGATATTAATTCCCAATGCCCCATTGCCCCCACACACTCCTCTAAACCAGGTGTGGTGCAAACAAAATTGCCACCATAGGCAAAGAAAATTTTGCTCCTCTCCCTGCGGAGACAGCAACCCAAATGCATGTTGGGCACTAAAGGGCAGGTGGCCTCAACTCGCCCCACCAATGGGAGAGGCTGCAGTTTTTGCTGCCCCACTACTACTTATTTCTGTGGCACTACTAGGTGTACACAGTGTTTTAGTCACAGATTTCTGGAGACAGGTTACTGCCCAGTGGGTTTACAATCTAAGATGGACTGGAGGAAGGATGAGAGGAACACAGGGATAGACACATGCGTACCCATTTTATAGATGAGGAACTGACACTGAGAGCTTGTGACATGTTCAAAGTCACCCAGGGAGTTCATAGCCAGGACAGGATTTGAACTTTGGCTTTCGAGGAGCAAATCCAGCACCTTATCCGCTACACCACACTGGCTCTCTAGGTTATGACTTGGCCCAGGGTGATATTATTCATCCTGAGCAAGCCGGCTTCCAAAGGGCAAAGTCTGCCGTTGAACAGTGCCTGATTCTGCACCATTTAGCATGCAAGTATAACAGGACCAACGGCAGACTATTTGTAGCCTTTATGGATCTTCGATCCGCTTTTGATTCAGTTAATAGGGATATACTGTGGGAGAAATTGATTGTGCTTGGCATAGAGCCACGATTGCTCTATCTGATCCATGCCATGTACCAACAAGCCAGGATGGCAGTTAGATTAGACAGTCAGGGACATCTATCTAGTAATATTCCCTTGGGAAGAGGGGTTCGACAGGGGTGCCTGTTGGCACCAACCCTATTCAATATCTGTATCAATGATGTGGCGCCGCTTATGGCGGAATCTAGATTCTGTCCGCCAAAGCTAGCCACACAACCAATAGGCTGCCTTCTCTATGCGGATGACCTGGTGATAATGTCACAAACGAGAGTAGGTCTCCAAAGACAACTTATTGCTTTCACTAAATTTTGTAGTAAGCATAAGTTAGAAATAAATCAGGAGAAGTCAAAGCTATTGATTTTTACAAGAGAAAAGAAGACCTATGGTTAGAGGGAAGGCAACTGAGAGAATTTAGGTACCTGGGTATTAATTTCCAGAGTAAATTGTATTGGACAAGGCAATATCAGCAGGCCAAGCAAGGGGGGGGGGGGGGGGCTTTGGCAATAGCCTGTTTTTTGGACATCTTGGCAAAGTAAATTTTGTGTGGGCTATAAGGACATTCAATGCTAAAGTAAGGGCAAAATTCCTGTACGGAGCTGGATTGTGGGCAGTTCTGCCACCAAAAGACTTTAATGTGCCCCAGAATAAATTCCTTAGAAGAATTATGGGAACACCTAGGGGAATCCCTAATGATGCAGTAAGGTTAGAAGCAGGTCAGGATACAATGGCAAGAAGGGAAGCCTTATGGTTATGGGTGAAAATAAATTTCACGGCAAACTCTTTATTGAGACTTATCCCAGATGACACCTTCATTAGCCCGTGGAAAAAGGAGATGGACGCATACATAGCGGGAATGGGCTTTTCAAGAAATAGCCTTATAAATAAAACAGGGACCCCGGTTAGACGGGAGCTCATCCAACGATTATACGATATCAAGAGGCAAGAAGGAGTGGCTAGAAGTAGAGAGACCTCCTTCTTAAGAGGCTACTTGCCCATTATCCCGCCGGTAAATGATGTAGCTAATTATCTGGTATCACTTCCCACCTTTAGATTAAGGTACTTTTTTCAGTGCGCGCGACTGAACTCACTACCATCAATGATTCAGGAGGGCAGAATTTCAAACTTCTTGTACGCGCAGCGCTCATGCCCTTTTGACGCGCGGGGGGCAGAGACAGTCGAACATATTGTCATGGAATGTAGGTTGTGTGACATTCCATGGGACCGACTATTATCTCGCTATCTTGACCAGACAAGAATTAATACAAATGAGGCGAGGTTAATTAGGCTATTGGAGGATACGAGGCCCAAAATTACAAGAGCAGTGGCAGGTTTCTTGGCAGCGGCCTTTAAGATAAGAGACTGTTTCTTGGCTAGTGTGCCAATAGACCAAGAACAATATGAGTAGTTTTACGCTAGGATTAATTTCAGCAAACAAGAGGAAGATGGCAATACTTAATAATAAGTGGAAAACACGATATTTTAAGAATAAGGAAAGGCTATTTAATTTGTAGGTTTTAGTTATTAAATGATTCCATTTATTTGTGGAACCTATATAATTGTTTTGATAATTTATGGCTGAACCCATAATCTTGTATATGTTTGTTAGTATTAGTTTGTTAGTTTTGTAAATGCCATGACAATGGTCGAGCATTGAAATAAAAATTTATTATTATTATTATAGGTTGAGACTTGCCCAAAGCCACCCAGTGAGTTTATCGCTAGGACAGGATTTGAACCTTGGCTTCCCAAGGCCAAGTCACTTTATCCATGACACCACACTAGCTCTTGCTGCTGCTATGATAGCAGGAGCACTGCCCTAAGCTCATCCTACCAGGGGGCAGTGGACAGAAGGGAAGACTGTAGGGTTGGTAAATATGTACATTTTACCATCCATTTATGAAAAACACACATTTCAGGGCTGCATTGGTGCTAGTGCAGCCCTGCAACATGTATTTTTCATAAGTGGACAGTAAAAAACTGCATATCTGGCAACCCTAGGAGTGAATTCAGAGCCCCCACCCAAAAACAAGGATACAGGCGTATTTATCTTCTGATATAAGTAGGTCTCTAAGATCACCTTAATCCACTTCTGATTGGCTCCTGTTCTGAGTTGGGGGAAGGACCCAGGAGTCCTGGCTTTAGCCTATTATTTATTTACTTCAATTTGTATTCCATTGTTTCCCTTTCCTTTAGGTTCAGGGTGCTCACATTTCAACTTATTAGCTTTAACCATTAACATAAACGCAACTAGTCAGCCTCACAACAGCCCTGAGAGATCAGTAACTGGCTCAAAGTCACCCAGTAAGAAGTTCATGGCTGAGTCTTGAAACAGGGGCCTCCCACTGCCTACTTTAAAAGGGGCCACTTATGAAAAATGCATGTTGCAGGGCTGCATTGGTTCCAGTGCAGCCCTGCAACATGTATTTTTCTTAAGTGTCTTCTTTTAAAGGGGCGGTATGGCCACCCTACTACCAACCCCGCTACTGCACTCTTACCCACTGTCCCTATTAGAGCACACACCACTCCGAGGGCTAGAACCCAAGAGTCTCCTTTCTTCGGCTGCTCTAAGCCCACTAGACCCCCCTCCCCCCCAGAGCCGTGGCTAGAGCCCAGAAAGGAAGCCTGCCACCCGCCTTGCTCCAACCCACTAGACTCCGGCTAGAACCCAGGCGTCCTAGCTGGGAAAGGCGCTGCGGGCCCTTTACGGCCAGGGCTCTGGGTGGAGCTGGGACTCCAGCCGCGCCTCCTTTCTGTTACCACTTCCCTGGGAGGAGCCCAGCCGCCCCGGGGGTTTGCAGGGAGCAGCCGCGACGCGGAGACTTGGGCGCCCTGGAGGCGCGTGGAACGGGACCCCCCTGCGCGCACTGGGGATCGGGACGAAAGCAGGTGGGTGGGATTTGCTGCCCCCTTTACCCCACTGAGCCCAGGGCATGGGCCGGACTGGCCCTGACCATGCCGGATGCATCAGCCTCCCGGCCCGAGCCCTCTCTGAAGCTGTGGGGTCCGACCGGGCTGCGGGAGGGTTTGGGCCCGTCCCGGGGCGCAGGAATCTGGCTGGGGACATATGCCTTCTCAGCGCCCCGGGAGATCCTACCCCGTAAACGGACCCACGGGCCCTGCCCCCCCGAGAGGTGAAGACAGGACCTGGCTTCGAGGCCTTCGCTCCCTGGTGCAACCCAATAAACCCACTCCTTTTCCAGAGGCAGGGGTAGAACCCAAGAGCCCTGCCCCACCCCCGTCCCAGAGCAGACCCCAGCAGTCCTCGCTCCGAGCCTCACCCCATTTAACCTACTAGACCACGCTCCTCTCCTCGAAAACCGGTTTCCCAAACCCCAGCCCCAAATTTAACCCACTCCAGAGTTGGGGGAAGAACCCTGGAATCTGGATTCCTCTGCTCTAGCCCACTGGACTCTACTCCCCTCCCAGAGCTCAAGATGGAACCCAGGAGTCCTGGCTCCTATGCCCCCCCTTTGCAGAGTTGGGAACAGAACCCAGGAATCCTCTCCTGTCTCTCTCTCTCCTGCAGGTACTCATGGCCAGCTGTATTGCCCCACGAAAGGACTTCCCTGGCACAGATGTCTTTGCCAGCCGTGATGGCATTTCCATCGTGCGCTCAGACCTGGGCTGCTTCCTGCGGGCACCCAATCTCCACTCAGGACAGGGCCTTGAGGTGTGGCCCCTTCACCCTGCGTGCCGTGGCGGAGACCACTATGTGGGAGACCCTGCCAGCTCCTCCGTGTATATCCTCCGGGGGGGCACGTTCTGCCGGGCCCCTGAACTGGGTGCTGAGCCAGCCCCCAGCTCCCTCCCTCTGCACCCCAGCTGCCAGGATGGAGACCACTACAGCAGTAATGGGAGTCACTTCCATGTCCTGTTCCTAGCCCGTGGTGTGGTCCTCTCCGTGGCTGACTTGGCCACAGGAGCTGATGCCAAGGAAGCACCTCTTGAACCCGCCTCCCGCCACGGGCTGTACTACTACACTGCAGACTCCACCCACCTTGCCTTCCTGAGCATGGACGGGGATCATGGGCTCCGTGGCCACCTGGTTTCTAGAGCGGGCAGCGAGGAGACCTTTCCCATTCACCCTGACGTGGCTGCCTTCCTCCCCGGCGGGCTGGCTCTGAGCCACGGGGCCGCATTTGGAGCATGGGAGTGTGTCAAGATCATCTCCAACGAGTTGGACGTACCACTGCCTGGGACCCATGAAATCACCCGCAAGGTTGGCTTTGCCCAGAAAGCCCTGCCCTGGAAAGTGCCTGCTGGGGGCTCTCTGGAGGTCGGGGCTCTAACGACCGCACTCCTCCAATCCCAGTTCTCTCTGCCCTCCGCGTACGGCGGCCTGGGGCTGCGGACGGAGCAGGAGGAGTGGGAAGAAGCGGCGGAGGAGGGCGAGCCCCTGCGGGTGATCCTGCAGCCCCGGCAGAAGCTGTACTGGTGGCAATACTGCCTAGGCTTGGGAACGGACCCCCTGCTCTTCTGCCGCAGCCTGAAAGTCACCCGCAGCCCCGTGCCCCCTGCCAACGTGCCCCTGCCCACTGCAGACTAAGAGGCTCGGGTTGGACAGCCAAACTGTTAATGATGCTAGTAATAAATGGCTAGGAGGGAGCTCTGTCTGTCTGTCCGTCTGTGCTGCCCCTCCCTTTCTCCTTCCAAGAAACAGGACTGGACCGAGAATGGAGCCCAGGAGTCCTGGCACCCAGCCCACCAGATCCCACTTCCCGGAGGTAGGGATAGAACCAGCTGGGGGAAGAATCCAGATTATAGATCCATCCCCTGTCCTTGAGTGCCTGCCCTCATCCCCTGAGCTCCCTCCCTCAGTATTTGAGCTAGGGGCTGGAAACAGGCCACAGGCTGGCTTTGGCCCCAGGGGCTGCAGGTCCCCCACCCCTGGTATAGAGGAGAGAGGTCTTGGCAAGGGGGCAGCTGGTGGGGAGTGCTTGGCATGGGGGGCAGCCCCTGTTTTTTGAGTGTGGGGGAGGCTAGGCTGTGACGGGAGGCAGCTGAAAGGCCCTTGTGGAATGGTTCCTACTCATTTGCATGGTGTGACTCGAGTGGCATCCGTTTAGGAGCACGGGGAGGTTGTAGGTGATGCTAGGCCAGATTAAGGTAGGCTGGGAGTACTCTCACTCTGAAGAGCCAGTGGCAAGCAGGGTGTTCCAGGGCTTGGACAATGAGAGATGTATTGGTGGTGGCCCCTAAACTGGGACGGGCTAAGCAGAGTACTCGCAATAAACACTAGAGGTGAGACACCTGGGGTGCAGCAGGAAGAAGTCAGTTGCCCCACCAGAGCCATCCCCGCCCCTCCAGAGCCAGAACCTTGCCTTGCAGAGGAAAAATGCACCCGGCGGTTCCCACGCCGGCCAAGGGAAGGGGTAGCACTGGGGATGAGGCTAGTCAGCCATTTCAGAAATAACAAGCCACGTGATATTAAGGGATTGTCTGGCCCTCCATGGAGCTGGGGTGGGTGTCCTGGAGCTCAGGGGAGGAGGAGGATGTCTGTTCTGTGGAGCGGGGGGAAAAGTGTCCATCCCATGAGGTTTCATGGTAGCGTGGTGGGGTGTCTGTTCCCCAAGGCTTTATGGAGTTTTAAGTGGAATGAGGTAGAGTCTCTTCCATGGAGCGTGAACGTGTGTCCAAGGGGGCTGCTGGGGACTCTAGCGTGTGGGGTGCTATGAAGCTATTCGGAGCGGGCCCTGAAATCCAGTATCTTTATTGTCCTTTAAAACAAGGGACATCTGGCTACTCTACTGGATGCCTAGGCTTCTAAGACCAGTCAGTCTCTGAGGCACCAATATACAAACAACCGGACTTGGATGGATTTTCTTATCTTCAGAGACAAACATTTGAAAATACAATTAATATTTCCACTTTGGCATAAAAATGAAATGTTCTCATTTTTACAAATATAAATTACATTGTTTACAAAACATTTTTGGCTTACAAAAATTAAAAATGTCAATTTTGGACAATCCAAAATGTAACCAAAAAGCCAAATTTAAATTAATTTTTTTGGTTAATACAACATTTTGGTTGCTAAAAGCCAAAACATCTAGCTCTTTTTAAAAAAATAATAATTAAAACCTAGGAAAATATACTTAGTTTTCATTTTTGCACAAAATGTTCCAAGAAAATAAATGAGGGAGTGGCTGCTGAAAATTAAGCATAAATTATTTTTTTAAAAATCTTTACAAAATTGGAATAGAGCTCACAATTTTTATAATTGGGGAAAAGATGTTTTGCTTTGTCACTGTGCAAAAAATATTCAAGCAAATATTCGTATGTTTTGGTTGCTGAAAACGGAAAACTAAGCACTTAATGATGCTGATTTTAGGAAGTCTAAAGTAAATCCAGACTGAAAACAGCCATTTCCACATAGCTCTTTGGTTTTGTAACTTTCTCCACTAAAAGAAATATCACCATGTTCTGCCCTGTCCCTACTGCAGACCTCCGACGATGAGGAATAGCTTTAGTGGGTGGTAATGTTCTCTGCTTGCAGCTGTTGGCCATCCATCTGTTTTTCCAATGGGACTTCCTCGGGAAGTGGATGATGACAGTGGAGGGCCTACCTTAAGGAACTCTGCTATGGCAAGACCAACATTGGAAGATCCAAGAGAGTGATGTCCTCAAACAGCTTGGTTTGGTATTCATAATATATCCTCTTTCAGCGAGAGGTGCCCAGGGCGCTAGCGGTCTAGGATTTTGATACTGAGATTCTGTACCTGCATGTACAACGAGAGGCTGTTAATGCAAAGAATCTATACACAAAGGTTGATAAGAACGTCATGTTGCTATCAGCTGGTGGCTCAGCTAGCAGAGAGCTGTAATTTTAGCACTAAGGTTCTGCTGATGATGCCTGTTGGGGGCACTGTTTGAGAAGAAGGTAAGGAGTCTACTACATCTGCAAACCAGTAGTAAAGTAGTGGCACCCAAGGTCATGGATTCAGGTCCTACTGGCTGGTTGAGTGGATCAAAATTTGAATCTCAGCAGGGCCTCCGAGAGCTTGTTCATATCCCGGCTATAGGGCTCTCGGTGTAGCACAAAGTCCACCTTCTTCTCCTGTCCCTCAAAGATCTCTAAAAGTTTCCGCCTCAGACACTCTGTCTCCACTGGACTCCGTGCTATCTTCTCCTCTTCCTCCTCTCCACTGTCTTGATGCCTCCGTTGCTGGTCTCTGGACAGACCCCCAGGAGGCCTCCTATCCCGTAGCTGCATTACCTCCGTCTGGGAAGTGGGGTGGACAGGTGTGGGGAGACGAGCCCCCCGGCCAGCAAAAGAGTGGCAGTTGAGTGGCTTGGACCTGATGAGGAAGAGCAGAAGGGTTGTTAGCAAGGATGGATATTTTGGATTGCTCCCGAGACATGCATTTTCCACCTTTGGTCGCTAGGTGGGAGTAGTATCACCCTTCCCTCCCCACTACAACTGCAGCAGGAAGCCAGCAGTCAAAAATCAAAAACCTTAAAAGAGATGTTTGAACCATCCCAGGGGGAGCAAGTTTTGCCAATGGAGGGGGATTCTGTCATGCATCACTACCTGGGGGCTTTCTTCAAGAACTCAGCCAAGCTAGGGCCCCCTCGTCCCAATGGGTCGTCAGGAACCATGAAGATGTTCCCCACAAAGGTGTATTGCAGCAGCCTGGGAAGCCAAAGAAAGGGAGAAAGTGACTTGGCATCCCCTTAAGCCAATGTGGGCTGGATTGGAATTGGCGCCCCCTAGAGGGGAAATGACCCCAGAACCCATTCTCCCCCTCCCTTTCCAAGTCAACCATTACTAGATCAGAGCTGGTGTCCCCTAGAGGGTTATAGCCCTAGATCCCATTCCTTGCAGTTCTGAGCCAGCCACTGAATCAGAGCTGACACCCCCAGAGGGGAAAGGCCCCAGATCCCATTCTCCAACACACACACCCGAACCAGCCAGTCCCAGACTGTACCCCTGGAGGGAAAAGGCCCCAAATCGCATTCCCCCCTGAGCCAGCTAGTCCCAGATTGAAGCCAGTGCCCCTTAGAGTGGAAACGCCCTGGATCCCATTCCCTGAGCCTTGGAGCCGACTCCCCAGTGTGGGGGAAAAGACACCCCCTCCCCATCCCTCTCCTTTCCCCACTAAGCCAGCCAGGCCCCCTTGACCTGGGGCTGGATTAGAGGTGATGCCCCACGTTTCATTCCGCACCCACCCACCCCCAAAACTCTCCTTACCTCTCCTTGATGATCCTGACCCATCTCTTTGACTCCCCCACAAAGTCCCGGAGCTGGTCATTTGTGACGATGATGCCATCTGTCTTCTCTGCCAGCTGCAGCATGAACCTGACCCCGGGAGGAGAAAAAGCACAGGTGAGAGGAGGAAAACTCAGCAAGGACCCCTGATCTGCAAGTGAGAAACTGATTCGCTATCCCTTATCTGTCGCCGAGAGATCCAGCCAATCCTAAATAAGGACATTCTGGGCCCCGGGCCACATCCAGCCCCACGGCTAATTTTTACGTGGCTCCCTTTCAATGGCTGCTTCTGGCCCCTGGATTCAGTCCCTACCCTTGAGGGGAAGGGTGGGAAGCAGCCAAGATGAGGGGGCACACGGGACACTGATCCAGCTCCTTTCTCTGATCTAGAACCTCCCCTGCTTTCTAGGTCTGCCAGCCACCTCTCTAGGCTTCACCTGGAGACTCCAGCTTTTGATCCAGAGGCTCTAGGATATAAATGCTTACAATAATAATGGCTAACCCATAGAATCGGGGCACCCATGTTAGAAAAGGGGCAGGGTCATAAGACTTCCCTGATCCTCCTTCCTTCTATAGTCTTGCCCCTACGCAGCATCATGATGTCACAACATTCCACAAAAGGCAGAGCTACATCAGGAAGACGTGGCCCTTCCCCTCACAGAGCGCTGTGATGCCCCAATATCCCCTATGGTGCTGGCTACAGCAGAAAGGAGCATGCCACCCCCTCTGACAAGGTCCCCTCCCCTCTGGGTTTCCTTCCAGATGGAGGTGGCAGATCTCCTGCCCCTCCCGCCCTCCCATTCATTTCTATACCGTACCTCATTGCTTTCTGCATCACACACACTTCATCCCCCTGCCCTGTAAATCCCTCCCCAATGCTGTCTCGGGTAATGCTGCTATTTTGGCAACAAACTAACTCCGACTCTGTAGATCAGGGGCAGGGAACCTTTTCTCTTCCAGGGGCCACTTTGGAAATCAGCCCAAGCTCCAAGGACTGTACAGAAGTTGGGGGGCAGGGGGGCGATCAGGAAGAGGAGGATCCAAATCATAGAGCCACGCCACTGATCTGCCCATTCTCCTTGTGGGCATGCCCCCATCTCTGCTCCTTTACCCTGAGCTTAATCTTTCAGTGCTTTGGGGTCAGAAATAGAACCAAGGGCCAAAGAAAATCTTGCCATAGGCCACATTTGGCCCCCTGCCCTGAGGTTCCCCTCTTCTGTTGTACGTTAAAGGACGACTAGAAAATTTGACCTGAAAGAATAAAATGGCTGCTACTACTAATTTCTCTAGCGCTACTAGGCGTCTCACATATTATCAGAGACAGGCCCCTGCCCAGTGGGCTTGCAGTCTAAGATAGACACAGGGACTGGATTGGGGGGAAATATTCCCATTTTACAGCTGGGGAACTGAGGCTGAGAGATTGTGACTTGCCCAAGGCCAGCAAGTGAGTTCATGGTAAAGGTGGGATCCAGAGATCTGTTTTAGCCTTAACATGAACTCCTGCACTCACTCCCTGTCCAGTGGCTCCCTTCCTCGTAGTGGGTGGTGGCAGTGGCAGCCTGGCTCGGGCGGGGGTCTCTAGCAGCTGGTCCCTTGACAGCGCACAAGGTCTCTTGTCCTGCCGTCCGCCACCTCCAAAAGCAAGGCATTGCCCTTCCAAGGAAGGACCGTGGGATTTTCTTTTAAAAAAAAAAAAGGCGCTGCAATCCTGCCTACGGTAGGATTCTTCGGAGGTATGCTAGTGAACTACCTCGCTGTAGTGAAATGTGCCAAGCTGAAACAGGCTCTCAGCAAGTCGGGTCGGCGACTACAAAGAAGGAATGGCCCAAAGCCAGCCAGGAGATTGTGCAACTAGGAGTGGCAGAGTGAAACGGAGAGAGACAGCCACAAACACGAGGAAGTGCCAGGCAGTTACTTCCTCAAATGCGTAACCACTGCGCGTTTATAGTGTCAAACGGGGGAGGTGAAAGTTTGTCTGACCTGGGGAAGAGAGTTCGGATCTCTCTGCAGAGCCCCCACATCGGAAAAGGGCTGGGAGAAATTGGCACAGCGGACTGGATGCCAAGCACAGGCCTGATAGTCTCTCTCACACACTCCCCTCTCTCTACCTCTTTATAGAAAGGCTGGGAAACGCCTGTCTTGCAAAGCCCCCCCTTTTTATCTGGCATGCAAGGAGATCTGTACGACCCAGTACTGCCACAACCTCCACATGACCCGGGGCCACCAGAGGGGACAGAGCGCCACGGCATTGGTGTTATGACTTCTGTGGCATTTCATACCTTGTTCTGCCCTAGGTTTACCTGTCATCGTATGATATTATCCGCTTCCCGGCCACTCTGCGGGAGGGCGTGAGGGAGAGGAGACTCAGTTTCTGTAGCTCCAACAGGAAGTGTTGCTCTGGGGAGGGAGAGGAAAATGGGGTGAGCCCACAAGCAGGAGCCAAAGGAGGGGGGGACAAAGGTCAGCCCTCACCTTTCACATCAGCGTCATCCTCCATCCGCCAACTTGGCACAAAGACCGTCACCTCCCGGTGCCCACGCTCCCAGAAGTACTGTACTGCTAGCGCGATGCCCCGGCATGAGAAGAACTGGTTGAGGCCGTGCCTAGGAGAAGGGGAGAAGGGGGGGCAGTCAGGGGTGCAGGGCCATGGCTGTATAGGGACTAGGGAGGCCAGATATGCAAATTTTAGAGGACACTTATGAGAAATACAGGTTGCAGGGCTGCACTGGAGCCAATGCAGCCCTGGAATATGTATTTTTCATACGTGTCCTCTAAAATCTGCATACCTGGCCACCCTAACAGGGACTTTTGGGAAGACAGGTTGGGGCTGAGTTGTACACAAGACCGACAGCCGAGCCAGAATTTGCGGTCAGAGTTAAGGGGATGGCGGCAGCACGCAGGGGCTTGAGCCCCAGTAAGTTTGTCCTCACCTTCAAGGATCTATGTGGCCTTACTCCTCCCAGTTTTTCTGTCCTCATTTCTTGCTACTTCCTCTGACGCTAACCTGACACAACCCCAAGTCGTAGGCTCCCTGAATCATCTTCGTCCCTTCCCTCATGCTGCCCCCAACGCCTGGGACTCCCTCCCGGAATACATGTGCTCTTTTCTCTCCCTGTCGACCTTCAAATCTTCCTAGAAGCCTAACTGTTCTATCAGGCTTCCCCAACTCCTCACCCTCCACGGATTGTTCACTGATGCTTGTCTCCTTATACCATCTTATCCTCCCCTTGTAACTAAGCTAAGCATGGGGCACTTGCAATCTCAATCGCCTTCCTCTTCTCAGTCCCTAATTTGAATGTCTTCCAACCGCCATGGAACCTTCCGGCTCTCTTCCCGCCCCCCCTTTCTCTGGGTATTTTGACAGGACGCTGTGTAAGGAACAGGATTAGGCCAGAAGGGGGCTTAATGGCTCCTTTGCTCCGTCTCTTCCACTGCAGTCCCACTCCCGTCCCATCTGGGTTTCCTGCCGGAGGAGGGTGGCAGCCTTATCTTCAATTTGCATTCCTTCCCGCTGTCACAGAACCTTCCCGCTCCCTTCCTCCCCGTCCTTTCTTTTGTGGCCCTTGGCTAACCCTGCAGTGGCAACAAAATGGCTGCTGCCTTGACAGTTGCTGTGAGACAGTCAATAAAACAAACTTGCTCCCTGCCTTACAAACTTGGAGTGTGGGGTGTAAACTCTGCCCCGCCCCACTGGTCTTCATGACAAGGCAAGAGGAGGCCAATCCGTCCCCCCTCAGTTTGGATGGTTATCATACCATAGCAGCAGGCCTGGCATTGCTGCCAATGGGACTCAGTAAGATTGAGCTGGCCCAGCTAGAGGGCTGAGCTTGACAAAACCTGTTTCTGTTAGGACTGGGTCAGTTTGAGTGCACTGTCCATCTGAGTCCACCCACCCACTATCTTATCTCAGTAGAGGGTCGCCACCTGTGGTGGTTTTTTAACTGACACTCCCATAGGCCAAAATGGAAGTGTCAGATAAACAACAACTGACTAGGCAGGAGTAGGAATGCCGGCTCTTGCGGTTTGACCCCAAGACTCCCATAGGCCAAAATGGGAGTCTCGGAGTCAAACTGCAAAAACAACCCTACTACACAGAAGAGTGCCTTTTTACCACCCCGATTTCAACATGGCCCCTATGCCTGGAAGAATTATGACATCACCTTCTCTGTAAGATGTGAGGTACCTTACAGAGCTGAGTGACTTTGCACCACTCTGCAGGAATTGCATCAGAAACGGATGGAGAGCACCATAGCTCTGCCCCCACCCCTTATACAGCATCGTAGGATGATGGTGTGATCACCCTACTCTCAACCCCAGCAGACCTCTAGGCTACCGAGGGGATCATTGTCCCAGAGATGTTCCGAGCAACTCCAGCTACTCACATCATGGCCACGTTGCTTCCATCAATAATGATCCTCCGCAGGTTGTTCTTTCCTGGTGTGTCAGTCAGATTGAGCTTCCAGGGTGTCCTCAAGGCCTCCTCAAACCGCTGAGCTCCGGTCACTGTGGGAATGTGGTCTTTGGGAACCTCTGGTAGTCCTAGACATGTGTCCTCCATTGGCTGGTTCCCCACAGTCTCCCACATGGGGTCCGAGGGAGGAGCAGCAACAGGCGTATTGACAGGGAAAGCATCCAGGAGGACCGGTGGGCCATGGACTCCCCCAAGGAAGGGGGAACTGGTGCGGTCTATCCTCCCTAGCTCTTGGTGGTGACTACCCCGAGGCGAATCCCTGCCATTCAAGATAGCTGCCAGTCCTTCTTGCTCCACCTTCGTTGCCGAGGCCACAGTCACAACTTCATCCTCTGCTTGGCGTTCCCCTTTCTCGTTGAGCCGCCTCAGCAGGCCAGCCAAAGGGGACCCTGTCCGGATCTCTGAGGGGATCTCACTGGGTGAGTAGCCACAGTTGGCTGCTGCTGCCTTGATAACTTCAAGGAGGTACTGCTGATCATCTTCGATCTCCTCCAATGGAGGAGAAGGTGAGAGCTCTCTTCTCCCAGGTTTCTGTTGAAGGAGGGTTGTGGTGGTGGTCACAGCCAGCCCCTGATGGGCAGCGCTTTCCTGCTCTAATTGGACCCTGTCCAGGATGACTGAGGGGGCCTCCTGCACACCACCCTCCAGCAGAACCTTCCTAACCACCCGTTCCTCATAGCCCATGGTTGTGAAGAAGTTCAGTCTCATCTTGAGCTCCTTCTCTGTCCATGATGATGACAATGTACTAGACAACAGTTCCTCTTCTTCCTTGACACACTCCTGAGGTGATGTTGAGGGGCTTGGCTTCTCATTGCATTTCTCCGTGCCCTCTGGAAAATTCAAGTTTTCCTGAATGGAACAAGCCTGCTGGAACAAGCCTGCAGCTGGGTTTGGTTTTAAAGACCTCTTGTGAAGCACTGGCTTCTTGGTAGCCATTTCCTCAGGCCTAGCTTGTTCCTGAGGCCTACCTTGGCCAACTTGAAAGTCATTCTTGTAGCCCTGTGCCCTAGATGATTTTTCATTCTTATTAAAGCCTACAGGAGAGTCTGGCCTAGATCTTTGGGTCCAAGTTCGGTCTGGGGGTCTGCCAAAGCCTCCAGGAATGTCTGCCTTAGAATCTTGGAGCCTAGCACAGTCTTGAGGAAAGCCAAAATCTCCAGGAAGGTCAACCCTAGTTCTTTGAGGCATAGTCAGATCTTGAGGTTGGCTGAAACCCATAGAAAGTTTGACCGCAGAGCCCCTAGTGTGGTCTAGAGGCCTGCCAAAGCCAACAGCAAAGTCAGCAGTAGACCCCTGAGGCCTGGTTAGGTCTTGTGGCTGGCTAAAACCCGCAGGAAAATCCACCCTACACCCTTGAGTACTAATGTGCTCCTGAGGGCTGCCAAAGCCTACTAGAAGATCAGGCCTAGAATTCTCAGGCCTAGTGTAGCCTTCAAGCCTGTCAAAGTCTACTGGAAGATCAACTCTAGACCCTTCAGTCCTTGCATACTCTTGAGGTCTATCAAAGTCTACAGGTAAGCCAAAGCCAGACTCTCTGAGCCTGTTCTGCTCCTGAAGCCTACCAAGGCCCACAGGCAAATTAAAGACATCCTGAGGTGTATTTGGAGCCTGAAGCCTACTGCCCACTACTGTTTCAGTTTCCCACTTGTCTTGTCCAGATCCCGTCAACATCCAAGCCCCATTCCTCTGCTCCCCGGCTTCTTCCTCTGACTCCCTCACCAGGTTAAGGAGCTCCTCCTTGACTGAAGCAGGCAGGATCAAAAGGTCCATAGCATGCTTATCATCACGGGCCTCCACCAGATCCCGGAAAGCCCGTTTGACCTGAGCCTCCCGCTCTTCCGGCAGTCTGGGGTTTATCTGGTACTTCTCTACAAACACCTGGATCCTACTCTGGGCCATGACAAAAGCTTCGGCCGAGCCTGAAACCAAGAGGGAGCCAGGGCTGTGTAGGACGAGGTTGGCCGAGGTCCCCTGGATGAGGCAGTCCAGAAAGAGACTTTGGGCTCCTAAGAAGATGCATTGCATGTCCTTGGGGAAGTGAACCTCATCACTCAGCTCTGGGGTACAGACACCCTTGATGTATTCCTGGAAGACACAACAGAGAACATGGTATTGCGATTCATTGACTGGGGAGGGAACTCAGTGCTGCCATCTACTGGAAAGAGTCTGAAGTGCCCCTCTAGGTCTCGAACACCAGCTCTGCCGGTGCTCTCCTTAATTCCCATTCACAGCCCCTGCCCTCCCAGCCCTGAGCTCCACCCCACCCCAGGCTGATGCCCCTCAGTCCCCACCTACAGCCCCTGCTATCCCAGCCCTGGGCCCCAGCATATTGTGATCAGAGCATTCGGTTGAGGGGGAGGATGGTTCGATGGGGTGCAATTCTGGTCACGCCATCTCAAAAAAGATATAGTAGAACTTGAAAAGATGCAGAGAAGGGCAACAAAAATGATCAAGAGTTTGGAACGGCTTCTCAAGAGAGGCTTGATAGGTTAGGGCTCTTCAGCTTGGAGAAGAGAAGACTGAGAGGGGACATGATAGAGGTTTATAAAACCTTGAGTGGAGTGGAAAAAATAGATAGGGAACGTTTATTTACCCTCTCAAGTAGCACTAGAGCTAGGGGACGCTCCATGAAACTAACTGGCGGCAAATTTTAAAACAAATAAAAGTATTTTTTTCACTCAATGCACCATTAAATTATGGAATTTGTTGCCAGGGGAGATTGCCAGGGCCAGTAGAATAGCTGGGTTTAAAAAAAGATTGCGTAAGTTCTTGGAGAATAGGTCTATTCATGGCTCGTAGCCAAGTAGATTACGAGATAGGAACTTCTCACTGTTGGGAGCAGGGTGTGATCCACGGAATGGATTGCTCATTGTGACTCTTGGTTCTTCGACCACGTGACTGGGATTGGCCGCTGTTGGGAGACAGGATGCTGGGCTTTAGGGACCATTGGTCTGACTCAGTATGACATTTCTTATGTTCTTATGACTGAGTGGGCAGGTGCTTTTTTGAGCAGAGCTGGGCCTGGGCTTTCCTGGGTTGGTTTCACACCTGCTGCAGAGAGAGCAAAGTCTAGAATTCCCCACTATCAGGTGACTGAGTCAAAAGCGAAAGGGGAGCTCCCAAGGGCGGGGACCAGAGTCATGGGGCCTGGCAGATAACAAGGGAAGGGAAAGCACAGTGACACCAGCCTCACTCCAGTGCAGTCAGTAGATACGTGCATTAGCCATGTGCACACACAGACACAAGCACATAGAGGCAGACACATACACAAGCACACTCACTAATGTGCATGCATACAGATAGACAACACACAGCATGCACACAAACTCGCACATGTAGAGAAAGATGCACACGCAAACACACACACAAGTATGCAGACATGCACAAAGACAAGTGTTTAAACACAAAATACCCAGACGCAAATGTGCATGCACCCAGACATACCCGACATGCTTGCACAGGCACAGATCACAAACACACACACAAGCAGACAAACTCGCATTTACACACAGAACACCCACAGACATAGATGTACTTGCGCCACCTAGATACACGCCCCCCCCCCAGCACATGCACATACACTCACAGAGACAGATGCACACAACTATGCACACACAGACACACAGCTCAGTGTGTGTGTGGTGTATGTAGGTTCCTGTTCAGATTAGAAAACCCTGCCGAAATGCCTCGTCTCATCCGCTCACGTTTCTATGAATCCTTTGCCAATTCGCCCACCCTATTTTTTTTGTTTATTTTTAATTAAGGCACGGGCTTTCGCCATGGCCGATAAAACATAATACAATAATACAAAACATACAACAAGAAGAATATCCTGGAAAGAATGACTTGCACATCAAAATAACAGACTGATAGTCGTCTTTAACAAGAAAATACGCTGAGCAAATTTAGACGTAAATATTCCGAAAATCCTGGGCAAGAAATAGAGTTATAAGCGAAGAACAAACCCAACCCTCCGTCGGATAAAACAATGTTTAATTTGGGTAACATTTAGTTCAAGCATGGTGACAACTCCCTCCTTCTTCCACCCAAGCTAATCATGCTGGGGTACAAACTCCCTGTTACAGCTGGGTTGACACCAGCCGCACGTCTTTCGCAAATTGCCTTGCTCTTGGCAAAGCCTACTTGGCAGGGCTCAGCCCCTGTCTCCTAACCTTCTCTCTACTCTGGGAAGCCAACAACCCATAAGATGCAATAGCAACCACATCCTCTTTGCTCTGAAGAGAGAGCAACCGTTTATAACCTTGGCCCAGACCAATACACATAGGACTTTGGATTAATGGTTGCAACCAAACCGCCCTAAGGGTGTCATAGTAAGGACAGACCAGCAAAAAGTGCTCCACAGTCTCCACCCCGCCTGAAGGACAGGTACAAACTCGCCTCTCGTATGTAATCCTCTTGTACCTCCCTTCGACTACCGCACTTTTAATCATTTGAAATTGGAGTAAGGTATAATACCTCCGAAGCTTGCGGTTCTCCAAGATATCTAAGTAAGGTTCTAACCCCCATACAGTTTTTATTGTCTTTAGCCAGGGAGCAACCCTCCAGTCATTTACCCTTACTAAGTCCTCCTGTCTCTCTACATCTTCCAACCTGACCCGAATTTCTTCTCTGATCCCCTTCAAAGATTTTCCAGCAAAATAGGCAAACGAAAAGCCTTGCCTATGCAAGAGTTGACCGACATAACTAATCCAAGGGTAAGTGCCATCTCCTTCATAACACAGTTCTTCCTGGAGACACAGCCCCGGAAGGGAATTTTCCGGTAGGGTGGTCAATCTCAGCCAATAGCGAATCAAAACAAGCTTGGCATGTAGCTCCATTGAGGTTACGCCTGTTTCTGCTCTCATCACAGGACCCGGGACACTCTTCCCAACCTGTAAAATCCTGCGAAGAAAAGAGTTCTGCACCCACCCAGAGAGTGACCATTAGAGCAGACATCAAGATTCACAGTGAATCCTGTATCCGATGAATCCGCAAATATTTCATCCCGCTTCGCCGCACAGCTGCTACTGGTATTTCAGTTTGGCCCAAACAAGATAACAAAAATGATGAAATGACTGAGATAACCAACTAAGTGATGTGCCAATGTTGTTTCAGTCCACAATACTGTTCAGATATTTGGGAAGTGATTCGACAATGCAATATCTGCAAATACGAAACCTACTATTCACTCCAGCTGTTTGGCCACGCCCCTCAAGCAAGCAGTTCAGTTCAGTTCTATTAAGGAATTCAGGTTATCGTCATGTTCCAGAACAGTATAATAAAAATAGAGTCTCTATCAAAAAAGCAAACAATAGAGCCATCACGCTCATCACAATTAACAAAGAGTCAAAAGGATAACTCCTCTTAAAAAGTGAATAAAAACAGCCATCAAATATTCGGTACACCTACCACCATATTTTGCAATTTGAGTTTCCTTTCTCGAAGGGCCAGAAGAAGAAACAAAGCAAGAGATTTCAGAGCGCTAGGATCTTGCGTAGTTAAAAGGAAGACAATCTTTTGCTCAGTTGAGTATGCAAGTTGGGGGCCCAATAGCAACTCAATCCAGACACTTCTTATATTCTCATAATATGGGCAGATAAAAAGAACATGCTCCAAATTTACGACCTCATTCTAGATGCAAGAACAGCATCTTAAGTTGTAAATCCAAGCCTGCTGCTCTACCTCGGGTAATTGCTGACTCAAACATTTGAAAGCGCAGTAAAGTTAACATTCTCCAGAGCTGGTAGGATTGAATCTCCGTCAGATACGTTTCCAGGACAAAATTACATTTGATCAGAGGATACCAGGACGCTATTCCGTTGGTTGCCATTTTAGACAGACCTTCCTGAGCAGCAATATCCAAGATTTTATGTAATAGGTAAATTTATTATAATGCGTAGCACGTAGCTATTGCAAAATTGAACAAACATAACAAGTATTATAAAAAGCCTCCATATAAATAATCCAGTATAAATAGAACATTACACCAGAAAGAAAATACATACAAATTATCCAAAGGGAACATAATTCAACCTGGGTCCGTAAAATCAGCGGGGGCCTTTGATTTCAGAAAACACTGCCGAAGATAAAGGACTCTAGTTAAAAAAATCGCTACTGCCTGAGAAATTGCTGGCTGTGAATCAGATAAAGCCAGAAGTAATAGACCATACTCAGATCAACCTGGATACTGACTCAGCAGTGAGGACAACAATTCTTCACGGAGCCGGTCATATAAATGGCAAGTAAACAAAACGCGATCAGTGGTCTCAATTGCCTGGCAATCAAATGGGCAAATCCTTCTGTCAAATTCCAATCCACATAGCCGGCCTTCCATAATCGCCGTGGGAAGGGCATTAAAACGGGCACTCAGAAGGAACAATTTTCCACGACTAGAAATCGAAGATGAAAGGTAAGTAGCCATGGATCCCCGTGGCAGGATCACTGAAAGATAACTGGTCATATGGGGCAAAGCCCTAATTTTAGAGACCTCCTCTTGTCTAGTCATGTCCACAAGTCTGAGCAAAAGCTGCGATTTAACAGTACTCAACTCCTTGCCTGCGAAAGAGATTTTATGTTTTAAGTTAGAATAACTAATATTATTCACTGCGGCCAGACAAAAGGAAGTTGGTAGACCGATCATGCTTAAGGCCTGTGAAATCTCTTTCTGCCACCGATACGGTTTGCTACCATCATGAATATACTGCTCTCGCCAACACTGATAAACTAATCGCGAGGGGTCTGAACAGTGGATTTTATCTCAGTAAGCCAGGGCTCTAGAGGTAGCTACTGTGGTCACTGAATAGAGGCCAGTTTCTACCCGAATCATGGCAATTGGGGCAGAGTTAGGGATCCCTAAAATTTCTCTAATCAAATTATTTTGAACCACCTCCGCCTCCTTCTTATAAGCATACAAACATAGCTCTGCCCCTAATAAGAGCTGACCCATGGATTTAGCTTTAAATACATCGAAAACTGTACGTACACTAGAGGTCATAGAGGATCTATAGAATTTCAGAAGGCCAGCAGCTGAACTTCTAGCTTTGGAGATAAGTTTTTTCCTATGGGTACTCCAAGTATTCGTAACCAAAAAGGAAATACCCAAATAAACCCCTGTCATATTCTAGTATTTTACCTTCATTACAAAAAAAAATAATACAAGGGGGTGGGGGTCATGAACCAGTGGGGCACAACTAACCCCATTATCCTTGAGGAATACACGGAATATGAAGTGGTACAAGTTTTTTTTTTAAAGTTTCATGAATTTTTTGTACACCTTCTGGAGTCCCATGCAACCCCATAGTCGGAGGAGGGTTAGTTGCTTGTGATAACAGATGAGGCTCAATTCTCCAGCTGCACTTAGTCTTAGGGTAGCCAAAATTGACCCCTTGGGTCTTTTTGGAATTGACCTGCATATCATTGTCTAAGCAATACTGCTCTAAGCGGTCAAGGCAGTCCTGCAGTTCTTTTGGGGTTTGTGACATTAATAATACGTCATCTGCATAAAGTAGAATTGGTACAGGACAACCATCTATGGTCAGTGGATCATCTTTCACTTCATTAATTGCAGCAACCAGGTCATTTATAAAAAGACTGAATAATAAAGGGGACCGAAGACAGCCCTGCCTAACACCTGACGTTATCTCAAACAGTTGGGAATAATGGCCCCTGGAATCCAATCTTACCACCGCCTGGCCTGGCGGTGGCAGCGGCATGGGGGAGTCTGCGTTAGTTCATGTTTGCTCAAGGCCCCCTTCATGCTGCTTCCCTCGCTGACTCCCAACTGATCATATGGTAGGGGCTCCCGAGAAAATGTGTCTGGAATAGAAAAATATAGAGGCAAAGCTCTAAGACGGGTGGGGGACAACTAGTTTTATGTGGCCCCTTTCCAGTTTTTGGATCTAGCTCCTAGATCCAGTTCCTATCCCCAAGCACTGAAAAACTGAGCTCAGGTGAAGGGAGCAGAGATGAGGGCATGCACACTAGGAGAGGGCACAGATCCAGGATTTGGACCCTCCGCTGAGAGCACCCCTTAAGCACCCCCGCCCCCCATTTCTATGCAGGCGTCGGCGCTTGTACTCATTTCCCTGGAAGGGAAAAGGTTCCCCACCCCTGTCCAAAAAACACACTAAATTGTATTAGGCTAAACAGGGAGCTTTCCAAGCCTTGTGTGAATGAAGGGCTTCTTCTGCTCCCTCTGCAAATACTCACTTCTCATATAATCTGCATTTAACCTTGTCCCTGTAGGAGTTCATTCACACAGCTGCCAATTGCCCTGTGTGTCAGCGGCCCACCCCTTACAGCAAATGGCAAAGAACACGGGATTGTCAAGGCGCAGAGGAAGTGGGAAGACTGGCCCACTCGGAATGTGGGTTTGTGCCTCCCCCTCGTGTAGGGCATGCTCACTACTCCCTGTGCTCTGAGGATTGCTTGTTCTTTGCCGCCTTAAACAAGGGCCGGGCCATTGACATTCGGGGCAGTGAGCAGCAGCTGTGAAACGCACGGCCATGAAGCAAAGCAAACACAGATTAAGGGAAAAGTCGGAATGGATGTCACATGAATTAACCCTGCTCCGATTTTAAAAACCTTCTGTATTAATCTGCTAATGGGGTAGGATATACCCCAATTACATCACAGTTGAAAAATATAAATACGATTGATTTGAATATGACTGCAGTTTAACATAAAAATATTCAATTGGATTGTGTTTGGTAAAGAAATGCACATTCAACACAAGCGTTTGTGGGGTTATGACAACCCCGCCCCCAATGTCAAGGACAGCACATTCATACTCAAACGAGATAACATCTAGTGGCTAACAGGTGTTAACATCCCAATGTGTTCTCCATTCATAAGCAAACAAAGATATAATGGAGGCAGCAGTTTATTAAAAAAAAAATTGGGATAAAGAACAAAGATAGGGTGTGTTTAGACCAGCGCCTCCCCACCCAACACTCACTATACATGTTGCAGGGCTGCAATGGTGCCCTGCAACATGCATGATGGGTGGGGAGGCACTTGTCTAAACACACCCTCCCTGGCAGACAGCTTGTCTGCATTTCAAGAGCTTGAGCTATTAGGAGCTATCAGGAGCTTGGGTGCTTTTAAACAAGCACCTCCCCACCCACCACTGCAGCCCTGCAACATGTATAGTGGGTGTTGGGTGGGGAGGTGCTTGTCCAAGCACCCCTTGTCTGCATTTCAATAGCCCGCTGCCACAGTAACCAATGGTGGGGTCAAAATGACCCCTTCAACCTAATAGGATAATTTCTTTCAACACAACCTTGCAAGTAAAAAAATCATCATTGAAACTTCACACTATGAAAGGGTTAAGTGCTGTGTAAAGAAACTAAAGATACAAGTTTGTTTTAAGTTGGTAACTGGTGTTTTTCACTTGCGGTATGATTAACACACCACACCCAATGCACTTGTAATGAAATTCTTTTGTACATACATAGGCATATTATGAAAACAAACAAAATTCGACATTGTGTTTTGGGTAAATATACCTCATAAGCCTGGGTGTATGGTGCTTTCATTTCCCTATTCGTTCCTGAGGGAATGAATGGGGTCCCCATTGAGGAGCCAATCATACCTCGTTCATATTCTAGTATTTACCTTCATTTTTAAAAAAAATACAACTGGGGGTGGGGAGGGCGCATGAACCAGTGGGGCACAACTAACTCCATTATTCTTGAGGAATACATGGAATATGAAGTGGTACAAGTTTGTTTAAAAAGTTTTATGCATTTTTGTACAACTGCTGGAGTCCCATGCAACCCCATAGTCGGAGGAGAGTTAAGAGGTCCTTTTAATCTCCTGTGCTCCTTCATGATCCCTTCTCCTTTGCCCCCAGAGGCAAGGAGTGGGCCTTGAATCAGTGGCTGTGTGAACATGTTGCTATGGGGCAACACAAACCCAGATTAAGGAATGAGTGATGAGTTTGCAGGCGGGGGAAAGGTGTCGCGTGGCTGAGCCCGAAAAGATCAAGGAGTGAGGAAGGACTGGTTACCCCGGTTACCACTACCCTCTGGACTGGAGGAAGGGGGTGACAAGTAAACAGCCAATCAGCAAGGGAAGGGGAGAGGAATGTGTGGCCAATCAGCAAAGAGATGGATATTGCAGGAGAGGAACACGCAACCAATCAGCAAAGGGGGGGGGGGGGAGGATGGAAACATTCCAAGAAGAAAGGAATGGGGGAAAGCAGCCAATCAGCAGGAGGGGAGTGAGTCAGGTGACACTGTGTTACCTTTGCTTTCTGCAGATTCTCCTGCGGGCCTTGCAGCTGCAGCCAGATCTTCCTGGCCCCTTTGAGGATGCCATCGGGCCCCTGAGCGGCTCCCAGAACTCCCAGGACATTTAGCTCCACGTGGAAGAGGCGCTCGATGCACGGCCGGTGCTGCGTGACCGTCTCCTGCACCTCCTCAGGGACAGCAAACTCATCCAGGGTTCCCGCGCCGCGGTTCATGGTGGTGGGAAGTCACGCCGGCTCCTTGTGCTGGCAGCCTGCAGAGGGACACGGGCCAGGTAGAGTGTTAATGGGGCACAAGTGAGAGTAAGACATGAGCACCATGCGTGCAAGGGAAAGCACAGGAGCACCAAGTGTGTGACGAGGAGAGTAAAAATCAAGTGTGCCAGGGGGAAGAGGCAAGTGTGATCAGTGTGCAAGGGCAAGATAAGCACTGAGTGAGTGCAAGCCCGTGTCGTGAACAAGGGAGCATGAGTGCCAAGTGTGCGGGGGGGGGGAGCAGGATGTAAATATCACACTCAGGTATATATGAACACTGATTGTGTAAGGGGAAAACAAACATCTGAGTGTGCAAGGAGGTACGTATAAGTGTCCCACACGAAAAGGAAGCATGAACACTGAGTGTGTAAAGGGAATGTGAACACGCAGGCTGCGAGGGTAGGTGAGTGCAGACCGTGTGAAGCAGAGATCAGCGTCACATGCAAGAGAGGAGCTTGAGCACCGAGCGTGCAGAAAGGGTGTAAGGGGAACCGTGAGCACAAAATGAGTGTGAGTGTGGAGAGTGAGTGCTGAGCGTGCAAGGGGGGGGGTCACATGCAAAAGGGGAGTGTGACACTGAGTATGCAAGGGGAATGTGAGCATCAAGTGAGTGTGTAAGAGGTGTGCGCGTCACACAGAAGAGGGAAGTATGAACGAGTGTGCGAAGGTGATGTGATCACCGACCATGTGAGGGCGAATCTGAGCACTGAACGAATGCTGGAGGGGAGCTGAGCTCCAAGTGCACGGGGGGGTGGGAGCCAGGGCAAGTGTCACACCTGCGATGGGCTCGTTTGACACGAGACGCACCCACTGGTGCCCACGCAGATCCGGGTGGGTGGACGTGCACGCGCGCCCCCGCAGCCCACCCATCGCCCATGCACAGAGCGACTGGCGAAACCGGCGATTGCTCCGTGTGTGGCGATGGGTGTGTGTCCGTGTGTGCAGTCACCCCCACACCCATCCCCCCCCCGCAGACACAGCCCATTTTAAAAGGGCCAGTGAGTGAGCGAGGGGAGCATGAGTGCAGTGTGAGAGAAAGGCGAGTGTCACGCGCGAGGGAAATGTGAACATCGAGTGTGCAAGGGAGACAGCACCAAAGGAGCGAGGGGGCAAGTGTGCCAGGAAAGTGAGTGTACAATCAAAAAATTAGAGGTAAGTGTGCAGAGTGTGTGTGAGCACCCAGGGGGTAAGGATAGCATAGATGCTAAGTGTGCAAGGGAAGGTGAGAATGTCAGGGGAGCATTAGCAAGCGTGCGATGGGAATAGAAGGGCTGAGTGGAAGAGGTATGTGAAGGTAGACTGAGTGTCATGTATGTGAGGGGGAAAGAGTGAGTGTGAGAGACAGTGTGAGCACCAAGTGTGCAAGGGGAGCATGAGCAAGGAGAATGTCAGACAAAAGAGGTACAGCTTGTGCAAGCGAGTCAGCATGACCCATTCCCTTGCTCTAACCCAGGTCGGGGTGGGGAACCTTTTCCAGGAACGGAAAAGGGGCCAAATAAAAGCTACCCGTGGGCTGCATTTGGCCCCTGGGACTAAGGTTCCCCACCCCTGCTTTAACCTTTTAACCCCACTCTCCTCCCAGAGCTGGGGAGAGAACCCCGGAGTCCCAGAGAGGCTAAGGGACTTGCGCAAGGTTCCCCAGAGGGTCTGTGGCAGAGCAGGCTGAGAACCAGAACCCTGTAAGACCAGCCTGGCCCACTAAGAATGCTCATACACATAACAGAGATCAAGTGGCAACTGGCTGAGTAGCACTGCTCCCACCATCGAGTAGCAAGGGGCCCTGCCCTGCCCTGAAAACCAGCTCCATTGCATCGGGGATGCTGACCCAGGTTGCATTGCTACAGATGGGTTCATAGAAGGTGTAGTGAAGTCTGCCCCTTGCCACTGGATTCTGACAAGAGTTGCTCTGGGGCAGTTTGTTCAGTAACTGGTTGCTCCACTTGAAGAAGCAGCAACTCATACTGATGCACACAGAAAACCAGCCTTCACGCAAACATATCTCTCTCTCTCTCACACACACACACAGTCATTGCTCACACTCACGTGAGCGGTCAGTGCTCACAAGTCACAGCTGACACTGCTTGTGCACACCCACACTCTCTCACAACACACACAGGTGGTCACTGTTCACACATACACAGTTAGTGCTCACACAGAGTCACAACCCAGGTATGCACAGTGTCGCTGCTCACACGCAGGCCATCCGTGCTCACAAGGCCAGTCCCTGCTCACACTCGGGCACGCACCCGCACAGTCACTGTTTACACGCAGTCACACACTCACGCTCGCTCACTCACCCAAGCGCAGGGGCGGGCGGGCTCGCTCGCTTGTGCTCACGCTCCGTTGTTCCCCACGCGCAGTCACTGTTTACACGCAAGGGCACACTCCCTCCCCCGCTGCTCTGGCCCCCCGGGCTCAGCCACTCGCTCCCCTGCACCGCTGCCCGCTCCCCCCTGAGCTCAGCACCGAGGCTGCTCCCCCGATCCCCGGGCTGAGGGCTCGTACCCGGCGGCGCGGTGCCCATCCAGTCCCGGACCGGGAGGCGGAAGCGCCGCGCTGCGCAGGGGGCCGGGAAGCTGCCGCTTCTTCCTGCCCAGGCGCCTCCTCCTGCCGCTGCCCGGCCAAGTCCGCCCCTTCCAGCCCGAGCCAGGAGCTTGCGTCCCCTGGCAGCCTAGAGCCACCCCCCTGCCTGGGTCCCCGCCGTGCGCTCCAGCGCCCGCCCAGGCACAGCCCCCGGCTACCCGATCCCTCCCCCCGGGGGGGCTAGGAGCCTCCCCTCCCCGGCCCGCAAGAGGTTGATTTCGGTTTTATTCCTCTCCCGCCCAGGCCACAAAACAAGCAGCCCCCAGGGCAGGTAAACAGTCCTGTCTGTCCCCACACACTGCCCCAAGGGGGGCCGAGGCCAATCCTGGCCTCCACTGCTAGGGTTTATCTGCCCCCGGGATCCTGTTCCTACCATCAAGCTCTGAAAGGCCGAGCTCAGGGGAAGGGAGCAGCAATGGGGGGCACGATGCCACACACGGATCCATGGGGCACAGATCCAGGAGCTGCATCCTCCATGAATGCAAAGGACGCACCCCTCCCCCCCAACTTGGACTTTGTATTCGCTTTCAAAGTAGCCCTTGGGAGGGAAAAGGTTCCCCACCCGCCAAATACTCGGTCCGTCTATCGCCACCAGGCACTGCCACTGTCTGGGCAGCGCCCACGGGGGTCAGGACCCTGCAGACACTGGGTGTTCTTAGACAAGCACTGCCCCACCCATCACCCACCCGCCATCCTGCATGTTGCAGGGCCGCATTGGCGCCCTATGCAGGCCCCCAACATGCATGAGGGGCTGGTGGGGAGGCGCTTGGCTAAAAACACTCACTGACTGATACGCTACATCAGTG
>QEPC01012840.1:91640-103828 GCA_003113815.1 Sphenodon punctatus
CTGTCCCTCCACCTCGATGATGAGTCGTATGCCTTCCTAGACCAGCTTGGCTGGTACTTATGCGGAGTGCTTTATCTCCTGGATATCGGAGAGTGGCTGAGAGGTTCCCTTGCTAATCCTGTGACTCCCCTTTTGCCTTCCCTCATCTTCCCCTCCGTCCTTTCCCTAGGGTCCGACCCCGGAGCCTGACACCTATGTATAATACAAAATATTCCTATCCTATAATCCTAATATATATAACAAAACAGCCTAGTATCTAAATATCTTATATATATACACACACACACACACACACACAACTAATATCTACATCTATATAATATATGGACAGGGAGAGACAGGCAGGGGAAGGAAAAAGGTAAAATGTAAGAGTAAGGAATAAGGATTGGAAAGGTAAGGTGGTAGGGATATATATGGAAGGATTTTTAGTTCAAGCACCAGCAGATTCTGCAAATGCTCCCTGACAGAGCAATAGCTAACACAGAACCAGAGTCAAGCAGCCCAGCCCTGAAGCATAAAGGGGTGCAGTGCCCTCCCACAGAGCTCCCCTGATTGGTTCTGGGAGGCAGGAGGTATTGCGCAATCGCAAGGTGCCATTCAACTGCCTGGGACCTGCTTGCGCTGCTCATTGGCCTGCAATTACATCCATCAGGTCCTTCCCCTGCCATCACAGGCCCAGTTCAAGAGTTCAACACTGTTTCTGCCTCCAAGATGACTGCTCCCTCCTCCCCTCGCCACATTTCCCTCCCAAAAGCACCTGCCAGGCAATAATTAAATCAATAACGACTTTTGTTATCATTATTGATTTTGGTGTTATTTTTGTCATTTTTATTGCAATAACGATAACAAATTTCATTGTCGTTATTGATAGAACAAAAATGACATGCACACCCCTAACAACCACCAGTGGAGGTTTACAGTCTCTGAAGTTGTGCTGCAGCAGAGAGTCCTATGCCATATCGCCTCAGGAGAGCTTCCCTACTGGCAAGCAAGCAGCCAGCCAGCAACATGGTGACTCTGGGCTCCCCGCTGTTAATGGCAGCATGGAGAAAGCACCACTAGAAGTATGAGATAGTGACAACGATGGCAATATTATGTATCAGTTCTATAACACTTTCACTGTTCAAAGTGCTTTACATTTCTTATCTAGCTCACCCTCACAATAGCCCTGTGAGGTAGGTCATCATTATTCCCATTTTCCAAATGGAGAACTGAGGCTGCAAACAAGGAATTTGCATAAGGCCACCCAGAGGTTCACAGCTAAAAGGGGATTTGAACCCTGATCTCCCAGGTCCAGGTCTAGCATCTTTAGACTATCCTGGAAAACACAAGTTGACCTCTGAGAGTGGAAGGTGTGCTACAATGGCAGCTCTCCAAGCAATGGATTTCAGGAAACTATGCAGGTAGATTGGATCAGCTCAGTGAACCACAGCATCTTGACTCCAGCTCTAAGCTGAGGGGGTGTTGGGTCTCCCTAAGCCCTGGCTGCCTCCGGCTGTGTTGCTCTTCAGTCACGATAAGCAGGACCACGCCAGGCATGGCAAAGCGGATGATGTTGGTCTGAGTGTAATCGAGGGTTCCTAGTGGAGAGGAGAGAAGGGCTCAGAGATCTATCCGGGCTTCCTCCTGCCACTAGGGTTGCCACCTCCTTCTGAGAGGAAACACAGGGGCAGGGGACCACATGGGAAGGGGCGGAGGCAAAGAATGCCACACCCATTTCTGATGTAACCTCCACCCTTTCAGAGCACTGTGATGGCATGACCCTCTGAAGGGGACAGGACCGCATCAGAGAGTGCCTTTCTTTTCTTCTTTTTCTCCATAATTTATTTAACTAAAAAGATACATAAATTAAAAGAATACATAAAATGGTCTGGGAACATTTTTTTTAAAAATCAATCTAAAATAATAATAATTTTAAAAAATCTACCAATTTTTTTTTATTAAAATGACCCAATTTGGAAATTACATCTGACCCTGGTGAACTTAAACTAAATATCCATCCTTATAGCCAACATCTAGGAATTACTCTATACCATGGCAAACTTGACCCTGAACTCCTACCTACACGCCTAAATGGCCAAATACCTAAACCTAATGGGTAATTTCAGACGTGATGGGCCCAGAGGCCTGCCACACTGAACCACGGTCCGGGATCCGTTTCGGATCCCGGACAGGAATCAGTCCGGCCGTCCATCAGACATGCCGGCCTAATTTCTACAGGGGATCAGGGAGGGGGCGGGGCTGCGTGGCATGCAGCTGCACAGCCCTGCCCCCCCCGTGCTCCCCCCAGATGCCCACCCTCTGGGAGACGGGTGGGCACCGCAGCCAATCCAGGCGCAGCGGCCACTGCGCCCAAGCCCATATCGCGGTCTGGGTCACAGTCCGGGATGGGCCAACGTAACAGATGTTACGTTTGGCCAATCCCAGACCTTGGCCACCGTGATCACAGTTTGGGCCCGATCCCACCACAATTCTGGACCTCTGGGCGGCCGGAGGTCCAGAATTGTGGTGAATTTGATTCCCGCTGGAGGTTCACCGTGGTGAACCTCTGGTGGGAATCAAACAGATGTTACGCGACAAACAGCCACCACAGGGGATTCACTGTGGTTGACCGTGGTTGCGTAACATCTGAAATTACCCATTGATGAATGCAGGGAGATACAGATTTTAAAGCTTAACAATCCCTACAAAATAATTCATCCATTTGAAAAGAAAGAAAAAACATAGGTGAAGTCTCCATTTTAAGTTTCACTTCAAACAGGAAATTAATACTTTTAAATAGAGTACACACTGGTAGTCAATCTGTATTTATCAGAATTAATATGTTCCATAATTATAGTCCAACATGGATTCCATGTTTGATAAAATTCCTCCTGAGTATCCTATAACTCTGCTGCAATCTTTTCCATTGAGAGAGAAAACCACATCCTATGTACCCACTCCCTAAGCAACGGTCCTTCTGTCGATTTCCAAGATTTTGCAATCGTATGAACCTCTGCCAAAATAATTGCCTTACAAGCTGCACTTCTAGTATTTTTTTCTCTCACATTTTGTCAAAGTCCCAACCCAACAAGGCAATCCCTGGTGTAAATGGGATTGTCATTCCTATCTCTCTTTTCATTTTTTCCCATATTGATTTCCAAAAAGTTAACACTTTCGGACAATTCCACCAACAGTGAATATAAGAGCCAGGCATTTCACATCCGCGCCAACAGTCGATTTTATACTTATCATTCATTTGCGAAATACGCTCTGGAGTCAAATAGAATCTTAATATTAATTTTAGTTGTGGTTCCCTCACCATTAAAGACTTTAGAGCATCCCTTCATATGGTGCCAAATCTAATTCATCTGTTCTTTAGTGATAATTAAACTTAAATTGTCTGCCCATTTAGATATATATCCTGCATCTGGGAAATTAAAATATTCTCCCAAAGCTTTATTTAGTCTAGATATCAATTTCTTTTGAGGAACTTTAGCAAATAAAATTAATTCCAGCTTATAAGGATCTCTAATAAAATGCTCCTTATTATGAGGATGATTTCAGTAACTGTATAATTTAGTATATAACCAAGGGTCAAATTTCTCTTCTAAACAGGCTTTCAAAGTATCCATTTTTTATCTATTTGCCAACAAATAAATTATGTGCCTGCAAAATACCTTTTTCTTTCAGTTTTTCCAATATTTGAATTTCTTGTTTATTTAAAAGTTCTAAACCCAAATTAAACTATAGCGACAACAGTGGATAACTCTGACGAGTACCCCTCTGTAGAATGTTTCTGTACGTTCCCCATTAATTAATATCTTAGCCTCGGAATTACTATATATTATCTTTATCCATTCCAAAAAATTCCCCTTTATTCCCATATGTTCCATTGTAGATATAAGGAAATGTTTTTCTATTTGATCAAAAACCTTTTCAGCATCCAATGATATTACTGCAGTCAGGTTTTCATCTTGTTTAGTTTTATATATTAGATTAACTACTTTCCTTATATTATCTATTCTCATTCTGACAGTTATATATCCTGCCTGATCTTATGATATTAAATCTCTTATACATATTTGTAATCTATTAGCGAGATAAAAAAAATTAAATCTATATTTATGAGTGAAACTGGAGGAGATCCCGAACATTCTTCCAGATCTTTCTCTGCCTTAGGGTATAGAATGATCGTAGCTTCATAGAAAGTAGATCCTAGTTTCATTTCTTTAATAAAAGAATTAAATACCTTTTCCAAAATAGGTACCATGATTTTACTGTAAACCTTATAAAAATCTGATGGATACCCATCTGACCCAGGGGTCTTATTTTTTTGGCAATTCTTTAATAATACCTTCAATTTCCTCCCTTGTAACAGGGGAATTAATATAAGTTAAATGCTGTTTATTAATTTGGGGAATATTTAATGATTTCAAAAACATTTCTATGGAGTTCACCTCTGACTGTTGTGAAGTATATAATTCCTTATAGTACTCCAGAAATCACTCATATCTCCTCCTTTTAATTTATTAATACCCATTTTATCTCATATATGTGAAATAAACATCTTTGTTCCTTTTTTTTTTACCATCGAAGCCAATGCCTTATCCAGTTTATTAGTGTGCTCATAATAAAATTGTTTAGTATACCTCAACTTCTTTATAATCATCTCAGTCTCAAGTGCATCGATGAGTCCCTTCAACTCAGCTATTTCTCTACCAATTTCCTTTATAGTTTTTATCTTTTGTTTATTTTGTAACAGCCCCAATTTCAACCCTAGTTCATTTACTTCTCTTCTCTTTTATGGGCCAAGGCAGAGATCTATGACCCACGAAGGAACGCCTTCATGGTCTCTCCCAAAAAAAATCAGAGTCGAGATCTCCCCCCACCTTCATTATATTCTAAGTATTCTTCCATATCTTTCTTAATTCTTTCCTGTATACCCATATCCATAAGACAGTTTTTATTCAGTGACCATCTCTCACTCTCATGTTCGTTCACCTCACTCTCCTCCCTAATCCTTATGCACACAGCATTGTGATCCATAACAGTTGTTTGGATAATCTTACTATCCTTGCATCACCCACTTACTTTTTTATCTACCAATATATGGTCAATAAGGGAATGTGTCATATGTTTACTGGAATAGAAAGTATATTCCAATTGTCTAGGATTTTGAATTCTCCAAGCACTATTCCAATATTCCTCTTAAACCAAATCTTTAATTTTCATCTGCATTTTATTTAATCCCTTTTTATTCAATTTGTCATATTGAGAAAGAGGGCTATTAAAATCTCCACAGATAATCAAATTCCCCTTCGCTTCTTTTTTAATTATAGAAATAATTTTATTTAAAAAAATTAATGTATCCTTATTAGGGGCATATAGACAAACAATAGTGTAAATACTTCCCTCCAGCTGACCAACCAATATGATATATCTACCCTCTTCATTTTAAATTTCCTTAGTACACCTGAAATATACTGTATTGGCAAAGCCAAGCATAACCCTGCCCTCTTACTTTTTGTATTTGCAAAATACAGTTTCACAAACTTATTATGTTTAATTCTAAAATTATAAATCCTTTTAAGATGCGTCTCCTGGGCCACCACAATTTGAATTTTATTCTTAAAAATAAATTGCCAAAACTTTTTCCTTTTAATAGGGCAATTCAATCCCTTTACATGAATTGTACATATATTAATGTCCATCATACATACCATCATTAATTAAAAAAAATATTTTAACCTAAACTAACCTTAAAAACAAGTTTAAGAAGTTCCTTTATTCCATTCATCCCATGTACACCATCTTATTAGCCTCAGAAGTATTTAATTGTGGTAATTTTACTTTGGGAAAGACACAAAACTTTCCCCATTCTTATTCGCTTCTCTAAACACCTATAAATCAATACCAAACTCTGTTATCTTATCATCCTCCTCTATCCCATTTCCTAATTGTTGATCCAAAAGCTCCAACTCCTAGCATTTGTTTAGAAGCTTCTGAGAATTGATCAGTTCTTTGTGTAAATCTGGCCGTAAACCCAACGTATCCTCCTCCAATTTCTGCAATAGAATACATTTCAATAGTCCTAATCTACCTGCTATTTGTAGTTGTTCAATAGGAGGAAAGGTATGAAAGGATTCAAAGTCCTCTCTCCCACAGAAAAAAACTCTAAAGTCTCTTTTTTCTCTCCTTCTCCTTAACCTCTTCCCTAATGCCTTCTGCTCTCCTTCTCCTTAACCTCCTCCCTTATGCTTTCTGTAGGGCCCTCCCTCTCTAGAGGGGAGTCTTGACCCAGTACCTCCCCCCCCCCCCCACCCTAGTATCCTCCCTTACAGGAGGCTCGTCTTTTATATCAATTAAAGTGGCTACTGGGAGGTCACGTCTTTCCCAGTTCTGTAACTTCCCTAAAGTTAAAGTGCCTTTCTGATGTAGCTTCATCCTTGCAGAACATGGAGATATCACAGCATCCCAGAGATGGAACCATGTTGGTAAGAAGGTAGGAAAGACCCTATGGCCTGTCACCTTTATGACATAACCACCCCCTGGAACCCAATTTCTTTGGGCTACCCAGGAAGCCACTGGCTGACCTAGAGAATTCAAGACTTCCCCAGACCTCGAAATCTCTGGGCAAACCCCAGAGAGGTGGCAACCTCACCTGCTGTGCCAGAACAGAAACTCTTCCAGTGAGATGCTCATGGCATGACGCCCCTGTATGTCTAAGAAACTAAGTGGAATGAGAAGCAAGAAAGCTTATCTGCCTCTTTATGCACTTGGAATGTTGGGAGGGGTGTGTGTGTTCTTCAGGGGTGGGGCTTATTGCTGACAGGGCGGGGCTTATTGGATGAGGGGGTGGAGCTTAATGGATGAGGAGGCAGGACTTTCCCCTTTGAGCCCTGGGAATGTTGGGAGGTCTGTTCACCTGATACCAGCAGCTCTATGGAGTCACTGGACTCTGAGGAGAGGTACGGCCTCTGAGAGTGGGTGTAGCTGCAGCTGTAGTTCCCTGTGTGCTCTTGGCTCAGACTGTTGATGGGGAACTCGGCCACATTCCCCTTTGGCTTCATGGATAGCGGTGGTGCCCAGTCTCCACTCCTATGGAGATAGAACCTCTTTCCTTGGCCCGAGAACTGGAGGGCAACCCTTCCTCCAGGAGCCACCACCCCACGAGGGCTCAGAGAGATAGTGGGTCTCGGTCAGTCAGGATCTGTGCAGAGAAGGAGATGAACAGTGGGACACTGACCCCAAGAGAAGACCCTGCTCCCACCCCATGGAATCAGGCATGGGGCAGATGGAGAAGAGGCTCTCTCTCCCTGATCAGTCCCCCCCTTCACGCAAACACAAACATAGGGCAGGGGGCAGTACAAGGTTACAAGGAGATGGACACTACAGTGAGACGCTGACCCCGACAACAAACCCTGTTCCCTCCGCATGGAATCGGGCATGGGGCAAATGCAGAGGTGAGAGGCTCTCTCTCCCCGATTAGTCCCCCTACATGCACACACTAACAGAGCAGGGGGCAGTACAGGGCTACATGTGGGGACAAGAGGGGGGAAGCTCTGGGTGGAAGTTTGGGCCCCCAAACACAGAACGGACAACTTCTTGTACTTCTATCCAATTTATTATTATTATTATTTATTATTGGCGATTCAGGTGCAGGGTCTTACTGGGAGGGGTTTTTATACACAGGAGATTACCGAACAAAGCCTCTCAGCTCATACCAACTGTGCCACGGGTTCACTGAGCCTTGAGGAGATGAACGGTTCTGATCAAAAGCCATCGCTGTAGCGACCTGCGTGTGCTTGGGCCGATGGGAAACTGAGCCATGTTCCCATCTGGCGCCATTGTCTGTAGCGGTGCCCGGACTACAGCTTTATGGAGATAGAAAACCCTGGCCCGGCCTGAGCCCCAGCACTGGAGGATGATCTTTCCTCCCAGGGCGGTTGGCAATCTGAGCGTGGGTGAGTGGGGATCTCTGCAGAGAAGGGGACAGGAAGTGAGACACCCACCCTGACACACTGCCCGTCTGCAACCCCACCACAAAGCCTCGTCTACAGGGTACATGGAGACATGATCTGATCTCTCTCCCCTGATCAGGGCTGGCCTTGCCACAGGGCAACCTGGAATGACTGCCTCATCCCCGCTGTTTTCTGTACTTCTGGGGGTCCTACTAGCGTTGCCATCTAGGCAGGTTTTTAAGGAACACATAAAAATACATGTTACAGGGCCTGCCTTAGGCACCAACGCTGGCCCAGCAACGTGAATATTCCTTCAAATATTGCATAGGTGGGAACGCTAGGTCCCACAGGGACCCAGTTTTCACCTGCCCAGAGAGTGGAGCCCCCACTTCCTCCCAGAAGGGCCCCAAACACGTCCACCTCTAGGCCCCATGGAGAGTGTGCTCAAGAAGAGGGTGGGACCGTGGGACGGGGCTGCTGGAGTCCCCACATTCTGTCTTTGTCCTGGGCCCCGCAGATTCTAAGGCTGGCCCTGCCCCTGATCAATCATGCAGCGATCCCTTTCATACGCACACCCTAACAGCAGGGGGCAGCACAGTGCAGGGTTGCTCAAAAGCACACACGTACAGTAGGGGGCAGCGCTGCTCATGCACACGCAGAATAGATCAGCCGAGAGTCTTGTCATGACTGGGCATTGGTCGGTGTGTATCAGTGTCTGAACGCAGACACACATACACAAGCAGGCACGTGTGCACATTAATACGCACACACATGCAAACAGTTACACACAAGCACGCCTTCACTCAAACGTGCATGTGCACCTGCACTCCCACCTACACACCCGCTAACATGCACGCCCACCCAGACACACACATGCAGACCCACCTGCTCCATACAAGTACACGCGTCCATGCACCCACTCTTGTACTTCCTATGAACTTTAATTATTATTATTTATTACTATTAAAGCAGATTCTGGGTGTGTGTGGCGGGTCTCAGGAAAAGGACTTAGGAGACTGGGGTTGACCCAGCAAATTCCCTGACTTGATACGAGCAGCTCCACGGGGTCGCTGGGCTCTGAGGAGATGAACGGGGCCCATAGCTGCAGCTGGAGCTTCCTGCGTGCTCCCAGCCCACCTTGCTGATGGGGAACTCGGCCATTTCCCCATCTGGTGCCATTGACTGTGGTGGTGCCCGGTCTCCAGCTTTATGGAGATAGGAAGTCCTGGCCTGTCTCGAGCCCTGGCATTGGAGGCTGACCTTCCCCCCCCCCCCAGGGCGATTAGGCCACTAGGGCTCCGAGAGATGCTGGGTCTGGGGAACTCGGGATCTGTGCAGGGAAGGAGACAGACAATGAGCCACCCACCCGGACACCAAACCCTCTTCCTACCTCACAGCCTCAGTCATGGGGCGGTGGATTGGAGACACGGGATAATCTTTCTCTCCTGTTTCAATTGTGCAGCACACACACACACACACACACACACACACACACACACACACAGGGGAGGGGACAGCACATTGCTGCTTAAAACCCCACATGTACAGAAAGGGGCAGCGCTGCGCTGCTCACAAAGGCAGAGAACAGAGCAGCTGACATGAGAGACTCTCTCTTTCTCTCTCACACACATACACACGTATGCACACACAGGCACAAACACATAATTGCTCCAAGACATTTGCATTGATCACGAATGAATTTCATTTTGTAAGTTTCAGCCCACGTTTTCAACTGATTCACTCCTTTTTGGAACTCAGATCTATTACTGGCCACCACAGCATCTCATGAGAAGAATACGTTCCCCACGTTAACGGATCCTTCTGTTGGACAGAGGCTGGGCCTAGATCATTTGCCAGCACAGACACATTTTTAGCTGCTCCCTGCCCTCTCGACTCCCCTGTATCATATTGTACAAACATTGATTGACAACACTAAGCTCCTTTGTCCCCCCCACAACTTTCCCTCTGCCTCTTGCCGTCACACGCTGTGTTGACATTCTCCCTTCTCCCTAGATCACCCCTTATCAGACACCCTGCTCCTCCCTATACTTCACCCGGCAATACTAAGCCCCTCTCAGACCCTGCTGCTACTCACCTCCTCTCACACAGCTCTGCCTAGCCAGCCAGCAGTCTGGAAATAAAATGGGTATGTTGGATGGGTTTGCTCTGCCTAACACAGATAGGCACATGCCCTGTCTCTAATTCCCCCACCCCTGGCGGGCACACACACTCTCTAGAATCCCCCACCCCACAGGGAAGGCGGTCTCTGATCCCCCCACGGGCACACGCCCTGTCTCTAATCATTGCCGTGGGCACTTGCCCTAGGCTCTCTCTGATCCCCTCTTGCAGGAATACACCCTGGTCTCCGATTCCTCTTCACAGATTCTTCCCCCATGGGACCACACCCTGGTCATGGATTTCCCCCCCGTGGACACACACTTTGATCTCTGATGCCCCTTATGGATACGTGCCTTGGGTCTCTCATTTCCCACCATGGGGACACTCTCTGGTCTCTGATTCCCCCCATGGTCTCATGCCCTGGTCCCCCATCTCTTCCCCTCCATGGACACAGGGGAGCTTGAGGGTCCAGGCTGTGCGGCCTCACGTTGCACCACACAGCCCTGCCCCCTCCCTGATCCCCGAGCGAAATCAGGCCAGCACGTCTGTTGACCGGCCATCATGATTCCAGAGGGGGACGAAGAATTGACCTTGCGCCATGTCAAGAAGGGAGGCTGGTATGTCTGAAATTACCCAAAAACAATCCGAAAACATCAAAAACCAGCCTCATTTTAAATACAAACTGGGGTGTTGTGTTTTTTTGTTTTTTTGTTTGTTGTTGTTTTTAGTCTGCCAGTTCAGAGGCACTTGTTTCCCTCTAGTGGTGACAATGGAGAAGAACAGTAGAAGGCACTCAGCTGAGCTATGTTTATTCATGGTACAACAGCCAACATCTGGGTGGCTTGCCGTGATTGTATAGTGGTTAGTACTCTGCGTTGTGACCAGAACAACCTCAGTTCAAATTCAAGTAACAGCAGTTCTTTCCCCTCTATTTTAGTTTATGCAAACCTCACCCCTTCGAAAAACAGAGCACTCAAGATTGAAACTCAAACCTTGGTGTTATTAATTAATAACACAACCTCCAAAAGTGTGAACTGTTGTGAGATGTTAGTCTTCAAAACTTACATTATTAGGAGTTGGTTGAAATATGGTGAGTGAATTAAAGAAAAGAAAAAGAAACAGGAACAAAACATGAATCAGAAAACTCCTGGGAAATTTCCAGTTCCACACAATGTTCTCCCGTCAATCACACACCCTTCCCCCCCCCCTAATCAATTGAAACACTAATATTCCCCACCGCGTGCCTGTATTTGGCTTGTTGTTTAGGTTTTGGAAAGTGATAAGTTACTGAATACCCAAATTTGTTAGAAGGATTGCATTAAATAGTGCAGTAGCCCTCCTGCTGCACGCACATTACACACACCTTTAAAGACTATGAATTCTTTTTTGCGGAGAGATAAGACAGTTTATTTCTATACACGTCTGAATGGGGCATTTTAAAAACATTAAACAGGTAATTTTTAAAAAAGAAACAAACAACCAGTTTATTTCTATAAGTATCTAATTTGTTTTTTACTTTGTCATAGCCAATCCGCTAGTACAATAAAGATTATTATTAGATAAACAAAAAACCTATGGTTTTATAAACTTAGTTAAGGCAGATTCATACCAAGCAAACTTTAATAAACCTAGAAATTGTGTGTTAAGGCTCCCGCCTTAACTTCCACACCATGTAAGCAGTAAAGATGTTGTATGGCTTGGCATATTGTGCTCGATTACAACTTAGGCTCCATGCACCCACACTTTGCCTTGGTCTTCCAGCTCCAATCCTCTTCCTTTGCAGGTTGGGGGCAACACTAAAGCTGAGCAGAATGCTATGTGAGTGTTTAATAAGAATTTGGGTACACGTTGACATTAAATGCATGTAAAGGCCAATGGAAGGAATGGAGGAAACATTAATCCTAATTAGGAATTAAATTATTGCATTAAGTGTTTCTGAAATAACACAATGGAGATGCATCTTTGGGAGTGGGGTGGGGGGAGAGGATGTGGAATAACAAAGGCAGCAGGGAGAGACGGTGGAATGATAGGGAGGAGGATATAAGGATGAAGTACAGGAGGAAGGAACTTGGTGGAATAATAGGAGGAATGACATAAGAAATTAGTAGAATCTCGAGATTGTTGGTG
>QEPC01012840.1:104442-130719 GCA_003113815.1 Sphenodon punctatus
CCCCCCCCCCAGGGATCGGGTCATACTTACCGGCGGCTGCGGGGACGCCGCGGCCGCTGGTGCTGGGGGGTGGGCTCGCCTCTGGGTCTTTTTTAAAACAAAAATCCAGGCTGGGCAGGGTGGGTGGGGGGTGTCCCCCCTTCCACCCGCGCAGCCTGGACTCGGGGAGGGTTTTTTTAAATGGCTGCAATGTAAAAAGAATCCGGTACCCGGTCCGGATTACTGGGTCGAATCCGATAATGCCGGTACGCCCGGTACCGGCATTATCGGATACCGGATTTTACCGGTTTCCCGCCCCTAATCTTTATTATATTGGTCAAGAGTCTTGTAATTTTTTTGGGAGGTGATTGAAGTTTATTGGGTAGTCCAGACGTCTGGGTTGTGTGTCGTCAGGTTGGAAGGTAGTAGATTAAACTGGCGGTGCGCTGGGGGGTGGATGCTGAAGTCCAAACTTTTCTATCTTCTAACACTGAAGTGGTGCTTACTGGGTCATAGTCAGTGGGGGGCAAATAAGTAGTGGGTTAGAGAAGGTGCTGATCTGAAATAAAAGGAATTTAAATGTAAGGACATAACTGGTCCATGTAGTTATTTGATGGTGGCATATTTACATGCTGGTAGTCACCTGTGTACTGGAGAGATGTATTTGATCTAGTGCCAGAGAATGGAGATCTGAAATGTAAATGAAAGAGAAATACTTGCCACGTTGGAAGTAGACGGGGGGAGCGTACCGTGCTAGCTTTAGTGTCAAAGGTGAGCTGGGGCTTCCCCCGCACAGTGCTCTGCTAGGCGCTGTGTCCAGGAAGCTTCTTTTGAAACTGACGAGCACTGTCAGAGAGCGATGTGGAGCCTAGCTCTGCACCAGCCATCTTCAGCCTGTCACTTTCAAAGGCTGAAGAGCACTCTCCCTCCCCCGTCACCCGACAGCACCTCTCAGGTGAGGGGGCGGGGGGAATCAGCCTTTGATAGTGAGAGTCCTCAGCTGGAGCCACTGTGGGACTGGGCTCTGCAGTGTTCCTGGCTGGGGCCAGGGCCGGCCTTACCTCAGAGGGTGCTGAGGTGCCTGCTCCAGACCCTGCTCTTTCTGGGGGCACATCAATGGCCTCTACTTTCGCTAGAACAGATTGTGCGGTAAACTCTCCCTCTCAGTGGGGCCCCAAACATGACCCCCTTCAGGGCACCGCAGAGGTTGTCCCCAAGGCGGATGGGCCACCAGGGCCTACTAATTTCACCATCGTCCTGGGCCCCACAAATTCTAAGACCAGCCTGGGTTCAGGCCTGTCTCTTTCAACATCCAGCTGGTTCATTCGAGCATTCAATTGCATCGTGTTCAGGTATCGATGGTGCCCCTAGAGGGCTGGGTCAATTCAGACAGCACAGATCTGTTGGGGGTGCCAGAATCATTGGGTGCCCAGTTGCAGTTCTTCTGTGACTCTAGTGCTCACACCGCCCCTTGACAGCACGTGGGAAACACAGTCTCTGTGATGTGACTGATATTTTTTAAACTGGACCTTGAAACTTACGGGAAACAAGCCATAGGTTATAGGGACAAAATGGACCCATAAATGTACTGCCCCAGACAAACTCCTAAGAGAAGTCTTCTCACTTTTGTAAGGTTACACCAGGGAGAGAATTAGCACAATAGGAAAAGCTTTCACAGAATTACATTATTTTATTATTTTTCCTAGTAATCCGCTCCCTGGTGTTAAGATTTGGCCGTAACAAAATAATGTAACATTTAGGCATAAAGATGCAACCCAGTAACCCGGCACTTGAGGTCAAGATAGAGAAGATCTCCACGGCCACCATGGATTTCCCCTTGGTGCTCAGGTAGGTTGGAACAAAGGACACCCACACGCTGCAAAACACCAACATGCTGAAGGTGATAAACTTGGCTTCATTAAAGCTATCGGGCAGCCTCCTGGCTAGGAAAGCCACAGTGAAGGTGACCATGGCCAGAAAGCCCATGTAGCCCAGGACAATGTAAAACATGGTGACGGAGCCTTCCTTACATTCCACTATGATCTCTCCAGTCTGTGAGTGTGTGTCGATGTCTGGGAATGGGGGAGAGGTTCCCAGCCAGACAGCACAGATACTGGCTTGAGTAAGGGAGCAGAACAGGATGGTGAAGTTTGCAAGTCTTCTCCCTACCCATTTCCTCATTCTGTTTCCTGGCTGTGCAGCCTTGAAGACCAGAATCACCGTAATGGTCTTTGCCAACACAGAGGAAACAGCAACCGAGAAAATGATGCCAAAAGATGTTTGTCGGAGAAGGCAGGTCACTTTTGCGGGTCGAATGAGGAACAGCAAGGAGCAGAGGAAGCAGAGCAGGAGGGAGATGAGGAGAATATAGGTGAGATCCTGGTTGTTGGCTTTAACTATGGCAGTGTCCTTGTATTTTATAAAGATTCCCAGCACCACAGCTGTGATCAAAGAAAAAGATACAGCAAAGAAAATGAAAATAATCCCCAAAGGTTCTTCATAGGACAAGAAGTTTATAACCTTGGGGATGCATTGATTTCTGTCCTTGTTTGGATATTGATCTTCTGGGAACTTCTCACAATGTTCTGCATCTGAAAGGGACAAACAGAGACCCAAAATCTCAGTTCTGTCAAAGTCATTCACCTTATGCAGACAAACTTAGAAGATCCATTTTCTGAATTCTTAACAAACCAGGAAATAGAAGAAAAGTCAAAGCAGAGGAGACACAGAGAGCCAGAGCTGGTTAGTGAATCTACTCTAGGGCTTGGATCTAAGACAAATGTTCAAATCCAATCTTATCCCTGAGTTCACTAGGTCGCCATCTGAAACTCACACAATGGGTATAAAAGGACAGACAGCAACTCCATTTTTGCCTGTGACAGCTCGGTTCACCCCTGGGTTGACGTGTCTGTTTGAAGAGAGTGCCCACAGATGTGCAGAGCAGAGCAGGCTGCAGCTGCTCCTGGGCAGCCCTGAAATTGATGCTTTGGAAGTTCCTGGAGCGCACCTCGCTGAGGGAGCTGGAGAAACCCACGGCAACAGGCAAAGAAAGAACTCCTGTCCGTCTGTGATCCCCGGCCAAACACGGCTCTGCCCCGATGATAGATTCCGGTAGACAAAATGACCAAAGTGGTGTTGCTGCAATTTCCCATTGCCATGGTTACCAGAGCAAGCCACGTGGCCAGAGAGCAGGTCTCGTTCCCCATTCTCTCTGTTCCTGAACCAGGGCTTTCCTGGGGTAGGGGGAAGTTGTATTTATTGCCTGAGCATTGGGTTTAACTGAGCATGGGGGCTGTCTGTCTGAAGGCAGGCAAACCCATGGGTGCATGCAGCTCTGGCTGGTCACCCGGACCTTTTTTCAGATGAGTACGGATTGAGCTGGAGCCTCAGAGGAGGCGTGTGGGTGACCCAAACTGGAGCTTCATGTACCCATGTGGGGAACCCGGGAACACAGACAGCAAACATGTTTTCCCCCTGCACTGGCAAAGTCCTGGATCAGGAAAACACAGACAGGTGAGTCTTTGACAGGTGAGATCTGTGTCATGGACAGATCATTACCTCCTACAGGCCAGTCTCTCAGCACACCACCTTAGACCTTGACTGCCACTCTGTCGATGAACTCTTCTGAGCTTGGAACATCTTGCTCGGGGAGGCCGTTGACAGGGTGGCTCCGAGACGTCTCCTACCTCTGTCTCATCACCGCAGGGCCCCTTGCTTTACTGAGGGGCTGCAGTGTATGAAGCAGGCAGGTAGGCGACTAGAACTACGCTGGCATCGGACTCGCACTGAATCCGACCAACTTCTCCATAGGGCCCATTTGAAGTCCTATATTGAGGCTATGAGGATGGCAATGAAGGAGTTTTTTGCCGTCCTCATAGCGTCTGCAAAGTCGCATCCAACGAAGCTGTTGTGGGTGGTGCGGGGACTGGTCAGTCCGGCCTCCCTCCACCTGGATGGGGACTTGACCCAGGCCCGCTGTGAGTTTTCCACCTACTTCGTAGACAAGATTGCTCGGATCCAGAACAACTTCAACTCTGGTTTGGGGCAGTAGAGGTGGAGCATGAGATGAGGCTAAAAGTAACAATAGGCCTTTAAAATCCATAAAGTACTCTTCCTGCTGATAAATGACAGTTGCCAATTCAGTGCAAGGATGACAATACAAACGTCAAAACAGCTCCCCAAAGAGCTTAAAAAGAAAAAGAATGTAAACAAACCTTTACAGTACTGTAAAACTAAATCTGCCTTTGGGCTCAAAAATTTAATTGGGGAATTCCCTTAGTTCACTTTCTACTGGCCATCATGCTGCAATAGTTACACTCACAATGTCGCGGAAAAAAATATTGCGGTATTAAAGGAGAAAGGACCTGTACACCTGATCCATGGCAGTCAATCAAAGCACATCAATCCTGTTTCCATTAGTCCTTCCAAGAAGGCTAAATTGTGGTTTTCAACTGCCAGTAAAAGGGTTATACAGATGCCCCACTATTTTTTCTTTATTGATTTAGAGTAACAAATTTCAAATCCACGAGTTCAATGACATAACTGAGAGGGTCCTGTGCTCCTCAATTCTTTCGCTGTTAAATTACCTTACACAGTGATAATATAAATCAAGTTTCCCATCATCTAACTTGAAAATATCAAGTTCCAGTTGATCAAATTTAAACAATTGAGTCCAGGAGATCATTAAGTTCAAGAGGTAGAATAGTATCCAGAATTATTATCCAAAAGCTTTCCCTTTCAGCCAATTTCTTAGGATTGACAAGAAGACTTACCCTTTCTAATCCCCAAAATGAAAAAGTATTAATGTCTTTATGAAAATGATTATAATGGTCGACTAATGGGGCAGCTTGGATACAATTTTTTAATTTACTCCTGTGTTATCCTTATCCTAAGATTTCTAGATGTCCTACCAATATATAACTTTTTACAGGGGCATTGGATGGCATAGATAACCCCCATTGAATTACAATTAATAAAATCCCTTATAAAGAAATTATTTCATGGTTACATTGTTACAACTATTTCAGTATGGACCCTTGAGGAAGCTACGTGAGTAGCGAAACATTGGGCCAACGATTAAAGCCACCATCAGGTCTTTTAGGACCATGGAAGAAAGCCACCAGCAGGACTCTTCACTTTACCATTAGTATAGGTTTTGACTTTGTAGTCATTTGTTCTAATTTTTTGGCTTGTATATTTGTATTTTGTGGTGCAGTTAGTTGTAGTCGCTGGGGTCTGTTAGAGCCACAAGTCGCGAATTAGATCCATGCCCGTCCTGGTTGGTGAAAGCCTCTAGGGAGACATTAGGGACGGTGCTGGGGAGGGTAATCAAGATGTCCCATCGGCAGGGTAGATTGCCCCCTGGTGTCAAGGAGGTTGTGGTGCGCCCCCTGCTGAAGAAGCCATCTTTGGATGTGGATGCACTTGCCAGCTACCGACCTGTCTCTAACCTTCCCTTTTTAGGGAAGGTTATTGAACGGGCGGTGGCACTGCAGCTACCTGTGCATCTTGACAGCATCGGTTTTCTTGACCCATTTCAATCTGGTTTCTGTCCCAGCTTTGGCACAGAGACAGCGTTGGTGGCCTTGGTGGACGATCTCTGCTGGGAGATGGATGCAGGACGTTCAAAGCTTCTGATCCTGCTAGATCTCTCGGCTGCTTTTGATACACTGGACCATGGGCTGCTGTTGAGACGGTTGCGAGACCTGGGAGGTCTGGATGGGACTGTCCTTGGATGGTTCCACTCATTCCTCTCGGGGAGAAGTCAGCGGGTTGTCCTGGGGGCTAAATCTTATAGCCCCCATGCCCTGGAGGTTACTTGTTAAATGCCTGGATGGTGGCATTCCGCAAGGTGCCATTCTGTCTCCATTATTGTTTAATGTATATATGCAGCCCTTGGGGGAGATCGTGAGAGGGTTTGGTGTGTGTTGCCCCCAATATGCTGATGATACTCAGCTTTTCCTCTTCTTTTCAACCAACCCAGGTCTTGCCGTCTCAGTGCTGTCCCAGTGTCTGGAGGCCGTGACGGATTGGTTGCGGCAGAGCAGACTGAAACTCAATCCTGATAAGACAGAGGTGATAGAGGTGGGTAGGACAAAGGAGGTGTTGGCTCCCCTCGTAGAGGGGGTCCGCCCTCCCTTAGCCCAGCAGGGTCGGAGTCTCGGAGTACTGCTGGACGCGGATCTCCACCTGGATCGGCAGGTGGATACCGTGGCTAAGTCTGCCTTTCGCCAGTTATATCTGGTGCGGAGGCTACGTCCATATATTTCCAGACCTGACCTGGCTACTCTCATCCATGCCTTCACCACCTCGAGGCTGGACTACTGCAACGTGCTCTACGTGGGGCTTCCCCTGATGCTGGTTCGGAGGCTGCAGCTGGTGCAGAACGAGGCGGCTCGTCTCCTTACGGGGACAAGCCAATGGGAGCATATTACACCCGTGCTCAATGCGCTGCACTGGCTGCCTATAGCGCACCGAGACAGATTCAAGATGTTGGTCTTGGCCTATAAAGCCCTCCACGGTCTTGGTCCTTCATACCTCAGGGACCACCTCACCCTCCGTGCCCCAGAGTGACCCCTTCGGTCTGCCAGGCATGCCTTCTTGGAGGTCTCCCATGTAAAGCGAGAGGGAGGGCACAATGGAGAGGGCGTTCTCAGTGGCCATGCCACGATTATGGAACTCCCTCCCAGAGGAAGCCCATCTGGCCTCAAGTTTGCTGGCCTTCTGCTGGGCCTGCAAAACCTGGCTGTTTTCCCAGACCTTCAGAGGAGGGGAGGGTGGGTTGGGATAAAAATCTGGGGGGGGAGGGGTTGTTTTTAGAAGGATTTAAGATGTTGTAATTTTTTGTGTTTTAGTGCTGTTTTAAATTATTGTGATTTTTTGTGTTGTAAGCCACCCTGAGATGCCATGGGCATGAGGGGGTGGCTAAGAAATGTAAATAGATAAATAAAATAAATAAACCCTGCACTCTGCCCTGCGGCTTGCTCTGGAAACCACCCTGTGAAGTAGATTGCTATCATTCCCATTTTACAGATGAGGAACTGAGGCTGAGACATTGGGCACAGGTGAAAGTGGAGCTGCTGTCCATATGTTTACACCCAATGCCTCAGCTTCAGTTCCTCAGTTCCTCCTCTGTAAAATGAGAATGACAACAATCTACCTCACAGGGTGGTTCTGAAGGTCAGATGGATGAGGAGTTTAAAGCACTTTGAACACTGCAAGTCCTGTATAAATTAAAAACAATAATAATCTTCAGTCAAGAATAATCTCCTCAAGCGAAAAAGTCATGGCTATTGATTTGTTTTGGTAGAGATTCTAAAATACTTCCCTCATATTTGCCATTTTGAAATATTTTAAAATGAATTTTCTTATTATGAAATCTGTACAACAGGGGACAATTGTACAGACTGTACAAAATCTTTGCTGCTTCCATGGCTTGCAAGTTAAGGACAGAGCCTTAACAATTTCCATGACTTTTTAGAGTATGAGTAACTTTGCAAGAGCATTAACTATTATTATAAACTGGAGGTTTTTTATTATTGAATTTTCTTGTTTTTAAAAAATGATTTGTAATACAGAAAAGTCCATCTTTAAGATTTAAGATTATTAAATCTTTTCAAAAATTTTGAGGAAAGAGAGTCAAAACAAAGTCTTTTCTAAAGGCCTTGGATCTCCTAATTACAGCTTTTCTGGGAGGTGAGGTGTCTGGTTAGTCTGGCCTATCTCCAGCTGGAGCTGGAGTCTTCTAGGCTCTGCTGTGACATGTTTATAGAGTACTTTGCAGATAAAATCATTTGCACTGAACACGACTTCGTGGAAGTATTTCGGGGACCGTATCAGAGCCAGAAGTTAGGAATGTCCTGTCTCGTCACTGTGTTTGTGGGATCAAATCAATTTAGTGACGCCTGCCGATGCAGGGGATGTGCTTGAATCTGTTAGATCCACAACATGTGAATTAGATCCTTGCCCATTCTGGCTTGACATGTCGAGCAAGGAGACAGTGGAGCCTTTGCTGGCCAGAGTTGTCAGTGCCTCCATTTGGGAGGGTAGGCTGCTGGGTTCTCTTAAAGAGGCTGTAGTCTGACTGCTTCTCAAGAAACCCTCTCTTGATGATGCGTTAGTGGCCGCCCTACTGATATGAGGGTGCAAAGTACTCCAGGGAAGGCATGGGGGAAGGGGGAGAAGGAGAGCAGTCAGAATATATAATTGGCATCCCCTCTGGCCAGTTGGCATTGGGAACACATCAGGCAGCATCATGATGGACACAGAACCCCTGGGATAGGGTTTTTTTCAATTCTGTTAAGAACTCGGCAGTGCCAATCAGGGTGACTGGGAGAGGGCACTGGGATTGCCTTCTGTTGTTAGTTTTTTAAAAAAATTATTAATATTTTTAATAAAATGCTGTGCATGCGGAAATGGTTGCCAGGTTCATTCTGCACATGTGTGGCCCTTTTCCAAAATGGTACAGATGCTGCTGGTGCCATTTTGGAAAAGGGTGCACAAGCACAGAGTGGCCTGGTGTCCATTTCGTGCATGCACAGTGATTTTTTGATTAAAACAATAAAATAAATCTCCACACCATATGTACAAATGACCGACAGACTTTTCTAGGCATGCGCGCCTTTTCCAAAATGGCACCTGCAGCATCGCTGCCATTTTGAAAAAGAGCTGTACGTGCACAGAATGGCTCCAGGGGTCAGTTTGGTTGTGTGAGGTGATTCTTTTTCAGTTTTAATGTTTTTAAGGCATTAAATGAAAAAAAAAATGAAAATGAATGAAATCAAATAAATGTTTGCTTGTTCATTTGTTTTCATTACCTTAGTTACTAAAATGAATAGGGCTCCATTTGTTTTGTAGCTAATTAAAACAACAGGAACTGCACCCCCCTATTTGCTGGGTAATGCACAGTACAGATAGACTAGCCTTCTGTCTTCGACTCTGGTCTGCGGTCGATGTAGTGACTCCATGGTGCAGAAAGCACACAGAAGCAGCGCACACCCTAACACCTGGGGGTGGACACAAGGTTGCACTGTGCCCCAGCCAAACAGATGTGCAGTTCTCCTTTGAGTGCCTGTTGCCCCAGTTTTGCCTGGATTTGACCACACGGCATGCTCCACATTTTCTGGGATGACACCATCGGTAAGAGTCCCAGGGCAAACATCTGCTGGCCATCATTCAGACACGCAGGTGAATCCGGAGCTAATGTGGGACAATGTCCCATTTGTTAACACCCTAAGTCACCTACCCATCTGATCAGAAATTGTTCCTTCTGGACATGGAACACAATCATAGCAGCAAACCGGCTCCTCCTCTCGAACCTTCTTGAGGTATCCAGGATGGCAGCTCTCGGTGCACACGGAGCGAGGCAGCATCTAACAGCAAACACAGGTCGAGGTCACGTTGGAGCAGAGGGAATTGTTGCTTTGTTTTGTTTTCTCATCCAATATCTCTATAGGTTTACGGACTGATAATATGAAAAAATAGCAGCATTGAGACATCAGTCATCCCTTTGCATGCAAGGATTCCCCAGAAGGTGTCAGACCAGGATAAGTTTAATTATTTCAACCTGGCCTAGGGTAACAATGGGAGATAAATGTTGTTTGTCCTGACTCCATCAGAACACACACCTCTCTTTTGTACATAGCTCCTGATATTACTTTTTTATTTCCAGGACCTCACTGACTTCTGGGAGGAGGGGGTGCAAAACAAGATTCTCAGACAGATTTTTGGGGTACCTAGTTATTCCCCGGAACATCTTATGAGGGCGGAAACCAGTATTCTACCTGTGATAGCCAAGGCTCAAGATTCCATTTGCAATTTTGGGATAAGATTAATGAATATGTCTAAAGAGAGTCTCCCGTACGCCTGTTGGGAGGAACAAGAAGGCGTTCAGAGTAGGCTTATATGGAGGTCTTGCTTTACCAATCTTTGAGTAGAATTGATTTCTCCTGTGAGGTATTGAGGGGGCTTCCTGTTGGGCAAGTGAAAAGGCTTCATTTTTGACTATTTTGGCCGAGATCACTGCCCTCCTTTGTCTCCCTTGGGGTGGTGGACCTGGAATCTAATGGATCTGAGAGGATTCCAGAACTCTCTTAAGGATATATTCATTAACCTTGATGACTACTCTGTTCATGACCTGGTTGATTTATAGATAACATCTTGACCATGGTAATGGACGTTGTTGCACCTAGTTCTCTCCCCCCAATGTAGCACCATACGCTACCTTAATATAAAGGGGAACCTGAGGAAATTGAGTTGATTTTTGATTGCTCATCATCCCCTCAAGAGATCCTCTGTGGAGTCCCACAGGGTTCCATCTTGTGCCCCCTCCTGTTCAGTGTATATCTGAAGCTGCTGGGAAAGATCAATGGAGGTTTGGCGAGTGAGGCTCCATCAATATGCTGTTGACACCTAGCTGTACCTCCATTTTTCATCCAAATAAGACCCTGCAGTCTTGGTGCTTCTCCTGTGCCTGACTGCCATTGGGGGACTGGATGCAGGTGAGCCAATTGAACCTGAATCCCGACAAGGCTGAAGTGATGACAGGGGGCTGGGCTTGTCACTTGGGAGGGAAAGGGACTCCTCTCATTGATGGAGACTCGCCTCCTCTGACTACTCTGTTTCAGAACCTTGGAGTATTCATGGATCCCGCACTCTGCCTGGAATAGCAAGTTTCAGCAGTGGCCAGGAGTGCTTTTCAACACTGCAGCCCTTTCTCTCATATTTCGATTTGGCCACTATAATCCATGCATGTATAACCATGAGGCCAGATTCCTGCGGTGCGCTTTATGTGGGGCTGCTTTTGAAGACTATTCCACAATTGCAGCTGCTGGAGAATGTGGGAGCCTGGTTATTTTCAGGGTGGGTTGCTGTGAGCATGTTATACTTTTGTCTCTGAGTCTTCATTCAATACCAAGAGCTTTCTGGGCAAAATTCAAGATGCTGCTTTTTTAACTTTAAAGTTCTAGATGCCTGGGCCCCGCACATCTGAGAGATTCTCTCCCCACCCCCCGATGCTTCGTTACCATCCCTGTGGTCAGCTAGGAGAGCCGTCTTGCAGGTAGCATCTACCTAGCATGGTCACAGAGCAAGGGTGTGATGAGAGGCATGATTGGTTGCTGCCCCCATATTTCAGACCTTCTTTCCTCCGAAGGCTCATTTTGAATAGTCAAAATAAGAAAGAAGTCTAATTATCATTTACATGACTATTATGATCGGTTCCCACAGGAGATGAAACAAAGTATTCAGTTGTCTGTCCCAATTAAGTAATGTGCAATGGAGCTTGATTCATAAAGTGCTTAAGAAAAAGTTTGTTTTTTAAAAACAAACAAAACACTATGGAATATTTTTGCTTGAAGGGCTCATTGGGAGTCAGGGTAGTAGTGGGGTTGGTGGGGGAAGGAATTTTAATGGGATACGACTGTATCTTATTCCCTTGCCACCTTAGAATCTGCATTGCTCCCACCTGGTTAAAATCTTCGGGCCATGTGATGATATCCTCGTTAATGGTGAACTCGTGGCCTGGGGGAGCCTCTGGGTCCATCCTTCCAACTTTCACTCTAAGGAAGGATTGATTTGGGAAAGTGATGAAATTCTCAATATCGTATCCTGCTGCCAGTTCCCCATTCTCGTCTAGATAGATCTCATCCCCAGCGCTGTTGTTAAATTGGAGGTTTCTCAGAAAGCGGTGGAGCTGGATTGAAAGAGAAAATGCAGAAAATTTACAAAATCTTACAAATGCCCCCTATAATTAGTCATTCTCTCAAAAAATACTGTCCAATATATCATTTAGTCCATAGGGTTGTATAGTACGAGAGTTACTATCCAGTAGCCCTCTCTTTCAGCTAGAACTTTAGGGTTAATCGGAAGATTAACCTTCTCAATCCCCCAGAAAATAAAGTCATTCAGTCCTTTATGTACCATATTATAATGTTCTACCAGAGGGGCCATTGCAGAACGATTTTTTAGTTTGCTCCTATGCTCTGTAATGTGCACCCTAAGGCTTCTTGAAGTTTTTCCAATATATAATTTTTTACAAGGACAGGCATAGATGACTCCTATTGTTTTTTGAGAGAATGTTATAGTTATTTAAAATATGAGCAGTTTTCCCTTTTATGTATCTCTTAATGCCGGCTACAGGGAAAGGCTTTCTAAAGAGACTGCTATATAAATTGGCGATTATGAAGGAGATCAAAGACTTGTTAAAAAGGGAAAAAGGGGGGTCTCTCTTCCCCTTAAATTGGGCCATTTACTATTGATGCTGGCCTGCCTCTTGAGCACATTCAATGTGATTAAGAGTAATTACTAGCAAAGCAAAGCGAGTCTTCCACAGCTGAGCTGACTCACAGAACTTGTGAGCCACGTGGTAGCTCTCTTTAAATGAGCTGCTGAATGCTGATGCTCAGTGTGTCCTCCTAGCTAGCAAACAACCAGAACTGTGGTTTAAATGCGAAAGAACTGAACCTGAAACCAGGAATTTGTTTTCTTAGTGAGTAAACAATAGATTTGGGTGCCGACCGCTGTAATTGAAAAAGGACTGAAGCTTAAACCAGGGACCTGGAAGGTAAGAATGAATCCTTAATTTACTATGGTGGTTTAATATACAAAAAGATATTCGATTTTGAGATATTTCTGTTGAGATATTTATTTTGAAAAAATGTGTTTGCCATTGTCATTTTCAGACTTCGGTATAAGAAGTGACCGTAAAATATATTAGGGATAAAGGAATTGTGAAATACTCCTGAAGAAGCCGCGTATGAGGCGAAACGTTGGGCTTTTGAAGCATTGATGGACTATTCCTGCTATCCCGCCTGAATGACTAATTATAATATATGGATTTTTGAATAATTGTTGGATTATATCTGCTATCCTGTTTGAATGATTTAACATAACTTATGGAATAATATCCATGTATTAATTATGGATGTGAACATTGCCATTAACTGATACTAAACTGTTTTTGAAATGAACTATTGAAGCATTATTTATTTCTGTGGCATCTATACACACTAGCCAGATAAAGACGAAGGCCCAAATGTGGCCCAGATAATATTTTTATGTGGCCCCTTCCAGTTCCTGGATCTGGTCTCTGAATCCACATCTTCTGTCCAGCCATTAAAAACATTTTCATTACCATTTACCATTTTCATTTTCCCCCTAAGTTAAATCTCGCCTTCTTGATACCAGAAGAGCAAATGTAGAAAGAGCCTGCATATCCTGAATTGAATAAAACCTCAACACTGCCTCAAAGCTAAGCCCAGCTCCCCAAAGGGAAGTTAGCCAAGTTTCCTTTAACAGCCCGTAGTATGGTCATCTCAATATGAGGTGCTCAATTGTTTCAATTTCGTTCAGACTGCATGAGCTACAGCGCTGATCATATGCAATATGCCTGTCCCTACCCTCAGTCACAGCTGTCTGGACCATTTCAGACCTCAGGGGGGTGTAGCTTTTTCTCAATTTAGGATTGACTATCTTGTCCAGACAGGGTTCAAACATCCAGATACTTTTAACCTGGCCAATCTTGGAGCAACCCTCCATTGAGCCAAAAAGGCCAGATCTTCCTGTTTGGCCCGATCACACAGTCTCTGAATCATTTCGCTTTTAATCATACTTAGCCTTTCCCCAAAAAAATACTCAAACAAAAAGCCCATTTTGTTGAGCAGATTTCCTAGATATTTAATCCAAGGATATGATCTTAGATCCTCATGGGAAAGCTCCTCTCTGAGACATTGCGGGGGCAGATGTTGTTCCTCCTGCTGCAGCAGCCTAAGCCAGTACCGTATCAAAGACTGCCTAGCATAGGCATCAATGGAATAGACACCCATCTCAGCGCTCAGTACTGGCCCAGGCGTACTAGCTCCCACCTTCAAAAGTCTTCGCAAAAACAGGTTCTGGAGCTTTTCTAGAACCTTTGCGTCTGGAAATGGTATTATCTCCAACCCAAACGCAGCTGATGGCGGAATCTTAGCTTTAAACACCTGTAGAAAGGCAGAGACTGACACCCCCTTAGACATGTTCATAGCCCTATTTAATGCCCGTGTGGCTTGAAGGGCCTTAATAGCACGGGTTTGGAGGTGTAGATTGCTAGTACCCCTCGAGCTGAAGGTGACTCCCAGGTAATTGTGTGAATTCACTATGTCCAACACCCCCGCTGATACTTTCTACTTGGGTTTTTAATTTTTTTTCCCCACAATCATAATTTGGGATTTTTGATCATTACTAATCAGACCGTTAACTTGGCAGTACAAATACAATCTTTCTACGAGCTGCTTCAAACCTATTTTTGTCTGTGCCAGAAGCACCAAATCGTCAGCGAATTGGACTGCACACACCTGAGCGTCACCCACCTTAGGTGGATGGGTCTCACCTGCCTTAAGGAACGGGATCAAGTCTGCCACATACAAATTAAAGAGGAGCGGTGCAAGGACACAACCCTGAGCAATCCAGCAGCCAAAACATTACCTGCCAGGGCTGCATATTCGGAAGCTCCAGCCAGTCTCCATCTTCATCCTCCGTTTGTTTGGGTCTGGACAAGGACATGGCATGCAAAGCATGTGCCACGGCATAGACGGCATTGTACACACTGTAGCTGTGCCCACTCATGCTCATTTCAAACACAGAGCCCTGCAGACTCTCCAGCTTCTCCTCCCCTGTGCAATTCTTTACGGTTGTCGACCATCCAGATGTAAGTGCACAGGTGAATACATACGACCAGAAGAACTTGATAAGAGAATCATCCTTGAACTGACAGGGGTTCACGGTCTGGAGGAAATCTCTTAATCCTGGTGTTGGTGTGGATTGTGAAGGACAAAGCCCCATGGAAGTGTTTTAGATCGAACGGATTGCCATTGGCCAATGTAGATAAATCCCATTGGGCTGTTGTGATCCAAACCTTCCTTGTGAGGGTGACTGTCTCATCTGCAATGAACTCTAGTAAATCTATTAACCTTACAATGGAGCTAGAGTCCCCATAGGCAATAATCACATTGGCTTTGCTCTGATTGAACACTGCCTTTAGCTTGACCAATCCCTTTAGAACGTCGTAATTCATTTCATAAGGAACGAACCTTTTTGTGAAGGCAAGGCATATACTGCTCTGGGTGAGCATTAGTGTCAGAGTCTGCACAAACATTTCCCCACTGTCGTTGTCTGAAGCTAGGAGGTTGATCCAAGTCCACCTGAATTTCCAGAGTAACCGGACTATCCCCTTACACTGAAGGATGTTGTTCGGTGCCATCTGATAGAAAGAAGGAAACTGAGTTCTGTCACGCAGCTCGGAATCCCAAAAGCTGTAACTGAACTAAAGGGAGAGAATTGAGAAGGTGGAGAAATGAGACAAAACAACCCCATAACAAATGATGAGGGTTAGACAGAAAATTCAAGCCCATATTGAAGAATATCAAGGAAAGTCAATTAGTGCTGGAGTTCCGATTCCAAAACTAGCAATTTCTCCATTTTGATTCACTTCAGCATCTTATTTTATATCTCTGGCAATATGTGAAACTTTAGGAAGGGTAACTTTTTAATAGTATATAATTATTTTTATATGAATTTTAATCCTTTATCGCAATACCTTGCTGCCTGTTGCATGTGAAATCAGAATGAAAAGGGATATATAAAAAGATGAAAATATGTGAAAATCCCAAAGGAAACCCCTCACAATTTGCCAGTCCCATCCTGCCTCAGAAACATTTGGCCACATAAAAAGGTCTTTCATCACCTCGGGAAAATCCTCTGACCAAGGTTTTGACAAATGTCTACTCCCTCCCATACACTGACTCTTCTCTGACGTAGGAGTATGGCACAAATTTGTCACTTGTGTCTATGTTTAAATGCTTCTCATTGTGAAATTAAGCTGCCACATCAGCACGATATGTTCTTAAATAAACGCAAACATAGATTCAAGATGGATGAGAGTCGAAGACATTTGACACCACATCTCCAAACCAAAAACCCCGGGGCAGTGAATACAACACCCCTCAAATAGCCCCTTTGAAAGGTCACACATTGACACGGTTCCTTTTTGTAAATTATTATCATTGTTGAATGAAGCTCTGAAGACCAACCATTAGTCAAAACTTGTTAGCTTTTGTTTAGCGAGTACCTTGGGTTTTCTTTTCTACTACATCTATAAAATGCTACAACCTTATTCCCATAAGACATGGGATCTAGCTCTCACTGTGTATACATGGCCCGGATCGAACAGCTTAGGCTGACATGGTGGTACATTTACACAGACACAGACACACACTTCTGCAGTTTTTAATCCTCCACCCTCTCTTGCCCACCTGTGGGATCTTGTAGATTCCTAAGAGCGTGGCCATCTGGATGGAAGTTTCAGAGCTCAGTGGCCCAACGACGACCGACAGCTTCTTCTCCCAGTTGCAGCTGTAATTAGGGATGTTTCTCTCCCATGGAGAGAGCAGGTTCAGGATGATGTCGCAGGTATTCTTTTCGTCACTGTGGGTCTCATAGATGTGGTATCCCAGAGTGATGTTGAGTAGCAGCTTGGCATTTTCATTGATCTCATCAACAGCAAACACCAAGGCCAGGACCTGCTGATAGTTCTTAATGAGGGGACTGTAAGGAGTTTTACAAGGAGTGTAAACATGGTGTATACAACTAATAAAAATGTGTCTGTGTGTGGTTTCTACAAATGAAAGTGACAAGTGCTTTTTATCACTGATGCATCTGATTCGGAACTAATGAATCACTAAATCAGTACTTCAGTCTTCACCATTGTTATATTCATGCACAATTAGTGCACAATGAACAGAAGTCCACTAGTCTGAATCACACTGGTGAAAGACTGAAGAAACTGAAGCCTGATCAGATTCTCACTCCTGTCACAGGAGAATTGAGCATTAAAATCACTAGACAAATTAAAGGAGAACGAAGGTCAGACCTCATCATCTTCCTGAACTGGGAGGTGTCAGCCAGCCTGAAACGTAAGAGAAAAACATTATTGCCCAGATCCCTGGTTTCTTTCTATTTCAGCCCCTCTTAGCTATCGTAAACTTTCCAGAAGAGAAATGCTGTGCCTGCCCTTCTCCTTAAAACTCTGAACAACAGACAGATCCTTTCTGAGAATGGGTAAACTCAAGCATGTTTGCCTTCCAGAAGGGGCTGGTATTAGAGGTGGGATCCCAGGGCAATTACCGGCTACCGGATTTACCGGATTCCGGTTTCCAAAAAACCGGATTCCCGGATTAAATCCGGTATACCGGTACCGGATTTATTCCATTGATTTCAATGGGGCACTGTGTCCCCATTGAAATCAATGGAATAAAAAAATTCCTCCCCCTCCCTCTCCCAGGCTGTGCCAGGTGGAAGGGGGGACACCCCCCACCCACTCTGCCCAGTCTGGATTTTAATTAAAAAATTCCCCTAAGTGACTCTCCGTTGCCAGCAACCCAGAGCCCCCCAGCACCAGTGGCCATCCCAGCAGCAGCCGGTAAGTATTAGACCTGATCCCTGGGGGGTGGGTTTAACTCCCCACCCCCCACCCCAGGGATCACCCTACTTCCAACAAGTTCCCAGGATCCTACCTTCCAGTTCAGCTCCGGGTGGCGGCGGTGGTCTGGCGGCCTCAGCGCTGGCTGTGGCTGCCGGCTTCAGACGCTGTAGGCCTTCTGGGGTTTCCCCGGAAGGCCTATTAGCATCTGAAGCTGGCNCCCCCCCCCCCCCCAGGGATCAGGTCTAATACTTATCGGCTGCTGCTGGGATGGCCGCTGGTGCTGGGGGGCTCTGGGTTCCGGCAACGGAAAGTCACTTAGGGGAATTTTTTTAAAAAAAATCCAGGCTGGGCAGGGTGGGTGGGGGGTGTCCCCCCTTCCACCCATGCAGCCTGGCCTCGGGGAGTGAAATGCAGGTTTTTGTTGGGGTTTTTACATTGCGGCCATTCATTTAAATGGCCACAATGTAAAAAAAAATCCGGTACCCGGAATCCGGTAACTGGGCCGGATTACCGGGTTGAATCCGATAATGCCGGTACGCCCAGTACCTGCATTATCGGATACCGGAAAATCCAGTAGTCCCGTCCCTAGCAGGTATTCCTCTCCTTGACTCCAGACCTCAGATACAGTTTGTTGCTAAGGTCTGTTGCTTTATCTCTGAGTAACATTGCTAAAATCCAGTCTTTCTTTACAAATCAAATCAAATCATGCTCTACGTGGGGCTCCCTTGTTCCTGGTTCAGAGGCTGCAGCTAGTGCAGAATGCGGCGGCCCGGCTTCTTTCGGGCCAGGCCGTTGGGAGCACATAACACCAGTGCTCCAGACTCTGCATTGGTTGCCAATAGCATGCCGACCCCGGTTCAAGGTTTTAGTATTGTTCTATAAGGCCCTTCACAGTCTGGGCCCCTAGTACCGCAGGGACCAGCTCCCCCTCCGTGCCCCAGCGTGGCTCCTTCGGTCTGCCGGGGGTGCCTTCTTGGAGGTCCCCCGTGTTAAGCAGGGGGCCACAATGGAGAGGGCATTCTCGGTAGCCGGGCTGCGCCTTTTGAACTCCCTCCAGGAGGAAGCTCGCCTGGCCCCAAGCCTTTTAACATTCTGGCAAAATTGTAAAACCTGGCTGTTCACCCAGGCCTTTGGGGAGGGGGGGAGGGAGGAGGGGTTTAATTCTCCTTCATCCTTATTTATTGTTTTATTCCATTGCTGTTCCTTAGTCCTGTTTTAATGGTTGGAACTTTTATAAGTGTTTTAATGGGTTTTTAGATGGGTTTTTATACTTGTATTTTATTTTTGATTGTAAGCCGCCCTGAGCTGTTTTAGGAGAGGCGGGGTAAAAATGCAATAATAAATAAATTAATTAAATAAATAATAATAATAATTAATAATAATAATAATAAATTAGTTTATTAATGCGTAACCAAAAGGTGATAGCAAATCTATTTATCATATACATAAAACCGTTCAACATATACAATTAAGAATTGGTGAAGCACAAGAGTGTCACTTCAAACACATGATCATCTCCCTCATACACATACACCGATAGAGTAAAATAAATAAAAATTAATCTTTAAACTTAAACATAACATTAAACTTGTACCAGGGGGCCAGTCGCACCATCATCCCGACCCCTCATCCCAGTCACCGTAGATGTAATATAGATATTAAACCATCCATATAAGGGGACAGACCCTAATAATTATGGGAGCCCAGGATGATTATAAGCAAATGTATATTTGAGCAAGTGTCATGATCCAAATATGCCCCTACATTGGAAGTTTAAATTCCAAGAACTTATTATGCAAACAACAAAATGCATGATGCAAAAAAGCAGCAATAGCTATGGTCAATGTGAGGGAGGTATCGGCAAGAACTGTAATAATTAAGCTGCCATTTGATCGTCCAGGATATCTGTTCAAAAAAGGTTCCAGGTACTGCACTCTCAATTGGTCGTATAAGCAACAGTGAAATAAAATATGCTCTGTTGATTCCGTAATCTGGGAATCAAATGGGCATAGGGGATTTTTGATTGATGGCCTCCAAACCCTTAGAAGGGAGAGAATTAAGCTGAGCACAGAGAAACAGATACTACGAGATGATATAGGAAGGGTTAAGTAGTTTGCCATATGTCCAATGTCTGGGGCCCACTGTGCGTAACCTGATAAGCAGGCTGTATCCGTTATAATCATTATATCTCCCTGTCTAGCCAGGTCACAGATTCTTTGGGAGATCTCGGCTTTAGCTGCTCTCAAATTTTTATTCAAAAAATAATCTTTGGAAAAACCTAAATTTGATAGATATTTATTAATGGCTTTAAACCATGAATTTTCATGCAAATCTTTTAACAACAATTGAGAAAGTCCATAAGGACTTGCAAGAATTATTTTTAACCAAAGGTAGACAGCAGAATTCCAAGTCACTGCACTCCAGCTTTTTTGACCCACTCAAGTCTTGTTGCTGCCTTTGGGGTACCCCTTGGGACTCTAAGCAAGGCTTGGAGCTCCGTATAAAAACTGAGCCCTAACTTTAGAGTTAAATAATTTTATGGCCAGGTTGAAAGCCTCCTTGCCTGTCTTTCTTTACTGTTTCTGTTCCCAAAACTCTAGTTCAAGCTGTAGTCATCTCTCTCCTTGATTACTGCAGCTTCTTTCTTACTGGTGTCCCCCGCTGTCACCCTGCCTGTCCCACTTCAGTTCAACACTGTGGTGCCAAAGTCACCCACATTCCCATCACTTTGAACATGTTCAGGTTCTTCTTCCTTGCCTCTCTCCATTGGCTCCCTCTACTACTCAAATGCATTCAGTACAAGCTCCTTGTTTTTACCTTCAAAGATCTTCATGGCTTTGCTCCCCCTCACTATCTTTCTGCACTTGTTCCCTGATCTGTTCCCACCCAAGAGCTTTGCTCTGCCTCCATGACCCTCACCTACCCCAGTGCCCCCCTCCCGTTCCTGGGAATCTCCTTGCACTTACTCCCACGTTGCCCCCATACCTGGAACTCACTTCCTGGATGCAGTGGATAACCTAGGGTCACCTTGATTGCTCTCTGAAGCAGAGATCAGACCTTGGGCCCTGAGTATAGTCACCTTTTTACACTGGGGCACAGCCAGGTGACAGCAAGGTTGCCTGACACTAGGACAGTGATTCCAGGGGTGGAAGGTTGAATTGTAGCATCTTGTTTGTCCCCCCAGTGAACAGGCATTATGATATACAACCTTTCTGTGCATGTGCACATAACAACCTTTTACCTCAGAGGAACCCTGCATTCTCCAGTGCACAAAGTGGATGCACAAGGGAGACTGAATTCAGGAGCAGGGAACATACTTAAATCTTGCATTTCCTACATGCCGAGTGCCTGAGTTAGTCCCAAATTAATATTTTTTTACATAGTGTGTTAAATATGATAATGGGCGAAAACAGACATGACGCTAACCACTCTTTAACCACCCTTGGTGGTTATTTATGCCTGTTGCAGGGCTATATTGGTGCCCTATGCAGCCCTGCAACATGCATAAATAACCACCAAGGGTGGTTAAAGGGTGGTTAGCGCCATGTCTGTTTTCACCCAATGATAATGGGTGTTTTTAAACACACATTTCTCCTGCATGTTTCCTGTTACACCCTGAACTTTCTGTGTGTGTCTTAATCACTTACCTAGATCTTAAACATCCAGCTCTTTGAACTTCTGCATAGAACTTCTCCCAGAACTTTTGTGTGTAAAACGTTCTCCTGGTAAACTGCTTTGCACCAGGCAGCTGTGGTCACTTGGTTTCCATGGCAGCCCCTCAAGTGTACAACTGCAGCTACTATATGCTGCCTCAGGGCAGTGTTTGTGTGAAGAATGCATCTAGGAACTGCCTCAGCTGCCTCAGCGCAATGTTTGTGTGAAGAATGCATCCAGGAACTGCCTAAGTGCACTCACTGTGTGTGTGAAGAATGCATCCGGTACTCACCTGTGGACTTGTAAACCCAGAAGATTGAAAATTCCGGAACTTTAAGGTGTGTGTAAAAAATGCCCAATGTGTTTACCCAATAACTCTCTTGTGAGGGCAGCGGGCTCATTTCAGAGTTAGAGAATGTGAACACAGTAAATCCAGCTCTGTCAATTGCCTTTATAAATGCAGATAAAAGCTTCAATCACACACCTCCGGGCATTCCCACAAGATCAAAGACACACCCGATTTGCATGCACGTCCCCTCTCCTGACCTTCTAAGGACCCGTTCCTGAATGTGGGAAAGCGCCCTCATTGAGACTAAGGCCAACACTGCAGCATGGGGTCCTGTAGCTAAAGGCTGTGTCCTTGTGAACTCGCTGAAAGGATTGTTTTAACCTTGCTTGGGAATTCTGAATTCCAGCATTTCTCAACACAACCTGAGCCCTTGATTTTTTTTCCTTTCAAATTTGAGGTTATTTTAATGTCAACTTAAATAGATAGAAGCTGGAGAAGTGAACAGAGCTCATAGAGGGGGAGGTTGTGTTTTTTGTCCCAAATATTAGAGATGGAGACAAAGTCATTCAAGTTTGTTGTGGGGAGCGGGGCAGGTTGGTTTTTTTTGGGGGGGGGGTTTGGTGGTGGTGGTGGAGTAATTTCTGTTAGCAAGGTTGTGCACACTTTTGGGTCACACAGCGTCCTTCCTCAGACTTGTAAAAGTCACAACTACACGTGCGAGTTCACACATACAGTATTAAATGAGGTCTCATAGTGGCACAACATGAAGTAGAATCAGATTTGTTTCCCAACAGGATACAATGGAGACTGTCATTACTAACTATGAACTGAAACAGACTCCTGCCCCCAATTAATCTGCGCAGGCACTTTCTAGATTGGAAACTAGGCAGGTACCTTCCAGAGCAAAAACCCAGCTAGCTCTTCCCCCCCGTACGTGCCCTACACATAGAACCTGTTGAGCTAGATTGAGTCTACTCTTTACACACAGTATAATTCTGATGACTAAATTGTCTGGTTAGTACCCACAGCAGCCAATATAAGAATCTGACTAAGTGCACTTCTTTCAAACAACAAATACACACCTAGACAAACCGTAGTTGCCCAACCGATAAGGTGATTCAATGAAGTGAGTTCTAATGGCAGGTATAGCACCAAACATAGATGAAAGCCCAGCAATAAGAAGGTTTCCTGGCCTGTAAGCTTCTAGGTCACTGACAGGGCGCCACATCATTGGGCACCTGCCCATGGGCATCTTGCATTCACCATGAGGCAGAAGTAACAACAGAAAAATCATTTTCTGTGGAAATAAACCTTCCATCCCCCGACCTCTCGACTCCTGAGTTCTGAGCTACAGGGACAGTTACAGCATCAAGAGTAACTTCGCAGCACTGAGAACCGAAATATCCTGCAAGCCCCTGACTGCGGCTGATTCTCTTGGGGTACATTAATAATTACAGCCTGAGCAAGAAATCTAAAGAGAAGTCTTTCAAACCTCAGACTGACAGGGCCCTGCTTCTCCCTAGCCTTAGTCCTAGCCCTGGCTCTGACTGGCACAGGGTGTATTTATAGCAGCCTCTGCAGACTCAGTACAAGATGTTACCCACTCTTGTGTTGAAATCTGATGTTTTTTATTATTGATTTTGCCGGTGGCCTCTCGAAATCCATGGAGCTTCAGCAAGACGCAGAATCAATGACAGTCATTTTTATAATTATAGAGAGAGGTAATCACTTCCCCAAAGTTCTGGACTCTCTCTGCAGCTGTGTGCACAATAGCGCAACAGGAGAAAACATGTTTGTGAGTTCTCAGCAAAGCTGTTTTCTGCTCCTCAGTGAAGGCCAGCTGGGCACAGACTGACCCTCAGTTAGGAAATGCCCTCAGGACAGGAGAACCAGGACTAGTTTATTCCCTTTGACATGAACTTGTTCTGAATATTCTGATAGGTTAGTTTGCAGCAGAAATTTGGGCTCCAAGCGTTCCTCATACATCTTTGTGCTGCCCCACACCCCGATGTGGAGTTTGGCAGTGACAAGCAGGGAGAGAACTCACAAAATCTCACAAGTCTGTCCCAAAATCACAGGCCGTGGTGACTTGAGCGGAAGGTGAATCACCATTTGCAGTGTACGACCTATGATGCATGGGAAGTATTAGGGTCTGTCATCAAGTAAACTGGTTACTTCATCAACCCCCCCCCCCAACATCTCTAGAACCCCTTCCCCCATCAAAGGATTAATTAGTAGCAAACATCTGTCCACCTTGGGGGGCAATATTTTTGGCTGATTTGACATGTTACGCTGAGTGTGGAGAAAGTTCATATAACCTCTCCAAGAACTTCCTCCAACCCTCTTTTCCAAATGTAAAATATTTGGTCCATATACAGCAATCCCAAAAATGTCTGTGAATTTCTGGGTTACGGTGACAGAGCCGGAATGGTCTGTTTGACCCCTCTAAGGATTCCTCTTATCCCCCCCTCTACCAATCAGTAATGAGCTTCAACCTCTTTGGATCGTCTGAGAAATTGGGAGTTCCAGCCAGGTGTAATTAGTGGGTAGAGTGATGTGACTTGAAGGGCTTGAGTGACCCCTGTACGGACTCCCCTTGCCACCCTCTCTAAACTGTAAACATTTTCCAGAATGAAGGCCCTGGGAATCAGATTTCTGCTTTTTGACCATCCAAGCGAATAGCTTATTTACCTTATTGGCTCTGTTATAATAGAAGTATTTTGTTCTCTTTGAAATTTAATGTGTATTTTTTCCTGTTTCAAGAGCATCTATTTGACCTCCAACATTTGTTATATTTTTCATACTTTTCTAGCTGTGTCATTTTAACTTGCATTTCTAAATGTATTAATTGCAAATATAACTTTTTTAATGGTAAGTCTTTATTTTTTCTAATGGCACGGGTGGTAGCAATCAATTTTACTCCAAAACTGCTGTCTTAGCTGCATCCCACAGAATTATTGGGGTGATATTGGGATCTGAATTATATTTAAAATAGGCTTCTATGGGTATTTTTAGATTTTATGGGCTTTTGGCAAGACATGCTTAAACACCCCCCTCCGGGGTGAGCCTCCTCACCCCGGGGTGGAGTCTGCCCAGCTGCCAACCAAATGTTCAGGCAGTCGGGTTGGGGAGAGGACAAAAAATGTGCCTATGAGACCACCATGCCTGCCTGGAACTGCTCCGGCCATGGGCCCGGGTTAGGTGGAGTGGCCCATCAAACGAGGCCTGCTCTACCAACGTCTGGGGTCGCTACCCCGGACTGTTGCAGGAATTAACATGGGACGTGTGCTGGCCAGGAGCCCAGTGCAAATCCCATGTTAGCCCTGCAACAGTCCAGGGTAATTTCTGGCCCGGTCCATGGTAAACACCTGGCGGGGCACGGGCAGACGCGACACCCTCTTTCTCTCTCTTTTTTTGTCATTTCTTGAAGAACTGTATTTTGAAAGCAATTTCTATTGAGTGACCAGCTAGATCTTTTTGCCTCTTGTGAAGAGTAAATTGTAGCAGATGCCCCCAAGCCATCATGGTCTGAAAATACTGCAGGCACTATTTCTGCCTTAGAAATAATGAGACTATGGCCTTTTTCACACAGACGTTCTTACACTGATAAAATGAGGGTTACATTTGATTATACATGTTGCAGGGCTGCAGGTGTGCTCTATGGGGTCCCCTGCAACATGTATAATAAAATGCAACACCCATTTTATCAGTGTTAGAGAGTCTGTGTGAAAAGGGCCAAGAACTCGAATTGAATAGTATATAATCAATGCTTGAGTAATACTGATGTGAATCTGAGCAGAAAGTATTGTCATTTGTGTCAGGATTTAGTGCTCACCATATGTCTAAGAGCCCATTTTCTTGAAATAGTTGTGCTTTATCTTTAACTCTTTTAACAGTCCTTTATTGTGAGCCGCCATGAGCCTTTGTGGGAAGGGCAGCATATAAGGGCAGCATATACATTTGAAAAATAAAAGTAATTATCTATCAATCAATCAATCCATACATTCCAAAGAACCCGTGACGATCTATCTCTCTGATCAAAGGTACAGTTGAGGTCCCCTATAACCAGTGTTCCTTTCCCCCCTTGCCCATGTAATTAATGGAACATATTTTTGAATTTTTTTTTGAAGGCATTACTATTTGGAGCATATATCTTTACAAGGGCAACCTCTGCACCTTCTAATGTGCCCACCAGCTTTGAAGATCTACTCTCTATCTCCCCCCACCAAAGTAAATTAAATCCAATACTCTTGTGAAATCCAATAGTTACCCTACTCCTTTTCTTCATATTAGGCCCTTTTCACACGGACACGCTAACATGGATAAAATGGGTGTTGCAGACTGAGCATGTGCGTGCCCTAAGCAGACATGGAAAGCGGGGCTCCCCTCCGAGGCCCGACCAAACTCGCTTTTATAGCGCCACAGGGTGCCGCAGCCAGACAAAAATAAAAAACAAATGCCGGGGGAAGCCGGGGAAGAAAAAAAAAAACAACCAGCAAAAAATAGAACTTTTCTACCTCCGGGAAAGAAACGGGGCCCTGCAGCACTCATCTCCCAGACCGGTAAGAAGAACGGCGGATGTGATCAGCCAGACAGAGGGAGGCACTGATGCAGCAGCCAATATGGAGCTGAGGCAAGACCTGGGGGCTGCAGCACAAGCCAGGGAAAAATTAGCAGCAGAAGTGATCAAGCTGCAGATGGCAACAGATCTTAATATTAAAAAGCTGGAGGGGCTATCTAAAAGAATGGAGGCAGCAGAAACCAGAATAACAAGCATAGAGGATCAGTCCCTGGGGAATGAAGACCAGATCAGAAAAATAAAAGAGAAAGTGGATTTTCTGGAAGAAAAAACTGAGAACGCAGCCAGACGTTACTTTTCCTTGGCCACGGCCCGGGGTCC
>QEPC01012840.1:131882-144520 GCA_003113815.1 Sphenodon punctatus
CAAAAAGTAACGTCTGGCCGCGTGCCACGGGCCGGGATCCCCGGCGGGATCCCGGGCCGTGGCACGATCGGCCAGACGCGGCGGCCGCATTGGCCCCGCCGCCCGCCCGTCTCCTCGGAGGGCGGGCGGCGGGGTGCGTGGAGGGGGCGGGGCCGTGCGGCCGCACGTTGCGCCGCGCGGCCCCGGCCCCTCCCACTTTCCCCGCCGGGATCCCCCTGGCACGTCTGTTGGGCCGTTACGGGGTGACCCCGGCGGGGAATGAAGCCGGTGGTGCCGGTACGGGGCCAAAGAGCCCCGTATCGTCTGAAAGTACCCTATGGAATACAAAGGGGGAATGCACGAATGCAAGAAAGAATATGAAAGAGGAATACAAACTCCATAATTCAGAATAATTACATTGTCAGATTAACAGATACACAGTGATTGCTCAGCCAGTTTTTGCTCAGCTCCTTCTGGGGGAGAGTACAGCAGCTGATAATGCACAAGATAGCCACAATTTGAAGTTTAGCTGTGTTTTAAAGTTAATATTCTCTACAAACAATGGTGTACAAATGAAATAATTCCCCCAATAAATATCTCCACAGATATTAATAAAAACTTCATCTCTTATACCTCTGCCACATAGTGATCCTCAGTGTTACAAGTTCAAAATCTCTACCCAGGAATCCTGGCTCCTATCTCCTCTTGCTCTAATCCACTAGACCCCACCCCTCCCAGAGAACCCAGAACCCTGGCTCCCAGCACCACCGCCTTCCCTCACCCATGCTCTAACTCACTAGCGCCACTCCCTTCCTGGAGAATGCACGGATCCTGGATCCCAGCCTCCCCAACCCCCCACTCTAACATCGCTAGAGGGCTAGGCTAGTGCTTTAAAGCAGGGGGGCTGGAATCCAGGACTCCTAGGTTCTTTGGGCCAGGGTGGGTCACTCCTTTTCTCAACAGATCTCCCTCCCTTCTTTGCCTTAGGGTTGTGCATGTCATTTTCATTATATCCATAATGAAAACAATTTTTTTCATCATTGTTATTGAAATAACAAAAATGATAAAAAATTATAACAAAACCAATAATGGTATTTCCTAGCAGCCTGGCAGGTGTTGTTTGGAAGGAAATGTGGCGAGGGGAGGAGGGAGCAGATATCTAGGAGCCAGAAACAGTGTTGAACTCTTGAACTGGATCTGTGATGGGAGGGGAAGGACCTGATGGATGTAAACGCTGGCCAATGAGCAGCACAAGCAGGTATCAGGCAGTTGAATGGCACCCCGTGATTCCTCAATGCCTCCTGCCTCCCAGAACCAATCAGGGGAGCTCTGGGGGAGGGCACTGCAACCCTTTATGCTTCAGGGCTGGACTGCTTGACTCTGGTTCTGTGTTAGCTATTGCCCTGTCAGGGAGCATTTGCAGAATCTGTTTGTGCTTGCACTAAAAATCCTTCCATATATATCCCTACCACCTTACCTTTCCAATCCTTATTCCTTACCCTTACATTTTACCTTTTTCCTTCTCCTGCTCCCCCTGTACACATACCTATAAATTTTCCTTTTCCCTTTCCCTGTCTGTCTCCCCTGTCCATATATTATATAGATATAGATATTAGTTGTCTTTGTGTGTGTGTGTGTGTGTGTGTGTGTGTGTGTGTGTGTGTGTGTGTGTGTGTGCAAAAATATATTCGTTGCGGGGAGAATGCCAAATAAAACTACCACAATAATATTGAGCTTGAAAAGTGAGAACTATAGGACAGGGATTGGGGGCAGTGGAGAACGAAGGGGGTAAAGAAGCTTGGATAGTAGGGGTGTGCACCAGGACCCCATGTCATTTTTCATTATCATTTTTGTTATTAAAATGTGTAATTTTCATTTTTTTAATAACAAAATGTCATTTTCGTTATTGTTGTTGTTATCCGTGTTGGTACTGATTTCAAACAAAGATTTTGTTTTTGGTATCGTTATTGGTATTGGTATAAACACAGTGGGTAATTTCAGATGTTATGCGCTTCTGGGTCACCACAGCGGATTCCCAACCATGGCGAGCCAGCCAACCCCCCAACACCCCCCCATGGTCCAGGAAAGCCCCGAACAGACGTGACGGGTGCAGGTCCATGGCAAGGAAATGGAAGACGGACAGACTACGGCTCAGGGCAGTGCAAAAGATGTTACGCTGATCCCGGACTGTGGTCAGAACACCGAGAAGACACCGGGGCAGGGCGGGAGGCAGACATGGCCGACTGAGGGCAAAGGAAGCCAAAAGCAGCAGAAGGCAATGCCCACACAAGGGAAATGGGAAGGGAGGGGGAGGAGGGAGAAGAGCGACTGAGGCGGCACACACAACAGGCACAGGAAAGCCACGCACACAGCAGAAAATAGAGCACACACACATGCCCGGGCGCAAACACACCCAAATAGGAAAGAAAGGTTGGGGGGGAGCACACCGGGAAGGTCGACACAGAGAGCACCATGGACACCAGGGTGGGGGGAGCCCTGGGCCAAGGAAGGGGAGGGGATTGGGCTGGGAACAGTCCAGGACATGGTGAAAGGCTCCCAGAACCTCACTGACAGCACAGGGAGAATGGGCCACCCAAAAGCAACACAGACACCCCAGGTCACAGAGGTCTCCACAGGGACAGAGCAGGGAAACGGGGAGGACAACCAAGCCGGGGAAGGCACCAGAGCGGTCCGAGGAAGGTTCATGCGGCAGAGATCCCCCTCGCTGATGCAGAAGCATGGCTGGGGACGGATGCGAGCTGGATCCTGCAGGCAGCACATGCACACACACCCCAGAGGAAGCCAGGAGGCACTGTCCAGGGGCCCCAAATCCTGCACAGTCATGGAGCCACGCAGGGAGCAGGGGTTGGGGGGGTCAGGGCATGGACACAGGTGAATGGGCGGCCATGCATGGGAGGAAAACACCACGGGGAGAGCCAGTAGCGATGTCAGGATGCAGGAACCAGCCAAAGGGGGGGCTGGGCATGGAGAGGAACACCACAGACAGCGAAGTACAGGGGTTGCCCATAGAGGGGGCACAGCAACACAGGCAAGAGGAATGGAGGCAAGCAAACCAGCCAGGACAGCTGCGAGGGTGGAACGGTGCAGAATGAGCGGCCAGTGCCCCGAGCCGGCAGGGAGGTACAGGGAGCCCACGGTGGGGCTGACATCCATGACACTGAAGGCACAGAGGGCGTCACAGTCAGCTTCATGGGGTCACGAAGGGGACTGGGACTGGTTGGCCCACCAGATGCACATAGTGGGGCCACAGAAGCATGCCCCGGTGGTAGTCCAGCCCCTCCATGTGGTGGGCAACGAGGTAGTAGGCCTCAAACAGATCCGGTCTGGCGAGCCCCACCTGAACATCAGCATGGGACCACACAGCAGCCAGCGCTGCCAGCTCCGGTCCCGTGGGCCCCGACAAGGTATAGTCAGCAGCAGGGGGCCATGGCAGGTGCCCAAGCTACAACAGGCAGTAATACGCCACCCCACATGACCGCTGGTAGCCACGGGACCCAAGGATGCAGAAGAAGAAGGAAATTGTCAGGGCAGAGCCCCCCTCCTCCAGACAGGTTGCGAACTCAGCCAGGCCATAGAACGAGAGGGTGGACATGGTCTCTGCTGTGGACCACGCCATATGCGAGCACCTCATCTCTGGAATGCGCCCATCAGGAAAGGGACAAGACCAAGCGTGTCCCCATGGAGCTGGCATGCGCTACCGCTTGCCTCATAGCCGAAGTAGCGACGCCCGGAGCTCATACTTGCATAGGCACTGGAGAGGGTATCTGGGCAGCACAGAAGCAGTTGCACGGCCGGGGACTGCCACAGGACACATAGGGCCATGGTCTCCTGGAAGGTCCAGCTATAGGGGGTGCCAGGCAATCCGGGGGGGGGGGGGAGGTGAGAGGGACCTGACGTCAGTCAAGGAGGCACTGCCACTCAGTGCTTTGATGTGGAATCTGCTTGCTATTCCCTGAGTAAGCCAGTAGATGGCGGCAATACCTATAGTGGGATAGTGGGAGCAACTCGAAGCAGCAGCATTCCTGGTTAACAACTTATATCTTTGTAGAACGCTGTTCCTAGAGGAGGCAGTAAAAGCCAGCACCATAACTAGCTTTAAACAGAATAAACTAGATCAATTCTTAGCGGATCGCTAGATCAATTCTTAGTGGATCGCATAGAGCCATAAATGCTTGCTGGTTGGGGATTAAAACCCTGGCTACCACCGCAGTTGGGAGTAGTTAGCGGGAGAGGGGTCACACGCACCTAGGGTTGACATATATGCAAAAAATTTCCAGGACACTTATGGAAAATACATGTTGCAGGACCTGAGGTGCCAATGCAGGCCCCACAACATGTATTTTCATTAACTGTCCTGGAAAATTTTGCGTATATGTCAACCCTAGGCGCACCTTCATGACTTGTGCATGGACTTCCCTCGAAGTACTAATTCAGATTAACTGTGCTGAACACTGTCAGAGACAGGATGCTTGGCTTAGTGGGCCATGGGTCTTGTCCCAATATGGCACTTCTTACGTTCTTATGTACATTTTCCTCTTTGCTGCCAACAGGGCAAACAAAGTGAACCTAGGTTCCCACCCAGAGTGAGACTGTCTCTTGCAAGTGTCCAGCCATCACTTGTCCTGGGCACTCAGGGTTGTTGAGGATCTAAAATGATTCACAGCTAATGATTTTTCCTTGGAACTGCACCCCCCTCCCCCCAAATTGGACTTCGCTTACCATCCGTGTGCCATCCACTGCTATCTCTGCACCGGAGCTTTCCTGGACATAGAGACAGAAACTGGAGACTGGAGTCAGATCCACATTTAGGCTGTTTTTAGATTATTACAGTTAATTCAAATTGGTTTTTAATCCAGATCCATTAATTTGGGGTAATTATTCAGGCAGGAGTAACTGTTTATGTGGGCTGTTTTCAGACAAGCATACTATCAGTATAAATAGTTCTACTTCTGGGCCGGAGCCAGGTGAAATACCAGTATAGTTCAACTTGGATTTAAAGGTCTTATCTATTACCACATTCACACCTGACACCTGGCGCTGTTAAAATGATACCAGGCAAAGACGCTGCAGGGGGGAGGAGGAGCCCAATGCCGGCAGTAGCGCCGGTGCAAACAGGGTTCTGCCACAGCTTTGCTCGTGCATGACAGGGCTGGATTGTTTAGCCCTGTCATGCATGAGCAAAGCCACGACAGAACCCCGTTTGCCATGGCAGAACCCTGTTTGCGCCGATATTACTGTCAGCATTGGTCTCCTCCCCGCTGCCGCATCTTTGCCTGCGCATCATTTTAACAAAGTGTGAATATGGTATATATCTGTCTCAAATAGGCTGTTTTCAGACAAATGCTTTAATGCTGGCATTATTTATAAAACCGGCATTAAAGTCTCATGGTTTTAATTAAGATTAAGTGTTCAGACAATCACAGTCATGCTGATCTAAATCATTAAACCGGTATGTCCGTCGGAACGCTTATAGGGCCAAAGCAGCAGCATTGTTTGCCATTTTGCTGTTTGCTGTTGACGCTTCGGCATTCTTACTGCCACTCTGACTACGTTTCTGGCAGTTTAGAACACTTTCCAGCATTCTGAAGCAGTTTCCACTGTAGGGGTGGGAATTCCGGATCTACCGGTATCCGATACTGCCGGTATTGGGTGTACCGGCAGTATCGGATTAAACCTGGTAATTAGGGTAAATTACCGGATTCCCCGTACCGGATTTTTTTACATTGCAGCCATTCAAATGAATGGCTGCAATGGTAAAAAACAAACAAACCCCCCCCCCACTTTCCCTCCCCAGCCTGGCTTTAAAACATTCCCCCCTCCCCCGAAGTCCCTGCTAGTGCAGGTTCTGGGCCGGCGCCGGCAACCCAGAGCCCGCACCAGCAGGTAGGTAATAGCTGGTATAGGTTGTACTAGGGTGATCCTTGGGGTGGGGGTGGTTTAACACCCACCCCACCCCAGGGATCACCCTACCTCCCCACCCAGGGATCGCCTACCTTGCGCTCTGGACGGCGGCGGCGGTGGCGGCGGTCCGGCTCCGGCGGCTTCAGCGCTGGCTGTGGCTGCCGGCTTCAGCGCTACTAGGCCTTCCGGGGAAACCTGGAAGTTCACCAGAAGGCCTAGTAGCGCTGAAGCCAGCAGCGACAGCCAGCGCTGAAGCCGCCAGAGCCGGACCACCACCACCCGGAACACAAGGTAGGTGATCCCTGGGTGAGGAGGTAGGGTGATCCCTGGAGTGGGGGGGTGTTAAACCACCCCCCACCCCAGGAATCACCCTAGTACCTGCTGGTGCAGGCTCTGGGTTGCCGGTGGCGTCCCAGAGCCCGCACTTGGGACTTAGAGAAAAGTTTTTTTTAAAAAAAATCCAGGCTGGGCAGGGTGGGTGGGGGGTGCCCCCCCCTTACACCCACACAGCCTGGAAGGGGGAGGGGGGAGGATTTTTTTTTTATTATTCCATTGATTTCAATGGGGACAGTTCCCCATTGAAATCAATGGAATAAATCCGGTACTGGTATACCGGGTGTAATCTGGGAATCTGTTTTTTTGAAAACCGGTAACCGGTATTCTGCCTGGTGTCCCATTTTATGGCAGTTTCCGACAATTTACGTTATGACAGTTTCCTATTTTTGCAAGTTTCCCCAGTTTGCTGGCATCCCACTTCAAGCCTGTGCCCCACTGCCCATGCTAGCACCCTGCGGCAGGACTCGGGTCACCCGCTTCACCGCCCCCCCTGCCTGCTCCCCAACCCCTCCCTCACCTGGCCACAGTGCCCCGATCCTTTCCCCACTCTTGCAGTTACTCATGACAGAAGGCAGTGGCAGCAGCGCGAGGTCTGACTCCATCTGAACATCTCAGTGGGTGAATCGACAGACACAGGGACTGCGGATGGCAGGGTCACATGTGAGGGGCTGGGGACTGGGCATGTGTGGGGGAAAGTTTGCCCCCTTCTTTTGGGTAATTTGTGGAGCTTTCCGAAACTTTGTGACACTTGCAGCATTTAAGCATCAGCCTTGATGGGATGCCACGCCCGCAAAGTGGCAGCCGATGGGGCAGTTCTGACAAAATTGTCGGAAACTGCGATGCGTTGTTTCAGGCCTAAACACTTATGCCAATATAGGGGTCTCAAGGAGGACTCCATCAATCCCATGGTTCACTGCAGATGAATTTCAGTTCCCCTCCTGCTACTCCCACTACAGAGGCGGGCAGGGCTCTGTCTCTCCCCTTGCAGAGGGAGATCCAAGGGGTCAGAGGCGAGGCTCATGGGATTATCATCCCGTTTGCCTGTTTCTGGCTTCTGGCTCTTTATAAGCGGCTTGTGGGGGCGGCTCTGCCTGAACCGCGGCAGCTGGGAGCTGGTGCGGATATCCCAAGTCCCTTCAGGAGGGGGGGGTGTGTTCAAGTGCTGGTCTCCAAGCCCGGCCAGGAGAGGAGATCCTCAGGCAGCGCAGGTGCTGCTCAAGCCACTCCAGAGACTCCATGAGTGGGGGAGGGAGAGCACGTTTTGAGAGGCTCTGGCCTTGCCAAGGTTCAGAGAGTGGGGAGGAGGCAGAGCCTGGCCAGTAGACGCTTACCCAGATGCAGCCCACTCAATTTAAAAACAGATAAAGGAATAAGAATTTTTTTAAAAATAAAACTAAAATAAAAGAAAGAGAAATCAGGGAAGAGAGTCCCTGCGTCTACTTCCTGCCTGGGTGCCTCTCCTGGCTGCTGTGCGGGAAGCTGTGAACCCCTCTCCTCACAACAGCCTTGCTGCCTCTATGGCTGTTTTCACATGGATCTTCCCCGCCACTCCCGCTGGGCGTGTGGGAGGGTGTTAGCTCCATGGGGGTGTCCATGGAAATGGCACAGCGGTGGGTGGGGGGATGGGTGTTCAATCGGTGTTCCATGCGCGGTGGGTGGAGGTGCGTGCGCGCTCCCACATAACACCCACCTTCACCCATCACCCACCTCCACTCACGGAGCCGCCCGACAAAATGGAGGAGGCTCCGTGGATGGAGGTGGGTGGAGATGGGCATGTGCCCGTGGGAAAAGGACACCCACCCACCTCCACCCACCGCGGCAGCACACCCATCCCCCCACCCACCGCTGCCAGTGTAAAAAGGGCCCATGCCACTTGCTACCATGGGTCCCTGGAGCAGATGGGGAGAAGGGGCGTAAACTCTCCCTGCAAATCTCTACGGACTAGGGGCTTAACATTGCTTTAGGCGTTCATACGATTGTTATGCTGACATTATTTGAAATAGATATAGATAAGACCTTTAAAGCCAGGTTGAACTATACCGGTATTTAACCAGGGTTCAACCCAGTAACTAGAGCTACACTTATACCAGCATGGCTGTTCATCTTCAATCTGGATTTACAGGGAATAATACCGGTATTATGCTCCTCTGAAAACAGCCAAAATGTCAGCATAACGATTGTGTGCCCCCCTTGTCTGCCGCTGCCCCTCATTCCCCACCTGCAGCCACTGCTCTCCCAGCCCTGCCCCCCCCTTGTTGCTGCCCTTAAATCCTCACCATAGCAGCCGTGGTCTCCCTCTCTTCCATCTTTGTTGCTGCCCTTCTATCCCTGCCTGCTGCCTCTGCTATCCCAGCCCCCCTATGCTCCCAACCACATTGATGCTGCCTCTCAGTCCCCACCCAGGACCCCTGCTATCCCTGCCCTGGGCTCCCCAACCTCCTACATCCTGCCACTGCCCCTCAGTCCCTACCCACAGCCTCTTGTAATCCCAACTAGGGCTGCCAGACATTCTTATTGTAGATAGCATCCCTTATTGCAGAGCCCCCAACTTCTCTATTATGTCCATTATTTTTGAAGGTTTGATCTGGCAGTCCTAATGCTAGCGTTGGGCTCACCCCCGGCCTCCCCATGTGCTACACTTGTCCAATATTGCTGCAGCCACAGGCTCTCGCTCTTAGGAACTGGAGCTGAAGCTGAAGTTGGCGGCTGCTGTGTTCGCCTCCCCTGCGGCAGTAGAGTTACCCTGTTCTCTTAGTGCTCACTCAGTCGAGAGGAAGCTCAGAATGGGACCTGGCTGGTTCTATAGGGACGGATAGAGCGCTTCTATACCTTCCCGCCCCACACTGGCCTCACTGCAGAGGAGTAAGCCACCCGGCTTATTTCACTCCCCCCGCCGAGTGATGATATTATGGGGTGTCTTCCTCTTTAAACAACAACGGGCACAGATGGCAGGAAGTCAGTAAACAAGAGGCAGGGCCTGACGCAGCATCCAGGCTGCTGATCTGATGGGGCTTCTGGCAGCTTCTCAGCGTGGATACCATGTCCGAGGGCTCAGAAAGTGTAGAAACAGCCCCCACTCGCTGTTGAATTAGTCCAAAGGTGGCCTCCTTTCTGGTGGTGTTTCAAGGGGAAATGCGGGAGGAATGGGCTTGGCCTAAATTGCCATGCAAGCCACTCTCGCACAGAAAAAAGGCTTCACACACACACAGAGCATAGTTGGTGGCTGCTCACTCACGTGCACACATTGAGGCCTGGCAGACGGATGGTAGCAATGAAAGAAATAGGCCAGGGCTGGACAAAAGCTGACTCACGAGCTGCACGTGGCTCTTGGGAAGTTGAAGTGCAGCTCTTGGTCAGAGCTAAACATGGACCCACGTTGCCGTCCCTTAATAGCCCTGTGACGTATCNGGGCTGGGGACTGGGCATGTGTGGGGGAAAGTTTGCCCCCTTCTTTTGGGTAATTTGTGGAGCTTTCCGAAACTTTGTGACACTTGCAGCATTTAAGCATCAGCCTTGATGGGATGCCACGCCGGCAAAGTGGCAGCCGATGGGGCAGTTCTGACAAAATTGTCGGAAACTGCGATGCGTTGTTTCAGGCCTAAACACTTATGCCAATATAGGGGTCTCAAGGAGGACTCCATCAATCCCATGGTTCACTGCAGATGAATTTCAGTTCCCCTCCTGCTACTCCCACTACAGAGGCGGGAAGGGCTCTGTCTCTCCCCTTGCAGAGGGAGATCCAAGGGGTCAGAGGCGAGGCTCATGGGATTATCATCCCGTTTGCCTGTTTCTGGCTTCTGGCTCTTTATAAGCGGCTTGTGGGGGCGGCTCTGCCTGAACCGCGGCAGCTGGGAGCTGGTGCGGATATCCCAAGTCCCTTCAGGAGGGGGGGGTGTGTTCAAGTGCTGGTCTCCAAGCCCGGCCAGGAGAGGAGATCCTCAGGCAGCGCAGGTGCTGCTCAAGCCACTCCAGAGACTCCATGAGTGGGGGAGGGAGAGCACGTTTTGAGAGGCTCTGGCCTTGCCAAGGTTCAGAGAGTGGGGAGGAGGCAGAGCCTGGCCAGTAGACGCTTACCCAGATGCAGCCCACTCAATTTAAAAACAGATAAAGGAATAAGAATTTTTTTAAAAATAAAACTAAAATAAAAGAAAGAGAAATCAGGGAAGAGAGTCCCTGCGTCTACTTCCTGCCTGGGTGCCTCTCCTGGCTGCTGTGCGGGAAGCTGTGAACCCCTCTCCTCACAACAGCCTTGCTGCCTCTATGGCTGTTTTCACATGGATCTTCCCCGCCACTCCCGCTGGGCGTGTGGGAGGGTGTTAGCTCCATGGGGGTGTCCATGGAAATGGCACAGCGGTGGGTGGGGGGATGGGTGTTCAATCGGTGTTCCATGCGCGGTGGGTGGAGGTGCGTGCGCGCTCCCACATAACACCCACCTTCACCCATCACCCACCTCCACTCACGGAGCCGCCCGACAAAATGGAGGAGGCTCCGTGGATGGAGGTGGGTGGAGATGGGCATGTGCCCGTGGGAAAAGGACACCCACCCACCTCCACCCACCGCGGCAGCACACCCATCCCCCCACCCACCGCTGCCAGTGTAAAAAGGGCCCATGCCACTTGCTACCATGGGTCCCTGGAGCAGATGGGGAGAAGGGGCGTAAACTCTCCCTGCAAATCTCTACGGACTAGGGGCTTAACATTGCTTTAGGCGTTCATACGATTGTTATGCTGACATTATTTGAAATAGATATAGATAAGACCTTTAAAGCCAGGTTGAACTATACCGGTATTTAACCAGGGTTCAACCCAGTAACTAGAGCTACACTTATACCAGCATGGCTGTTCATCTTCAATCTGGATTTACAGGGAATAATACCGGTATTATGCTCCTCTGAAAACAGCCAAAATGTCAGCATAACGATTGTGTGCCCCCCTTGTCTGCCGCTGCCCCTCATTCCCCACCTGCAGCCACTGCTCTCCCAGCCCTGCCCCCCCCTTGTTGCTGCCCTTAAATCCTCACCATAGCAGCCGTGGTCTCCCTCTCTTCCATCTTTGTTGCTGCCCTTCTATCCCTGCCTGCTGCCTCTGCTATCCCAGCCCCCCTATGCTCCCAACCACATTGATGCTGCCTCTCAGTCCCCACCCAGGACCCCTGCTATCCCTGCCCTGGGCTCCCCAACCTCCTACATCCTGCCACTGCCCCTCAGTCCCTACCCACAGCCTCTTGTAATCCCAACTAGGGCTGCCAGACATTCTTATTGTAGATAGCATCCCTTATTGCAGAGCCCCCAACTTCTCTATTATGTCCATTATTTTTGAAGGTTTGATCTGGCAGTCCTAATGCTAGCGTTGGGCTCACCCCCGGCCTCCCCATGTGCTACACTTGTCCAATATTGCTGCAGCCACAGGCTCTCGCTCTTAGGAACTGGAGCTGAAGCTGAAGTTGGCGGCTGCTGTGTTCGCCTCCCCTGCGGCAGTAGAGTTACCCTGTTCTCTTAGTGCTCACTCAGTCGAGAGGAAGCTCAGAATGGGACCTGGCTGGTTCTATAGGGACGGATAGAGTGCTTCTATACCTTCCCGCCCCACACTGGCCTCACTGCAGAGGAGTAAGCCACCCGGCTTATTTCACTCCCCCCGCCGAGTGATGATATTATGGGGTGTCTTCCTCTTTAAACAACAACAGGCACAGATGGCAGGAAGTCAGTAAACATGAGGCAGGGCCTGACGCAGCATCCAGGCTGCTGATCTGATGGGGCTTCTGGCAGCTTCTCAGCGTGGATACCATGTCCGAGGGCTCAGAAAGTGTAGAAACAGCCCCCACTCGCTGTTGAATTAGTCCAAAGGTGGCCTCCTTTCTGGTGGTGTTTCAAGGGGAAATGCGGGAGGAATGGGCTTGGCCTAAATTGCCGTGCAAGCCACTCTCGCACAGAAAAAAGGCTTCACACACACACAGAGCATAGTTGGTGGCTGCTCACTCACGTGCACACATTGAGGCCTGGCAGACGGATGGTAGCAATGAAAGAAATAGGCCAGGGCTGGACAAAAGCTGACTCACGAGCTGCACGTGGCTCTTGGGAAGTTGAAGTGCAGCTCTTGGTCAGAGCTAAACATGGACCCACGTTGCCGTCCCTTAATAGCCCTGTGACGTATCTCCCTGCATCTGAGTCTTAGCAGTCAGGACTGCGGAGGTGCTGGCTCTGCCAGCCAATCGCAAAGCAGGAGAGGCTTGTGTGTGTGTGCATGGTAGGGTGGCCACTGAAGCATCACCAGAAAAGAGGGCACTCATTTGCATGAAATTTACATGTGCTAATTTATACTAATTTATGCAAATTGTTGGGCGAGAGAGAGAGGGGGCCAGAAGTGGGCAGAGCCATGCCAATGGTAGGCAGAGCCAACCAAACC
>QEPC01012840.1:147099-161333 GCA_003113815.1 Sphenodon punctatus
AGAAAGATAGAGTTGGGTGTCATCAGCGTAGAGATGATATTGGAATTCGTGGGAGGCAATAAGTTTGCCAAGGGACAGGGTGTAAATAGAGAAGAGGAGAGAGCCAAGGACAGAGCCTTGGGGGACAAAGGGTGGCTTTTTAGGATCTCTGCTTAGCATCGCAATACCTCTGGTCATGGGCCTTTTGACTAGACAGTGATGGAATATGCCAAAAAATGTACTTGGTGCCATCACAGCAGATAGAGCAGTTAAGAAGACTCCTCCCTCTGAGGAAAACATCAGAACCGCTGCTAACCGATTTCTAGATGCGGAAATGAAAGCCATTCTGCATAGGCCTGGTTTGGGTGACTACGAGAAGGCTAAGCAGTATGCCTCTCTCCTTCAAAAATATTTAAGCTTTGTGAGGCAAGAGGAGGCAGAAAAAGGAAGACTCACTTTAATGTTTCCCCCCTCAGAAGATTTGGCCTCTACCCCCCAACCCGAACTCCCTCAGGAATCAGACACTGTCACACAGGAGGTGCTGAGAGGGATAAATAAGCAGTATCAGGCCAATGCGCAGCTTCTGCTGACTAAATTTAGAAAACCCACAAGGGGTGGGGTCGCTTTTATTGTGAATCATGGCTATGAAATTCAGTACAAGAGACACAAGTCTGGGCATGCTGAAACATAGTCCAGGGTCTGACCAAGCGGCAATACATTTTATTTTTTACAAGATCTATCACCATTTGATCATTTCCTGCTAAATTAACAGACTACATTTCTAAAAAAATTTCAAAAGATAAACCTTTGCATCGGTGATGTAGAAAATACACACAATGATAGCCACAAGTCACAGAGGTTGGATCTTGTAATTGCTTGCAGTGAAACACATTCCTACAGTCATTCTTGTTCAAAAATTTAAAAATGCTTTCTGGAAACAAAGCACTGTCAGGGGGGTGGCCATAAGAGTAAAAAAACTCACTCTGGTTGTGCTCTGTCAGGTAGATTGCTAGCCAGTGTTCTCCAGACTGGGTATAGGTGTGTGTGTTGACCACTAGGCCTACAGGCCTTTGCCTCAATCTTCCCTTGGGAAGCCAGTCACTCAGGAACACATCCAAGAAAGTCTTTGTCATATAAGGGTCTGATGATAAAACACGTATTAGATGTACGGTATCCATGTCACATATAGCACATTTCTCCTTTGATTTATCTCTATCACATTGTCAAAAACAGCATAAACAATCATGTTGACAGTGATGGGTAAGGCAGCAGCAAAACATATTTCTGCCCTCAGGTTTCCGTTTTTAATCAGAGAGTAATGGTCTCCACCTTCCTGATTGGGAGACAGATCAAAGGGGAACAGTGTGTATCCCTGTGCAAACTCCTCACGGTTGATGAGCAATGCATGGTCTTTCATGTGTTTGCCAGCGGTTTGTACCAGATTCATGTATTCTGTAACACAATTTCCTCCTGAAAAGTCCGGTTGCAGTGGCTTGGCTGAAATCTGCTCTCCATCCACATAGAGCGCCACAAAATTAATAGCATCATGTTTAAAAAGGAAGGTGTTCTTGTCATAATTTCCAGTAAAGGCATCATTGTCCATGAAGACCAAGACTAACAGCTTGGGGATCTGTCCGAGAAACAGATTCTCCTGATTACTGACACGACTGCTGGCTGGAACGCTGAACACTTTCATCCCCACCCGATCTACCGGGTATTTATCATTGGAGGTAAGCATGGCCTCAGCATGTCCTAGGCGAACTCCTGCTGCCACTCATACTTTTTTCACATAAAGCGAGGCATTTAGAAGCTGCAACTTGTACCGCCTGGCAGGCTCATTACTTATGTGGCCGAATGAATCTTTGTTCTGAGTGATTTTTATTTTAACATCAACACCGTTCAATAAAAGTTTTTCTTGAAAAAACAGGTTGCTGTGGAGGGGACCCAGCAGCTCAACTTTTCTGCTCTCTCTGGTTAGTTGTGCCCTCTTCTTAAAACCCTCATTACCCACCTCCAAATCTGTCAATTCGTGTTGTCCAGCTGTGTCTTTATAAAACAGGCCTGCAGAAAATTGTGTGGCGAGGGCGTCTCCACCCTAATTGAGCACAGATTCTATAAAGCCCCTGTAAGGGTAAGAGTTATTGCTCTGACTAATGAGGTGATCCCCCAGCGTGACATCCAGCTGGATGAAAATGGAGGACAGTGGATAGTTCATTAACCCCACCTCAGTGTCTGCATCGCGGTTAGCACTGTTTTCCTTGACAATCTTGCAGGAATGGTAGAGTAGACATACCATTTCCAGCTATGAAAAAATCAAGCGGGGCTGTTTCACCTACGGTTGAGAGAGGGGGGATTTCTATGTACATGCTCTTCTTGATGCTGGTCTGTGTGGGGGGTCTAGTTCAGATTTGGTGCATTCCTCAGATCCACAGTGAATAAAAGCCATGATTATTAAAAGATATCACCCTGGCTTGTACTAGAACGTCTCCTCTTTCATGCAGCCTTCCTCCACTTCTGTTGGGGTCCCCTCTGCAGAGCCTTCCTTTTATGGGCTTGAGGGGGCCACACCCATCGCGTTTGTGGTACCTTTCTCTTAACCCCTCTTTTTCTCTGTATATACATAAGCCCAGAGTCCTCCTGATTATCAGAGGGAGTTGTTGATAATCATAAATCAATTTTGGAAAAGGATTCTTGGATTTCCCTCGGCCTTGAATTCATCAATTCCTTTGCTGGAATTGGGCAGCCTTTCGCTGAAAGCATTGGTACATATCAGTTTACTGAAATTTTGGGCAAGGACCAGGGATGCTGCTGCCTCCTCTTTATTGTCTCTAGTTTTGAAGGATAAGCGAACTGATTCCATTTGTGGTCACGATCCTTGGTGGGCATTCATGAATGCCCGCCTTGTCTTATTAGGTTTTTCAGAACCTTTTTTACAAGGATATCCTACCTCTCAAGTAAATCGACTCATCAAAACAAGAGTGAGCGATATTGTTAAGCAGCAATTGAGAACTGCTGTCGCTGGTGCCATAGCTTCAACTTCTCTCCTTGAGTCGCGATGCGGTGCTTTGCCGAAGAGCGCGGAAGATCAGAGTGTGTTAACAAACACAGACACTGGCGGCGCAACTCCAACAGTCACTCACTCTCACTCTGATAGGGGATCAAGAAGGAAATCCCTAGCCAATGAAATTGGACACGTGGGTGTTGTCAACAGGGTCCAAGGGTTGATCAAGCCGTCAGGTCTCATGATACCTTGTATTCCGGGCGGCGGAAACATGATACAATGATCAGATAACTACAAAGATTCCGCAATCGATGGAAAGGTGAGTTGGTGCCGCTTCTTATTGAAATCCGCAAAAGTTCCGTTTCTGTTGACCAGTCACAATGCCGCGGCACCATTTGCAGCAAACCGCATCCGCAGTCGTCGGAAAGCTGTCTCTGCTGAACCATGCTGTGATGCATGGAATAGGGGTTTCCATCGGTAACAGCTGTCGCAGCGGTATGCCACTACAGCCCTAGTTACAAAGTGGTATATCCCATGCTGCCTGAGCAAATTTTGGAATGACTTATTTAAAAATTCTTTCCCCCAATCTGTTTGTAATTTTGGGGTATCCTCCCTTCCCTGAAAATGGTTGCAAAGGCCTTAGCCACTTTGCTGCCCGTCTTATCTTTCAAACCTAAGGCCCAGGCATACTTCGATAGGTTGTCTATGATGGTCCAGATGTACTTGATATCCCAATTATGTTTAGAGAAATGTTGCATATCCACCAAATCATCCTGCCATTGAGCATCTGACCACAACATGATTGTTGTGTTTCTTTTAAAATACTTCCATGCAGGTTTTGTGAAGGGTATTTGCATCCTGGTCCGAAAGCCATGAAACCACCTCTTTCTTACAGGTTTTGCTCTGCATTTTAGCAGCCTGAAAAAGAGGGTTCACCCCTCCAAAAACTTCCAGTCTCTCCAGGATTGTAATAGATTTCTTTTAACAGCACCTCATGCGCAGCCATGCTTCCAGCATGCCCTGCTAAAAAACACCAATGACTATCAGAGACATTTCAAATAAAGTTTTTATTCTTCTGGTGCTGCTAGTTTCTTTTTACAACAATCCATCTGGTCACAAGATATGTTTACCCCCACAGGATCTCCCAATTCAGGTTTTCAAAAGCCTTTAGAAAGTCAGAGTTGACCTGAAAAAAAAGATTGAGAAAAAAAGTCAAATCAGCTCCTGTGTCTGTATTTTTTTTCCACACACTCATTCCCTTCTCCCTCAGCCCCACCATTTCAGTGCAGCTTATCACAAGGTCTTCAGCCTGTTGCATGTCCATGGGTTCAATGTCTGGCTCTGAGGTTTCAGCCATTTTCTGTCCTGTATAGAGTCTTTTAACAAGACCAAAGGGAGTAAGCACCCCATCGGGAAGCCATTTCAGTTTTTTCATGTAAGTGGTATCGATCGGCTCTGGGCTCTGTAGAGTGCTCAGGAAATGGCGGTCCCCTGTTCCATACCCCTAGGGGTGGGTTTATGGGTCCTAAACCCTTTCCTATTGGTCGAGGTTGGTGGGCTGAGCAGATTGAGACCTCACATGACCCTCTTTCGGCCAATTCCGACCATGCACACCCCTTTCACAACCTAGATCAGATCTCATCAATATGGGCTGGGGTTAGACTTATGAAACCTTCACAGATTGGTTCTCCTCCCAGCGGACCCAGTCACCCGTGACCCACACAGACTCACACACTCTCTCTCTGAGCTGAGATCAGAGTGACTCCAGGATCACCGGCAGGGCCGGCTCCAGGCATGTGCCACATGTGCGGCCGCACATGGCCCCGCAGCCAGCTGGATGGCAGGCTACAACCAGCTTCTCCCCCAATAAGTTCTTCTACCTCCCGTCCTTGGCTCCAGACCCCATCCCTCACCTGCCTCTGCCTCCTAGTAGAGCTCCAGCAGGAGCAGCTGCTGCCGCGCCAGATCGGACTGGGAGAGAAGCTGTTTGTTGATTGAGTGAGTTATCTGATGTCCAGCCCAAAGCAGCAGAGCAATAAAAAGCAAGATGGGTTCCATTAGGCAGCCTAGGGTTGGATCTGCTCTGCAATCTGCTCCTTAAGTCTGGGCTGGAGGCAAATTCAAAGGAGCTTATCTCCCAGTTACACCATACCTGGCTGGATCATGAGGTGCAGCAGGCAAAAACCCTCAGCCTGGAGAGTGAATGAGACCCTCTTCACTAGCCCGAGGCTGCAGCTTTTGTTGTGAGCTTCTCTTGCAAAGCTGCTGTTGCTTCTCCCACTCTCTGCTTTGGTGCAGCGCAGTTGGGGGGAAGTTTGCTTGGGGTCACTCCCAGGGGGGAGTTGCTTTTCCCTTTTGTTTTCAAAGTAAAAAAATGTCTAACTCAAAGGGCTGCAGCCTGCTCCTCCCCAGGGAGAGCTGGGGAGCAGAGTTCATGGGATCAGGCTGTGGGGAGACTGAGATGGGGACATGGACACTTGGGAACCAGAGGAGCTGCTGGGCTTAGATAGGCATGTAGGAGCCGGATGCATCACGAGTATCTTTGTGTGAGACATCCCCCCTCCCATGACAGGGCCCCATGCTGAAAGGCACCAGAGATGAGGGCATGCATTCAAGAATCAGGGGACAGATCCATGACACACACCCATGATCTCTGTACCTTCCTCTTCCTAAGCACACTGTCTAAGCACTCTGGCTGCCCCCAGCTTCTATGTGGCCCTTGGTGCTTGTATTAGTTTTCCAAGTGGCCCTGGGAGGGAAAAGTTTAATTTCCCCTGACCTATGCCATGAATCCTTCCTCAATCCTTGCATGCTCTCATCTCCACTCCCTTCTCCCCACGTTTACCATTTCAGGGCTTGGGGTAGGGACTGGATCCAGGGACCAGATCTGTAAACTGGAAAAGAGTCAAATAAAAAGCAGCAACTGGCCAGATTTGGCCCACAGGGTGTAGGTGGGGGATTACCCAGCCCTGCTTTAGACAAAGAAACTAGCTTATATAAACAGAACTTAGAGACGGAAGTTAGAGCCTGACTTATCCAAGTCACCACTTCTCATTAGGACCTAGTGCACGTTTAAAGTTTGATCCAAAGGTCTCTGAAATGCGTGGGAGCCCTTTGACTTCAGTGGGCTTTAGGATCAGTCCTCTAATGCATTTTTTAAAAAAAACAAAAAACACAACTCCGATGGGATGGGGCACGGTTTTTCAGCTGTTGGTCAGACACAGTGATTTTCCTGGAGTTTGGAAGAGCTGGTGTCAGGTGTCAAGAAAAGGGGTGGGGAAAGGAAGCAGACCCCCCCCCCTGCTTTTATTTGGACAACAAGGGGTGGAGAGAGAGAGAGAAGGGGCACATAAGGAAAGACAGATGCATTCAGGAAGTTGATGCATTAAGCTTAGTTATAAGGGAATAGCTAGATCTTTAGTTTTCTAAAATGGCCCTCTGTTATTTCAGGCATTGGTACGCTCTGGTTGGTCCCACTCCCTACTTATAGCTACTGTTGGATTTTTCTGTGTAGATGGTTGGAGTGTGGCAGGTCCTGCAGTGGTGTTGGGGGATGGAGTAGATGACCCTTGAGGTCACTTCCAGCTCTGTGGGAGGTGGGGGATCTTGAAGGATATAGCAGTATAAAGAGAAGCATAAAGGAGTTCTTCACTCCCCACTCCCACACTCAGAGATCTCATCCCATGATTGGCTTGATGAACGACAATTTATGGACCTGTCCTCTAAGTTCTTATATAATCTTTCCATAGTTATGCTGTTGGCTTTCACAACATCCCCTGGCAAGGAGTTCCCTACGTTGAAGGGACTAGATGACCCTTGGCATCAATTCCAGCCCTAAAATTCTATGATTGAGTGAAAAACTGTTTCCTTTGATTTGTCTTAACTCTGTCTCGTTCCTCTGAGCTTGCGCTTTAGGTCTTGAGAGTAGGGTACTGGATCCATGGGCCAGATGTAGGAATTTGCTCCTCTGCCAAATAGAAGACCCATCCCGCCCACTTTATCTCCTAAAGTCTAGGTAAAGTGAGCACCCAGTAACAGTAAGATGTTGGTAAAACTTTCCTTCTGGAAAGTAAACACAATTACTTCAATGTGGTGCTATTGAAAAGCCCTATTTTTCAGTTTTGAATTTTTTGCCCTTTTCAGCTCTAATTACTCATGCAAGTCCACTAGGCACTATTAATCAGAGATAGAGAGGACAAGAGAGTCTCCATGAATTTCAATGGTCTTCATAATGGAGCTGCATCTGGAAGCTTGTATTTACTAACAATGGTGAAAGAATATAATATGTCATACCCAGGACAATAGTGAGGGGGCGCTGTGTGTGGGAAGCTAAGGGATAAGTGGTGTGGCTGATGGGGTGTGTGTTCTGAAACTATGCAAATTAGGCCCCCGCACCAAGACTTCGCACATGGCCCCACAAACCCTGGGGCCAGTCCTGCTCACCGGTTCAGTTCAGCCTCAGAGAGAGACTTCGAATTGAATGAATGTTCCCTGCCTCTTCCGCCTGCCTGCCTCATGCATTGCTGCTGCTAGAGAGACTAGAAGAATGCCGATGCAGGCACAGTAGGCAGTACGAGTCTTCCCTGGCTTCCGCAATTCCCACGGCCCACGCGACCACAGTGGGCAGGGACAAGGCAGCAGCGTTGGCATCAGGAGGCAGGGCTTGAGGAGGTGGCCCACAAGTCAGCGGTGCGTGGCATGGGCCCGGGGGGGGGGGCATGTGTCAGCCGGCAGGGTGGGCGGACCGGGCAGAGAAGAAATTAATTAAAAAACATAACAAAAAACACCTCAGACAGGACAGGTGGCTTAGCTACCATAGGGATGGGCCCCCAGCCACGGTGGGCCCCGGGAAAAATGTCCTGGCTGTCCCTATGGTAGCTACACCATTGTCAAGGACGTTTACTGGTTTGGGGGAGGGGGAATGGGGCACGTGGCTGGCTCAGGGATGTCGTTTGTTGGGAGGGGGTCACTGGCTTGGCTGCTCTCCACTGGGCTGGGGGGCCTGGCTGCAGTGCTGGAGACTGCAGTGGCCGTTGCATGTGGGGAGCTGAGCTGGCTACGCTGGGAGTCAGAGAGCAGCCTGGCTCTGAGCTGGGTATGTGCTGGAATTTTGGGGGCCCAGTTTGAGACCTTGGATCCCATGTTTTTCAGGATTTGGGGTTCACTCAGAACCAGAATAAAGAGCCCTGGTGTTTGTTTTCTGAACATGGAACCTGAAAATGCCTGTTTGAATATATTTGTTTTTTATCGAAATCCAAATGCACAGCCCTACTTGAGAGTGTGATAGTTGGGCCTAGTTATGGCAATGATCTGTTTGGGCCACAGTAGACCTTGGAGTCACTGGAAGAATATGTTGCGTTGAGCCCATAAAGGTTTCAAGGAGTCTTGCTATGCTAGAAACAGGACATTGCAACTGAAGTTATGATTTTATCAAATCGGTTAGCGGCCAAAGTTGCGTTAAATGGAAGATTACAACTAAGAAATATGTTGCAAGCAGCAGACTGTATGTGGCGTAGGAAGGAAATATTGCTGCTTAATGCATCGTTTGGGTTGTTTTGGAACAAGAAAGTGGTATCTTGAAACTGTTGAAGAAAGTTAAGGGGGAGATCCTGTTTTTAGGGTTGTGGTCCCTCCAGATGTTCAGTTATCATGGGATTGCTAACCACAGGAGAAATAAAATATCGCTGAGGTGTAACCATAATCTGTAATTGGATAGATTCTACACAATGGGTATGTGTCAAGTTGGAAGGAGTGCTGATTGGATGACCAGTATGTTAATAAAGGTTTATTGGATGAATTTTGGTGCAAGAAGGAGGTCTAGAAGTGTATTAGGGTGTTCCCGGGGCATGTAAGGAAATTGGAAGGGTATAAACCTGCCAACATTTCCTGAAAAAGCCACCCTACCGGGCCCATCTTCATTGACTGGGAGGGGCCACAGCACCTCGTGTGCACAGACAGGCAGGTCTGAGTGTGTATCTATGAAATTTGCTAGCTGCTGAGCTCAACAACCACCCCACTCACAAAGAAGGAGAGGTATAATATGTGTGCTATATGCGAATGTCTTCATGGAGTTATGGGTGTAGAGTTTAACCTAATGGCTAGCGAGTTAATTTGCTACAAAATTGGTTTCACAGTCCTAGGATGCGGTGCATGGGTGCTTACAGCTGTGACAATGATGTGTTCGTTTGGGGTTCTTTTATTTCATCTTTAGCTGCTGTCAATAGCCCAACTCCACCAAATGTTCAATTTGAATGAATGATCAATACATTCTCAATACTTGATCAATACTAGCTATTTGCAACATGTCCTACGGGATCTAGATGGAAGCGGAACTGGGTGTGTGCAGGAGGGTCTAAGGGGGGGCTTGGCAAGTGCAGGGAATGGCTAGGAGGGAGGATCTTGGTAGGCAGGGGCTAGGGTTGTCAAGTGTCCTTTTCCCCATAAACTTACATAAATGTACATACATTCATAGAATTAGCTGCTTTAAATAGTCTATTGTCTAACTTTGAGAGTAGACTGGGAGGAGGGGCGATTAAAAAACCAAAACCAAAGGTTGATCCCACACAGGGAAACTCTCTGTCTCTCACACACTAACACAGACTCTCCCCTCTCCGTTTCTCTCACACACATAGATTACACGCTTACATTCCATCTCTCTCACTCAGAGAGATTCAAACTCTGCCCCAGTCTCACCCCCCCACACAAAATTCACTTTCTCACAGACACACAGAGATTCTCATACACATACACACTCGCTCTTTTTTTTCATGCACAGATTCTAACACACACAGATCCTAACACACACACACATTCTCAAAGAGATGCAAACACACATTGACTCACAAGTCCCCACTTTCTCACACATGACCAGAATGTTTGCAGAATGGACGGGGCCAACCCTCCACCCCCACGTGCTCTGAAAACCTCCTTCCCGATAATGGCCTGCATGCTACTGGGACATTTTCTGAGTGGATCGGGGACTGAGGAGGTCAGAGTGCTGACCCCACATCAACTCCCTCCCCTGCTGACTCTGAAATTTCCTTTCGATGCTCAGGATTTCCTGTACTGCCAAATCCAGAAAGAATGATTAAAGGGTCCTGATGGTATAAGACATTAACTTAAAAATGTTCTGGCTGTAACATTTTTATATTCCATCTTGTTTACAAGATATTTGGCAGGAATGTGTCCCACACATTCCCTGTTATCTCTGAGAAACTACAGGATAATGTGATAAAGGGACCCAATTTTATAAGCAATTGAAATTGTCCCCTTGAAGACCATTATTCACATGAATAGCAGCACATGCAGTGCCAGTCAGAGGCAGGCACGTGGCATGGCAGGGGGAAGGAGGCTGTAGGAGGGAGTATGGGGAGCAACCCAACAGACTGACAGACACATTCTGCAGACACCAATTACCGCAGGCTTCCAGCTTTACAGGACCAATCGGTGGTGGCTTTGAGGCGGGCATAGGGGGCAGCCCTGAGGCAGGCATAGAAGAGACATAACTGGGACTTTGGGGACAGCATCCCAGAAATCAGGAGACATAGTTTACACATCCAGGCTGGCCTATTATCATCACATTCACATCCTGCAGCGCTGTGACAGAGGACATAAGAGAATCTTTATTGGCTCTTTCCTAAACAGATGTTTCCAACTTCCCAGTAACAAGTGGGGGAGAGAATTGGGATGGTCACAGCACATAATGTGGATATTTGGTTGACATTTCTGCTGTACAATTGGCATCACAACCCGATCTTATACCACAGTGACACATAAGAGAATCCCTGGCATAGGCTCATTCTCTGCATATGCTGTGCAGGCTTATAAAATTGGGACCCTTTATCACATCTTTCCAATATTTGCAGAGATGATCCTGTAAGATCCCACTATCACCGCCGGCATGGCCATCCCCCAAGGGGGGCGGGGCCAGGGCTGCACGGCACAGAGAACCTTGGGGGATACCGGAAGGTGATGCAGGGGTTTCAGCGCAAGCAGGAAGGCCGGCGCCGGGCATAGCTGTGGAGGCAAGGGAGGAGCCCCAACAGGAATCAGCAGGGGATGACAAGGCAGGGCCCACCAAAATGCTGTGCCGCTCCATGCGACTGCGCACACAGAGGGGCGGGGCTGCCGACACTTAAGGAGGGGCCAGGAAGCACAGCGTTGCTGGAGATCAGCAGCGCTGTGAGACTGGCCCCTTGCGTGGAGATAAGCTTGACAGCTTGCGTATCTTGTTGGAGAGTGAGGGCATGCCTGGGAGCGTGTGTGTGAGTGTAAAAGTATTCAGTGTGAGAGGCAGGGTGACGGTAGGAAGCGGTGTGTCTCTGGAACTGGGTGAAAGGTGAATGTGGGTGGGTGGTGTGTGTGCCCCTTGCATCCCCCTACGGGGTCTGGACCCTCTCCTTCCTATATTCCGTGTGGATTTGGGGGCTCCTCCCTTCCCTTTCCCGGGTCTGACTTCCCCCCGTTCCGCACCATTCCCTTGCACCTTATTTCCCCCTGGAGTGTTAGCAGAATGCTTGGTGTTGTAAGTAGGAGCACATGGAGTGTGGGAAGCTGTACAAGTGAATGGGCTCCACTTAGGTTCTTGCTGTTCCCTCCCCCCTATGATGATCTGGCCCTTTCCCATTCAGGAAGTATAGGGCCACCTAAGATCCTGAGGGGTTGTTTTTCCGCATTCAGAGAGTGGAGTCCACAGGTGGAGCAGCGAGTGAGAGCGAGCTCGTGACGTGTGTTAGGTTTCTGGGTCCATGCTACTCCACTACCTTCCCCGACCCTAATAGATCCTGGATGTGTGAGATACAGACCTCCCAAATTTCATGTACACTGGTTGGACTACAAAGATGTCACAGTCAGACATACATTTATAAGTTAATTGCTTATACCACCAGGACCCTTTATGCAATCCTTCTGAAAGTTGGCAGAGACAGTAAATGTGAAGAGGGGTATAAACTTGCCAGGTTTCATCCACATAAGATGGGAGGCAACAAAGTTACAGCCTGGGAGCAGGCTGCCCATTTCATGCTTAAGGTGACCAGAGCCCCTCCAGAAAATCTGCTGCACGCAGTCTTTCTAGATGCATCTACTAACCCATGGTACCAGATCGTGATGGATCATTTAGCACGATTGGGTCTATCGGTAGACTACTTAGGGACCAAATCTTTTGCAGTAGCAAAAAAGGAGATCACTACCCGGTCCCGGGACATAGACCAGCAGAATGATCTGATGCTGGTAGCAAGAGCACGACACTTGATGGGGTACGATTTATGGGCACCGCACCCAGGCTTAGGGGCTAGGTACTTAGGATCATCTCTAACCTATAGGGAGAAGCACTTATTCCTCTCTGCTAGGGTTAATGCCCTTCCCACAAAGGTGTTGGAAGGACGAGTGGCAAAAATTCCATATGAAGATCGTCTATGTCCATTTGACCAGCTAACAGTAGAATCTACGTATCATATTTTATTTGAATGTCATTTGTATGATGCTATACGAGCGGAGACACTCCAGACTTTCATTGGTAAATATCAGGGGGCATCGAGTTTCTTCTTGACACAGATGGCCCTTTTGGACTTGGATTCTGAGGTAACAGCTGGCATCACGAGATTTTTGATGCTAGCAATGGGACTAAGAAGGAAGTTCCTTGAATCCAAATCCTTGGCATAACTGGAGAGTAACCTTTTTTTTTTGTTGTTGTTGTTGTATATGATATGTAAAACCCACCATTAGAACGATGAATGCAAGGGATGGGGAACTATGGTCAATACTCAGCAGTCAGTACAGCATATGAGGGCTGTAAGTTTGGAGTAATCTATGGGGAAGCTATAAAGAAGCCCTACGGGTACAGGGGGTACAATGGTTAGGGAAACGGTTATCTTATTTTAGTCATTTTATAATTGGTCATATTGTTTTAATGATTATTAATAATTTCAGATTATTACCCTCATTCGTGAGGTGGAATCACTTCCTTTATTGTTGAATAGGAAGTTTGTTTTATAATTTTCTTGAATGTTTTTATGTATGTATTGTTCCTTTTGCTCTTTCTTTTTGTATTGTACGGCAATGACCTAAGGTCACGTCTTTTAATAAATTGAATTGAATTGAATTGAATTGAAGTTACAGCCAGAAATGTGTATGCAGATTTTTACAAATTAACATAATTCAACTGTTTATAAAATCAGATTCCTTTATCCAATCTTTCTGAAATTGGGTACAAATAATGCCTTACATTGGTGTTACAATACCACTATATTTAGTCCAAATATAATGAAAAACAAAAAAGCTACAGCTGAATATGGACATTGAAACCAATGGAAATCAAAAACAAAAGAAAAAACAAAAACAAAATTTCAATATTAATGAAAATCCAAGATTTAAATAACAACAACAAAAAAGAAAAGAAAAACCACATGGGTCCCTGGTGCACACCTCTAGCCCTGACCGAGAGCTGAACTTGAACTTCCCAAGAGCCACATGCAGCTTGTGAGCCACTTTTTGCCAGATCCTGGCCTATTTCTTTCACCACAACCATCCAGCTGTCCCCCTGAGAGACCCTACCATGTGCATGTGAGGTAGCAGTCACCAGTCATGCATATGAGCCTCACTGTGGAAGGGTTGCTGACGACACCCAACTATACCTCTCGTTTTCATCAGACCCAGGTCCGGCAGTCTCGGTGCTTACCCGGTGTCTGTCAGCTGAGGGCAAGCTGCTTGAATTTAAATCCTGAGAAGATGGAGGTGATAGTTGTGGGGAAAGCCAGGGGAGTGATGTCCCCCATCATTGATGGGGTCCGTCCTCCTCTGGTATCTCCAGTCCGCAGTCTGGGGGTGGTCCTTGATCCATATGGATGTCCAAGTGGCAGCTGTGGCGAAGGGTGCAGTTTGCCAATTACATCTGGTACGTCGGCTTAGGTCGTATGTCTCGGACTTGGACCTGGCCACAATCATCCATGCTTTCATTACCTCGAGATTTGACTACAGTAATGCACTCTACGTGGGGCTACCCTTGGTGCTGGTCCGGAGGCTGCAGCTGGTGCAGAATGCGGTGACCCATCTCCTGAAGTGGACGGACCGATGCAAGCACATTATTCCAGTGCTCCGTTCTCTGCACTGCCTAACGATAGTCTTCCGGGCCCAATTCAAGGTGTTGGTGTTGACCTTTTAAAGACCTAAATGGTCTGGGCTCCACCTACCTGCAGGACCACCTCACCCTCCACATCTTGGATTGACCTCTGTGGTCAGCCGGGGGCACCCTCCTTGA
>QEPC01012840.1:164990-177782 GCA_003113815.1 Sphenodon punctatus
GAGCTGGGGGAAAACAACAGGGAATGGATCCCCCATTGTGAGCTGTTGGGTGCTTCTCCCAAGCCACCGTGATTGGCCAATGTCGGAGACAGGATGCTGGGTTAGATGGACCATTCGTCTGACCCAGTATGGCTGTTCCTATGTACAGTTTACAAGGCACCCATAGGAGAACACCTGCAGCCCTGCAACATGTATAATAAAATGTAACACCCATTTTATCAGTGTTAGAGTGTCTGTGTGAAAAGGGCCTAAGTAAAACAATAGCTTGGGAGGAGACTGTACTGTAGCAGAATTGGCAGCGTGGCTGCCCATATTATCTGTTTAGGTTTCTGATCTTCTGTAACTGATTGTAACCTCTCAATTAGGAGCAGGCCCAGTCCCATTCCCTTGCAGGGAACAGCTTTGGTGGAATGAGAAAGGGAGTGAGTTTTATGGGAATTATCATTAGTGGAAGGGAAATTCAAAGCCAGCATGTCTGCTGTAGTTGAAGAACCTGTCCTTGAGACACCAACACATGGGGCTGGATTACCTTTTTCTCTGGAATATTGGTGAGAGAGAGAGTTATCAGTGCAGGAATAAGGAGTTTGCAGGCCATTTCCAGAAGTTCTTTTAAACTCTGGGAGTCTCGGTGTGTATGTTTCTGAGATAATCAAGGGGGAGTCACTCTGGTTGCTACTTGGTGTCACTAACATATTTATCTGTTGTCCTAAGCACTTAGATCCAGCCCCCTCGTAACAGCAGGTAGAGATGGCCTTTTTATCTTTGGAAGGCTCATCTTCCTGGCTGGGTGTGTCTAACCCACTCTGGGCCCACTATCTTTCTCTGTGTCTGTCTCAGGCATCTGAAGCTAAAACCAAGCTGGTGCCCCAGAAGGAATCAAAAGGAACAGACATCTTCCGGAACAGTAGCGGAACCTTCATCGTCCGCTCCGACCTGGGCTGCTACATGATTTGCGAGAGTCTTGATAGCAACCATAACATCAGGATCGAGCGCCTGCACCCAGCCTGCCAGGATGGAAACCACTATGTAAATAGTTGGGAAAGTCTCAAAAACCCACATCCTTACACCACCATTATCAAGGGCACTTCCATGAGAACGGTGAGCAACCTGACCACAGACTCCGGACCCATTGTCTCTGAGATGCATCCCAACTGTCGTGGTGGAGACTACTACATGACAGTCAATGATTTACACTATGTCCTCTTCCTCAGCAAGGGTAAATTCCATGTTTCCTCAGATTTGAGTAAGGATACCCGTGCTGCAGACTACCCCCTACACACCGATTGTCAAAAGGGGCTCTACTACTTTGGCATCTATGACAAACCAGCGCTCATCAAGGTGGACGAGAATTGGGGACCCCAATACTACCAGTACTCCAACTTTGAAACCGGCGAACTGCAATTGTTCCGCTCCATCCACCCTGATGTGCTGACCTTCTTGCCTGGGGGTCTGGCTCTCACCCAAGGGGCCTCCTTTGGGGCCTGGAACCTCCTCAAGATGCTGTACAATGAATCTGAATCCACCGTAACCTGGGATTACCAGATCACGGTCACGGTGGGCTACAACAGGAAAACCATGTCCAGCATAGAGCACAACTGGAAGATCTCCTCCGAAGTCTCCGCTGAACCTGGCTGGCTCACCAAGCTCATCTGCAAGGCCCAGGTAAAACTAACGGCCGAGTACGGTGGCAAAAGCATCCGAGTGGATGAAGAAACCTGGAGTGAGACCAAGCAGACGCAAGAATCTGTTCGTGTGTCTCTGGGGCCCAATCAGAAGATCTACCTCTGGCAGTACCACCTTGGCATTGGCCAAGAGCCCATCCTCTTCTGCCGGGACATCAGTGTAACCAAAACACCAACCCCTCCTGCTTACATCCCCCCAATTCTGGAGGTCTAGGAGCGTGGGGACTGAGAGCTCTTCGGGTCACTATAAAGTCCTTGACACAGACCCGGCTTTGCTTGTTGCGTTCAGCTACTTTGATTTACCTTTGCAGCTTCCCCAAAGCACCATGAGCCGCCCTGACATGCTTTCCCCCCTTATTTACCCTCCCTGCAAGTTTACTCCGAGCAGCTTTCCAAATCTTAGTCCCCATTTAGAAGATTTGCTTAAAGCTTTTCCCTCTTCTGCTGCGATTTCATCCTACCCACAATACGCTTTGGGACTCTATGGGGTCAAAACTACCGTAGAAATGAAATGAGAGATGTGTCACCCTGAAATGAGAAATAAAAAAAAATATTTTCTTTGCAAAACATTTTGGAGATGGAATTTCATTGATTTTTAAAAAAAATAATAATAAACTAAAACATTAAATTCAGGTTTTTGTTTTGTCCCCTCCGCATTTATCTTTCCCTCCCAAATCTGTCTTTTAAAATATCAGACAGTCGCTGATCTGCTCACACCCTCCACAATCCCTCTCCTAGCCCCCTCCCTGTCTGCTCACCCCCTCCCTCCCCCACTGGCCCTCTGCACCCTTTCCTGTATTTCCTGCCAACATCACTGGATAGCTCCCTATCACCACAATCCCTTTCACCACTCCCACCAGGGACCCTCCATTCCTTTGCTCTCTTTCAGTTCAAATCTTCCTCGTAGCCTCATAACCGCCTTTCTCTCCCACTCCCTCTTGTTCCTTGTTATCCCTCATCCCAAAGTTTTCTGATGTCTCCTGTCCCCTGGGTTTTCGGCCCAAACTGTCCTTAGTTGTAATTGGTGTGAGGAGTTGGGGAGGGACAGAGACCACGCACGCCCATGTCCATGGGATAGGTTCAGCCTGACACAAATGGGTTAACCACCCTCACCCCAATTGTGGACTCAGGAGCTTTGTGCCCTCCTGAGCCCCTCCATCTCGATCACTCTCCAACCGTACCCTCCTCATTTGCCCAGAACCACTGATCAGAATATGTTCACAAGGGCAGGAAGCAGAGACCACGGCTCCAACATCTGACAAGAACTAAGGGTGTGCGGAGGGGACTTCTTTTGTTTTGAAAATCCCATTTATTTTCGTTTACCTTTTCCTTTTCAAAATCTCATTCATTTTTGGTTTTCATTTTAACCCTTTCGTTTTACATTAGTTTCCCATTGAAATCAACGGTAAACACTTCCCAAGACTTTCAAACCTTTCAAAAGCAGTTTTAATGTCCTTATAACACACTTCCCTTTCCCCTAAACATCCACAGACTGCCCCAGAACTGGAGGGCAGAAATACCAGACTGTCATGCAGCAACTGGGCATTGGACAGAACAGACCTTGGCAAGTGCAGCGGACGCTGCCCACAGGGAGTCACTAACGTAGGGTGAGATAGTGGTGCCCCAAGTCTAACAAGGCTTCACACTTGGTTCTGGCCCTGGAGCAGACAAGGCAGGGGCAGTTGCCCTCCCAAATGCCCTCACGCACCACCTTTAGCAGAAGGTGGTGCCATCCCTCTACCGGGCAGCCGGGGAACGAATGAAGGAGCGGCTGGCAAGTGGCACTGGCACAGGATTTGTCATTGCAGGCATCCCGATGTGTGGCAGGACATCATCTTGCAGAGATTGCCCTGGGAGGGCAGCACTGGTACCCCAAGGCATGACAGAGGGTCATGTTGCAGAGCTTGCCCCAGAAGGGCAGGAGGGGTGTGTGCATGTTTGTGTGTCTGTGTTTTTGTGTGTGTGTCTGAGACAGACAGACAGGCACATGCAGGGAGCAGGTGAAACGTGTTTGAGGGGATGTGCGTGTAAGATAAAAAACACCTGTCTGGTCTGGGGTTCAAAGAAGGGCCCCTCTTTCTTGAAAGCAGGCATAGCGTGGGGGCAGCACTAAACCAGGCACGGTGGCTGATAACAGCTTCCTGAAACCCTTCAAGGACACCACTGTGGCCTGGAGTGCTGCGACCGCCACCCTGAGCCAGGGGGTTCGTTGTGATTGGGAGCACCAACAGTTTGGCAATCCTATTCCAAGGAGTTAGAGGACAGTTGTGGCCAACAAAAGCCTTGGTGGAGAGTGGTGTCTGCCTGCACCCAGGTGACACGTGCATGCGAGAGGATGGACAAGTAAGGAAAGGAACGCCCGTCTGGTCTGGGGTTCCAGGAAAGGCACCTCTCTCCTGTAAGCAGGCTTCAGTGCGGGGGCACTGTGTGCCAGTCTCTCTCTCAGCCCCTCCTTCAGGCAGGCAGCACCAGTGGGAGCAACTCTCTCTCCTTCAGGTGATTTTAATCCCTGCAAAACACTGATGATCACAATGAGACAGGAAAGAATAAGAACTACAGACGAGATTTATAATTTAGAGATGGCTACATTCAAAACATTTTGCTTTAGAAACAGGCTTCCTTGGTTCTGGAAAAGCAGAAAAAAATAAAATCAACAGATTTAATTAAGGTCAGACTCTCTCTCTCTCCCTCTCTCTCATTCTGGACGGCAGGGGTGGGGGCAGCAAGCAGGCACCTCAGTCTCTCCCCCACACCCAGAGGCATGGTCTGGCAGCGGCAACCCAGATGCAGGGGCACCTTCTCCTTGCAGAGCATCCCCCAGGGGGACAGATTAGGAGAGGACAGAGTCTAGAGAGACTGGTGGGCAGGTGGAGCAGCAGACATTGGCAGGCAAAAATATGGTCTTGCAGTGGCACCCCAGACATGGCAGGCATTTCAGTTTGCAGAGTACCCCAGGGGGCAGGAGATAAGTGAAAGACACATTTCGGGGGCAGCAGCAGCTAGAGCGGGGCAGAGAGGAGCAGCAGGCAGTCACTGACTTTGGCATTGGCACTCCTCAAGTGTCTCAGGGTGTCCCCTTGCAGAGATCATGCCAGCAGAAGCAGAAACCCCATCCAAAGTAGAAGTGTCCCTCTGCAAAGTGCACAGAGAGCTAATTTGCAGACAGAGCGAGCTAGAAGGTTTTACTGATTCCAGCGCCCCCCCCCCCCCAGCCCCCTCTGATTCGTTTGAGGCATCTGCAAAGAAAGACCTATCTGAGGGTCTCTCTTTGTGTGTGCCACTGAGATGTGTTTACGATGCCAATTGGCCAGTGGAGATATCAATCAGATATCACCCGACTGCCTTATGATTGGCCCCCCTCCCCTCTGTTGTTTACTTGCAGTTTGAGTTGTGTTCATTGGCAAAGAAATGGGAAACAAATAAAAATGAAATGTTATTTGTATTCATTTCCTAGTTAAACAAATGGGGCTTCATTCATTTAATTGCACACCCCTAATAAGAACATTAAGTAGTGCCATACTTTGTTAGACCAATGGTCAACTACGCCCAGCATCCTGTCTCCGACAGTGGCCAAACACAGTCGTTTTGGAGAAGTACCCAGCAGGTCTAAATGGGCAATCCTGTTCTTCACTCCCAGCTCCCAACAGTAAGAAGTTACGTCCCCTAAACCTACTTAACTACCAGCTGCTAATGGACCTATCCTCCAAGAACTTTAAACCCAACAATGCTACTGGCCTTGACTACATCCTCTGGCAACAAAGTCCACAAGCTAATTGTGCACAGAGTAGAGCACAGTGTGAACAGAAGCATTTGGAGACTCATAATTATAGATGCTATTGTTTCCCAGAGGTGCGGATGGTACCCTGGAGTCCTGGCTCCCAATGCCTCCTCTCTGTCACCCCATCAGATCCCACTCTCCTCCTAGAGAAGCTAGCTGGTCCCTGTAGCTCAGATAGGGGTTTGAGAGCTGTTGCCTGTCAGGGATGGAAGCAGGGGTGCAAGATGGGAGAGGGGAATGTGGTTCTTGAGGGGAGCTCTGCTGCCAAAGTGCCTGCCAAGTGCACATTGAGAAGCCATAGGATACCTGCACCAGGTTTCAGAAGGTTTAGACACACACGCACACACCAAAAGTTCCGCTTTGGGGCTTTATGGGGCTAGGATCAGGGCGCTCGAACGGCATATCACCATGCTGCATGCTCTCACCATCCACTTCCTTGGTGGGTATTGAGATTGACCAGGATGTGTGCCCATGGGGGAGTCCGAGACCAGGGCATGAATGAACCCGTGGGGGAGAATCAGAGATCAAGGCATTTGAGCATGGTGGGCATCAGAGACCAGGGCTTATATCCATGAGGAGGAATCAGTGACCAGGAGGACCTGTGCCCAAGAGAGGGAATACAGACACCATGGCCTGGAGAGGTGTGAGAGACCGGATAGGACTTTCCTGGCTCCTGGAGGTGTGCTCTGGTCTCAGGCAGCTCTGAGAGACACGGAAAAGCAGGTCTGGATTTTGGCAAGGCAGGGGGAGTCTGGGGAAGTAAATTTAAAAGGGCTCAGCATGAACCAGTGGGGGCTGGGTGGGAGCCAGGACTTCCGGATTCTCTCTAGGACTGTGCAGTTTTCAATAACATCCAAATTAACCAGAAAAAGCCCTTTTCCGCGTACATATTCGAAACATGAATAGTAGGTCTGTGTATTTGGGTTCAGCAATGGCTTAAAGCTGCGCTTAATAAAGTAGATTGATTGATTGTATTTGGGTTTTGAGTAAGCCCAACATATCCTGAAAAATGTAACATCAGAGGCCTCAAACTGGACCGACCAAAATACAGCACATATTATCCAGCTTGGAACTGGGCTGCTCTCTCTGGCCACATTCATACCTACACGGTGTGGCGGCAGCGGCGGCGGCGGCGAGGCCTGCGAGGGAGGATGCAGCAGCGGGGAGCAGCCTGATTCCGGAAGTAGCTCCCGTGCGGATGGGCTTCTGCCGCAGCTTCCCTTATGCATGTCAGGTCGCAAAATCCTGCCCTGACATGCGCAAGGGAAGCCGCGCTGGCTCTTCTTCCGCCATCGGGCTCCTCCTGGCTGCCGCATCTTTGCTCTGCTGCCACCGCTGCCTCCGCAGGTGTGAATGTGGTCTCTCAGCTTAGCCACCTGCTTGAGAGCCTGTAGTGAGCTCTGCCTGCCAGCAGGGGCCGCTACCATCTCAGAATTGCAGTGTCACTGTCTAGCACTGCAGCCAGGGGGAAATGGAGAGCTCTTGGCAGCCTCAGTCCCTTTCCCCAAGCCAGCGACACTTCCAAGCCAGCCCCGTATCCCATTCCCACCTAGTGATCCCACGTTCCACAAGCCAATGACTCCCCTCTGAACCAGAAACTGCCCCAAGCCAGAGCCAGGCCTCATTCTCCCCAAGTTAGAGACCCCCTCCCTGAGCTAGACCCATGTCCCATTTAAGGTGGCCAGAGGCCCAGATTTTTACTGGACAGCCCAGTATTTCTGACAACTTGCGCTGTCCAGGACGGAAGGGGAACCAGACCATAGAGGTGTCTGGGAATTTCCCCTTCCATCCCTCCTCCTACTGCCGGCTGGCCGCAGCTGCAGTCTCTGCACTTCCACCCACATGGACCCCAGGCGGAAGTGCAGAGAGCGCAGCTGCGGCCAGCCGGTGGCTTTTTTGATGTGCGGCAGCTGGCAGACAGAGAGTCAATCAATCAATCAATCAATAATACATTTATTACGTGGCCAGAGGCCATTGCAAAAATAAAAGGAGAAGATACACCAATAAGGAAAATTTCCAGCCAAAGTTTGACACAGTCAGTTGCGGAGTTGAGGGAGTCCCGGGGGTTAGGCAGCGCGGTGCGTGGGCCAGCAGGAAGATCAGCCTCCCCGAAACCCAGGTGACCTCCCGCCACCTGGGCTGCCCCCCCGAGTCCCCGAGTCCCCCCCTCCCAGAACCCCCCCCTCCCAGCAAAATAAAAGTTGGTTGAAATGGTAGGGAATCACTGGCAGTTATTACCGGCTTGATGAGACACTGAAAACATCAGTTTCTCCTCACACTGAGCCTTGGCTCTATTTTTTCACACTGCTAGGGAGAAATGGGACTAGTGGGAGAAAGACCTTGAATGGGACCTTAATAAGAGGGCTCTCAATCCCACAGTGGCAGGGCTTAATGCAGCAGCAAGGAGTTCACAGGGTTAACTAATGTAATCTCCCTCCAATGTTAACTCTGGGAACTCCTTGCTGCTGGGTTTACACCACACTACTGACTTAACCATTGGGTTGGCTCCACCTACTGTTGGGTTGGCTCCGCCAACCATTGGCTCCACCTATCATTTGCTTTGCTCCACCCATTGATGGCCCCGCCCGCTGCCTACAAATATGCATAAATTAGTATAAAATTGCATATGTAATTTTCATGCAAATGATTGCCCTCTTTTCTGATGATGCGTCAATGGCCACCCTAGCTGCTAGGCACCTGGGAGGAGGTAGGGGGTAGGTGGGGGCTGTGCCTGGGTGGATGCTGGAGCACATAGGGAGGTGCACTGCCGGGACCGGGGGGGACTCTAGGCTGCCAGGGAAGGCAAGCTCCTGGCTTGGGCTGGAAGGGGCGGACATGGCTGGGCAGCAGCAGGATGAGGAGTCTCCTGGGCAGGAAGAAGCAGCAGCTTCCTGGCCCCCTGCACAGCACAGCGCTGCCGCTACCGCATCCCAGTCCAGGACTGGATGGGCACCGAGCCACTGGTGTGGGTAGGGACTGAGGGGCAGCAACAGAATGTGGAAGGTTGGGGAGCCCAGGGCAAGGGTAGTAGGGGTCCTGGTTGGGTGGGTGGGGATTGAGGGGCAGCAGCAGAGTGGTTGGGGACATAGGGGGGCTGGGATAGCAGAGACTGCAGGCAGGGATTGGGGGGCAGCAACAAAGATGGAGAAGAGGGAGATCACGGCTGCTATGGGAAGAGCTACAGGTGAGGATTTGAGGGCAGCAACAAAGATGGGGGGGCAGGGCTGGGAGAGTAGGGGCTGCAGTTGGGGATAAAGGGGCAGTGGCAGAGCTGGAAGAGCCCAGGGCTAGGACAGTAGGGACTGTGGGTGGGGACTGAGGGGGAAGGACAGAACTAGAGGAGCCCAGGACTGGGAGAGCAGGGGGCTGTGGATCAGGACATGTTTTGCAATAGGGAATCCAAGGAGCTTGGGTGTCTCCCGTAGAGCAAAGAAGCACCATCCATGAGAGTGTAAATGTGGCTCTGACTCCTGTTTCCCAGTGTTTCCAGGTGGGCACCGGAGCAGAGAGGGCGGCAGATGGAGCACTCATGGAGAGTGACGTTCCGTTTTGGGGGGTGCAGTTCCAAGGAGAGATCATTACCTGGGAATCATTTTAAACCACCAACTACTAGACTCAGCCCCAGGCCCCCCACAACCTTGAGTGCCCAGGACAAGTGATGACTGGACACTAGCAAGAGACACGACGTCACCCTGGATGGGAAGGGAACCAGCATTTACAGTGTTTTCCTCAGTGGCAGCAATGAGGAAAATGTACATAAGCGTCATTCTAGGTCAGACCCATGACCCATCAAGCCCAGCATCCTGTCTCTGACAGTGGCCAACTCCAGTAGCTAGAGAGAAGTAAAGGTCATGGAGGTGGGATCCATCTCCTACTAACCACTCCCAACTACCAGGGTTTCAAGCCCCAAGGAGCAAGCACTTATGACTCTTTCCTCTAAGAATGTACCACTCCAAGGGAGTAGCTATCATAGGGACAGGAGTAGGGTTGCCACCTGTGCCCGTTTTTAAGGAACGCTTATGGAAAATACATGTTGCAGGGTCTGCATTGGCTGCTAAGGCATTCCTTCTGCTCCCTCCCTGCCAAAAAAAACTACTAGGGCTGTATAGCAGGGGCAGAATGTGGGTATTGAGGGGCAGCAGCAGAGTTGGATGGAGCCCGGCGCTGGAATAATGGGGGAGGCGGATGGCGTGGAACCGCATCAGCAGCCTTTTTGTAAAGTCAGGACCTTGTTTGCTGCTTGTTCTGGAGGGTGGCCATATAGGCAAGGTTTTACAGGACCCTTAGAAGAAATACAACCCGTAATTTCTCCTAAGTGCCTTGTAAACATTTTGCATATCTGGCAACATGATTGCTCTGGGTTTTCTGCAGAAAACTTCACGCCCAGATCGTTATCATCAAAATCCCTTGTTAATGCCAGGTGCGTTATTGGTTTGACTGCCACTGCTTAAGACGTTCATTAGAAATCTGCTCTATTCCAGGTGGCCAGAATGGCTTCAACATCCCCCGTGTCACGCCCTGCCCAGAAGTGGCCGACTACCTAGAGATGCCCCCCGAGGAGCTCCAAAGCCTGGAGCCTAAGTCTCTGCCCTCCTACGCCCGCCGCTTGCTCTGTGATGCCTACATGTGCCTCTACCACAGCCCCACCCTTGGGCTTTATAAATAGCACCCAGGCAGAGGGATACGCAGTTCAGAGAAATAGTGAGACCAATAGTGTCCATATCATTCCTCTGGAGTTTTTCTTGTGCTACGGAGCACACTGGAGCAGTCTGCTCTAGGAACTGTTTAGCCTCATTGCCAAGCAAGAATATCCATGCGCCTCTTAAAGGGGCAGTACTCTGCAATCATTATATTGCAGGAGGTCCCCATTACAATATTGGCTAAACCATATCTGGTGTCTCTCTTGTGGAGGGGAGGGTGGTATTTTATAAACACGTACAGCAATTCCATTGCCCCTCCCTCTACTCCTTCCCTGGGGTATTCATTCCATTCTTATCTCCTCCACCCTCTGCATGGTGTACCATCATTGCCCCCTCCCTTTTTAACTGCTGTAAACCCTTTAAAAATTATTATATTTGCTACTTCTGGATGCAATCTTTCCATTTGTTATTTCTTTCAAAATAATAATAAAAATTGTTTGGGTTTTTATTATTAACTCTTTTTTTGCTTTTGGTTTTTATATTGACTGCTTTTGTTTTTGTTTTAGCTGGCTCTGTTTCTTAATCTCATTGTTTGGCTGTAACATTATATATTTTTTTAATATTAGCGGAGTCAGTCAGTGGTGATGGGTGGTTGTGCATCATCCCCAAGAGACTTGAAATGCAGTGTTCCCCAAGGTTTGGTTCTTTCACCCACGTTGTTCAGTGCAAACCCTAACCCTAACCCTTTTATTTATTTTATTTATTTAATATATTTATACCCCGCCCCTCCTGCAAACATCCCCTTTGGGGATGTTATGACCAAGCATGGAGTTGAGTATCATCTGTACAGAGTACGCTGAAGATATACACAGGTATATATCTCTTGTCCTGTGATCCCTGTTGCCTCAACCTTTGCATTGGAGGAATGCCTGAACACTATAGCCGGCTAGATGTGTTGGAGCTACCTCGTGCTCAGTCCAACTGAGGTGATGCTGGTAGGGAGGGGTCTCTATGTTGAAGGGGTTCAGATGGATGTGATGGGCCAGATAAAGACCATGGGCATTATTTTCAACCATGCGCTGTCCATGGAAACCCGAGTATCGAACATGTTTTCCAGATGCTTTTTTCAGTTATACAATTTGCGCAAGCTATGCCCTTATTTATTCCAGGCTGACCTTGCCACACCATGACCCAGGCCCTGGTGACCACAAAGCTTGATTTTTGTAATTTCCTCTTCCATAGAATTTCTGTGGTGCTTCTCTGTCACTTGCAGCTTGTTCAGAACGTGGCAGTGTGGCTGCTTTTATTGCTTTGGGCAGCCGTGATCCCATTAAGGTCGGATCTTTTCGGCTATGCCAGCCGAAAAGGGGAAGCGTCCCAACTGTGGGCTTGAGTAAGGAGGTAAGTACCCGCTAAGTCAGCAGACAGTGCATGTACTTACTGACCCAACTGCAGTACCCCTCCCAGGGTAATAACCCTAGTGCGTGCTGCCTCCGCCTGGCACTGGGTGTCACCTCCCCATCTCTTAAGGAGATGACTCATCTTATCCTATTCTAACTTATTTAACCTACTATAGCATACTGGACCCCCGCTGAGTGCAACAATTATTACCCTTTATTGGACTCAATTATATCATTCCAATTGCCAAATTCGTACATATCCATGGATGCTTACCCTTCCAATTAGTCCTGTCTGAACCTTATTCCGAATTAATGTTTCATTACAATCACAATTGGTGCCAATTGTCAGTTCCGAATCAAGCCTATTTAGCCTATTCTGCACTGTTGAAGGGGCGAAACGAGCAACCCTTGAATTAGGCTAGTCGCTAAAATTCCCCTTCGGCTCCATAAGGGCAACCAGTAACGACCACAGTGTGAGAAGTGAGGTGGGTGGGGCTGCCTCAGTTGCGTCCCCGCAGCAACTGCCACTTTCACGTGTCCAGAACGGCTCCGCCCTTCCTACAGAGGGTGGAGTCCGTTCAATTCCCGAGCGCAGCGGCTCTGCGCGCATGCTCCAAGCTGGTTGCTGGGCAACCAGCTCCCCGGCCAGAAGCACTTTACTGTGCTCTGCCGTGGTCTCCCTTTGCTTCCGGGTCGAGCCCCCTTCCCATGATGGGGGGGCCCGACAATTACCCCGTCGCTGCCATTGTGTTGGCAAAGGGGACATGGGAACAGATATTTTCTGTGACAGTGAAGGAACCTTAATTGTCCACTCCAACCTGAGTTGTTTCATGGTTTGCCAAAGCCTTGAGATTGACAACATCAGGATTGTGAAACTGCACTCCTCGTGCTAGTGGGGCAACCATTGCGTGAGCACCTGGCAGACAACTGGGATCTTCATTATCAAGGGCGACACTTATCATCACATGAAGAACTTGAGCAGCAAGATGCTTCCCAATCTGCTGTGGTAGAACATGCACTGCAATAAGATCTTCCCTCTCCCCGTCTGTTCAAGCACGTCTCACCAACTGTCTCTCGTCTCATCCTCCTGGATGTCTCAGCGCCAACGCAAACTGAACATGGCAAAAACTGAACTCCTTATCTTCCCTCCCAGTCCTTCCTCTCCCTCTTCCCTGTCAATTGCCATTGACGGGGTCTCCATCCTCCCTGTCCCCCAAGCTCGCAGCTTCGGCTTCATCTTCAACTCGCACCTTATCTTCAAACCCTACATTGACTCCGTTGCCAAATCCTGC
>QEPC01012840.1:178195-188401 GCA_003113815.1 Sphenodon punctatus
CTGTCTTTGTCCCTTCTCCCTCGCTGCTCCGCATGCCTGGAACTGCCTCCCTGCGCTTGTCCACCTTGCCTCCACCCTCCATGCCTTCAAGCCCCTCCTCAAAATCCACCTCTTCCGCTCCACCCTTCCTAACTCCTGCTAAGCATTCCCACCCAGGATTATCCCCCACCTCTTATCTGAAAACTCCCAATTTACTGTAACCAAGCCAAGAACGTGTACCTGAGCTCTCGCATCCTCATGAATGTTGCATCCCTTGTCTCTTCCTCTGTTTTCCACTTCCCTGTATCCCCTCCCCCTGTCTTTAGATTGTAAGCTCTCGAGCAGGGACCATGTCTATCTTATTCTTTGTAAGTGCCAGGTACATTGCTGGTGCTATATAAATGCTTATTAATTATTAATTATTATTATTATTATTATTATTATTATTATTATAAGCATTTGTATAGTGCCAGCTGTGTACCTGGCGCTTTACAGAACAATAATAATCTTCCTCCTCATCTTCCTGAAGAAGGGTATTGTATGCTCTGTCAGGACTCTCATCTATGACTTGAAAGGTTATGACCTCCCCCTTCACCCATAATGATGTTATTTCGGTATCTATGACCTAGTGCACATCAAGATGGATGAGAAGTGGAGGGCCCAGTTCTACCAGTACAAAGACATCTGCACAGTGGAGCTCTTCAGCTTCTACTCCACCCACTCCAATATGCTAACCTTCCTTCCTCAGGTCTAGCAGAACTTTCGGCAGTCTCTCCTGTATATTTTTTAAAGAACTCTCAGATTCTTTTCTCGTGTTGCGGAAAATTCCACTTGTCTCCTTGTTATGAATTGGCTTGGGCCTAACTAAGATGCTAATCTCCTTGCTGCAATGTGACTGAAACCAGAAGTGCTTCTTTGACACAAATGTGCTAAAACATACATTGAATGTTATTGTAACTCACTCTGTGTTAAAATGTAACCAAACCAGAAGTGCTTCTTTGACACAAATGTGCCAGAACATACATTGAATGTTATTGTAACTAACTTTGTGTTAAAGTGTAACCAAGCGTATACACTGGAGTGATAACACTTTGAATGTAACATGTAGGCCATTGTGGCTGCTATGTAGGATTATATAGAATGTTAGAAATTAGGCAAGACACTACTAAGTACATGTGTTAATGCAGTTGATTCAAAGAACAGAAAGTATGAAAGATGGTCAAAAATTGGTCAGAGAGAAAAAATGATGCTGAAGAATTGAGCAGAAGACCTCGTGTTTCCAAAACAACTTAATGTTGATAATTCACAGGAACATGGAGGAACAAGACTAGAAGGTCAGGAACTGATAGCAGAATTGAGCTGAACAAGCAAGAAAATGGCCTTATCAGACAAATAGATGACTCTAAGAAGGATGTGGGCTGACCCAGGACCAAAGAGCCAGACCCCCACCTCCGGCGGGAGGGGTGGACCAGACCCTGCCTAAGGGCAAGCCCCCCACCACTGACTAAGCAGAAAGAGCCCCTTAACATGGATAAGCAATAAGGGAGACTTGTATAAAAGACCAACCTCTTGATCAGTTCCTTGCGTTTCATGGTCCTCGATCGCTATCCCTCAGGGGAACCGACGAGCTCGGTAATTCACCCTTTTGGGACTTCTCCCTAGGAAGTCCTACAACGTGTCCAGCCAGGCTTTTTCTCTCAGCATCATCTGGGCCCCCTGACTGCCTTCTTCTGGAACCAGGCCATTGACCTCTGATCACGTGAGAATATGTGCTTCTGTATGTATTTTAAGTAATCAGAGCAGGTGAGAGAAGAATGTTGGATGCAAGTGTTTCTTTGATAATTGGTATGCTAATTATTCTGGTATTATTGAATAAATGCCTATTTGATTGAACAAAAGACTCATCACTATAAATAGCAGAGGAGTAATTCCCCACCCTCTCAAACAGTAGTATTTCCACTTGATCCCAGGAATTGAAAGGGACCTGCTTCCTTATAGGATTCACTAAAGTGAAGGAAAGGCAGCTGAATCTCTCTTGGACAGAGACAGCTGAATCTCTCTTGGATAGGGATAAATACTCACTAAGGTGAAGGAAAGGCAGCTGAATCTCTCTTGGACAGAGACAGCTGAATAGGATTCACCCAAGGTACAGAAAATCAGTTGAACCCTCTTTCATTTTCCTTCACCCTCTCTGAGGTGACCCAAACATGTTTTATGGTGACATCTCTATCACTTAGTTAGGGCCCTTTACCATTCACGACCCTGTAGTCTTCCTGGGCAGGTGTCCTCTTGAGAGTATGTCCCCAGGGAACTGAGGTATCTGAAACCTGTTGTCCTTAGTTCCCAGCTGCTGCAGGTGCTTCTGTGATGGCAGGCAGTCACATTTATGCATGAAGTCACTCCCAGATGCAGTGCTTCCAATCACCAACTATTGCAGGTTCTCCTGGGTGACGTGTTGCACCCATGCTGCACCCCAGTACAGTTCCCAACCTGCTTCTTTCCCAGTACAGTTTTACATTCCTGCAGTACCTCTCTGCAAAGTGCTTCCTCAAGCTCTTCTCCCTCATGTCCCTCCACAAATGTGGCTATGACACATCTCCATGCACATCTCCATCTCTCTTCACTGGCTCCCCCTTCCTGAATGAATCCTGAACGAATCTTGCACAAGCTCCTAGTCTTCACCTATAAAGCTCTTCACAACCTTGCTTCCCCCTACCTCTCTGTGCTAATTTCCCTCCGTACTCCAGTCGTGAACTCTGCTCCTCCTCTTCCCCTCTCTCACCCTCCCACACCTCCCCTGCTCCCCTAACTGCCTTCGTCCCTTCTCCCTAGCTGCCCACGCCTGGAACTCCCTCCCTGCCCGCATCCGCCTCACCCCCTCCCTTTGTACCTTCAAATCCCTCCTTAAGACCCACCTTTTCTGCTCTGCCCTCCCCGACTTCTTGCTCCCCTCTCCTAACTCCTGCTGATCCCCTCCATCCAGTACAATCTGTTACCTAAGGTCTGTGTACTCATATCCTCACCACATGGACCAACCAGCCATCATTCTCGATGTAACCAAGCCAAGCGCATGCACCTGAGACCTCGCATCCTCGTGAATGTTACAATCCTTGTCTCTCCCTCTGTTCCCCTTACTTCGTCTCTCCCCCCACCCTCAGATTGTAAGCTCCAGGGACCATGTCTATTCAATTACTTTGTAAAGCACCAGGTACATTGCTGGCACTATATAAATACGTGTTAATAATAATAATAATAATAATAATAATAATAATAATAAATAAATTAATGCATCCTAAGCCTCTGCTCTGTCCCCGCCACCTGTCCTGAGTGGCTGAAGCACCTTCACCCAAGAGGCTGCCACTGCCTCTCTTTGTGGAGTTGTGGAGAACAGGTGGGATATAACATTTGGAAGATGACACAGGCCTTAGGTACCCAACTGGGGTGGTGCGTCTCTCTAGATATAAGGGCCACTATGTGATGCCTTGTACTTTTACTTTCTGAGAGCACAAACCATGTTAAATAATCAAGACATACTGTGTTTTTACAAACACAGGTTGTTACACACAAGTGTGTGTTTAACACCAAAAAATGAGCAATTAGCATTGTGTCTGTGTCAGACCCCTGTATAGGCAGAAGGGGAGAGGAGGAGTAGGTGGCTGCCAACGCGCACTCACCAGTAGGGGCACCAGAAGCCACAATGGGAAAGCACCGCCTGCGGCTGCTCTGCCCCCAAAATCCAAAGCGCCAGAGGAGGTAACGCCGCAACCAGAGGAGAACCCAGAAGTGCGGGGATCAGGCTCTACAGGTGAGCAAGCCCTTCCCGCACTAACACCAGAACCACAGGATCGGGCGGGCTGCGCCCCATCACCGGCCACCGTGGCCATGCCCCCTGAATGCCCAGGCAGTCAGAGTGCCTGCGTGCCCTACATTCTGCAGGCAATAAAAGCAGGCCACTGCCCTCTAGCCCTTGCCGGTGATCAGTGCTTTGTGCCTGTGAGACTGGCCCCATCTTCCTACAGGACAATGTGATAAAGGGACCCAATTTTATAAGCAATTGAAGATGTCCCCTTGAAGACCATTATTCAGATAAATAGCAACACATGCAGTGCCAGTCAAAGGCAGGTACCTGGCATGGCAGGGGGAGGGAGGCTGTAGGAGGGAGGATGGGGAGCAACCCAACAGACTGACAGACACATTTACTGGCCAATTACTGCATGCCTCCAGCTTTACAGGACCAATTGGTGGTGGCTTTGAGGCGGGCATAGGGGGCAGCCCTGAGGCAGGCATAGAAGGGATAACTGTGACTTTGGGAATAGCATCCCAGAAATCAGGAGACATAGTTTACACATCCAGGCTGGCCTATTATCATCACAATCACATCCTGCAGCACTGTGACAGAGGACATAAGAGAATCTCTATTGGCTCTTTCCTAAATAGATGCTTCTGACTTTCCAGTAACAAGTGATGGAGAAATGTTGGGATGGTCACATCACAGAATGAGGCTAATAGGTTGACATTTCTGCTGGCCAATTGGCATCACAAAGAGATCTTTTACCACAGTGACACATAAGAGAATCCCTGGCATAGGCTCCTTCTCTGCATATGCTGTGCAGACATATAAACGTGGGACCCTTTCTCACATCTTTCTGATATTTTGCAAAGATGATCCTGAAGGTGTGTGATACAGCCCTGACGAACTTCATGTACACTGATTGGACTACAAAGATGTTGCAGTCAGACATACATTTATAAGTTAATTGCTTATACCACCAGGACCCTTTATCCAATCCTTCNCTTCTGCTGGCCAGTTGGCATCACAAACCTATCTTATACCACAGTGACACGTAAGAGAATCCCTGGCCAATGCTCATTCTCTGCATATGCTGTGCAGGCTTATAAAATTGGGACCCTTTATCACATCTTTCCAATATTTGCAGAGATGATCCTGGATGTGTGAAATACAGACCTCCCAAATTTCATGTACACTGGCTGGACTACAAAAATGTCACATTCAGGCATACATTTATAAGTTATTTGCTTATACCACTGGGACCCTTTATGCAATCCTTCTGAAAGTTGGCAGAGACAGTAAATATGAAGAGGGGTATAAACTTGCCAGGTTTCATCAATATAAGCTGGGAGACAGTGAAGTTACAGACAGAAATGTGTATGCAGATCTTTGCAAATTAACATAATTCAACTGCTTATAAAATCAGATTCCTTTATCCAATCTTTCTGAAATTGGGTACACATAATGCCTTACATTGGTGTTATAATATCTGTAGGTTTCATCTAAATATAATGAAAAACAAAAAATCTACAGCTGAATATGTGTTTTACATTGAAAGCAATGGAAATCGAAAAAAACCCACAAAAAAACGAAAACGAAATTTCAATATTTACAAAAACGCAAGATTTAAATAACAAAAACAAAAAACAAAAATTAAAAACCACATGGGTCCCTGGTGCACACCTCTAGCCCTGACCGAGAGCTGAACTTGAACTTTCCAAGCGCCACATGCAGCTTGTGAGCCACTTTTTGCCTGATCCTGGCCTATTTCTTTCACAACTATCATCCAGCTGTTTACCCGTAAGACCCTACTATGTGCACGTGAGGGAGCAGTCACAAGGGTTTCTGATGACACCCAACTATATCTCTCATTTTCATCAAACCCAGGTCCGGCAGTCTCGGTGCTTACCCGTTGTCTGTCAGCTGAGTTAAATCCTGAGAAGATGGAGGTGATGGTTGTGGGGAAAGCCAAAGGAGTGATGTCCCCCATCATTGATAAGGTCCGTCCTCCCCTGGTATCTCTGGTCCGTAGTCTGGGGGGTGCTCCTTGTTCTGTATGGATGTCCAAGTGGCAGCTGTGGCGAAGGGTGCAGTTTGCCAATTACATCTGGTACGTCGGCTTAGGTCGTATGTCTCGGACTTGGACCTGGCCACAATCATCCATGCTTTCATTACCTCGAGATTTGACTACAGTAATGCACTCTACACGGGGATACCCTTGGTGCTGGTCCTGAGGCTGAAGCTGGTGCAGAATGTGGTTACCCATCTCCTGAAGTGGACGGGCCAACGCGAGTACATTACTCCAGTGCTCCAGTGACCTCTGCGGTCAGCCGTGGGCGCCCTCCTTGAGGTCCCCCGGATTTCAACCATGAGGAGGGTGTTCTCTGTGGCTGTGCTGCGGCTGTGGAACTCCCTCCCATTGGAGGTCTACTTGGCTGCTGATCTCCCCTCTTTCCATAGACAGTGTTAGACCTGGCTGTTCCGCCGGGCCTTTGCCGGGGGAGATGGGATGGGTGGGTTGGGTTGGAGAGGGGTTTTGGTATTGGGTTATTTTAACTGTGGGAATATTAATGTTGATTTTAATGTATTTTATCATGTGTTTTAAAATGTTGTTAGCTGCCCCGAGATGCTTATAGCAGGAGGGGGCAGCATATAAATTTTATTATAAAATAAATAAAATATAAAGTCTGTGCGAGAGTGTCTTGCATGGCAATTTAGGCCAAGCCCTCCATCCTGTGTTTCCCTTTGAAACACCACAGAAAACCCTTTGGGCTAATTCAATAGGGAGCGGGGGCTGTTTCTCTCTACACCAGGGGTGGGAAACCTCAGATCCGTGGGCAAATGCAGCCTGTTTGTGACAAACTCCTCACAGCGGGCCTGGGACACGTCCCCATGCAAGTGGAGGGAGGCCGGACTGACCAGCCCCCGCACCACCTGAAACAGCTCCGCCGGGCATGACTTCGCAGACGCTATGAGGACAGCAAGAAACTCCTTTCTCGCTGTCCTCACAGCCTCAACATAGGACCACAAATGGGTCCTATGGAGAAGTCGGTCGGAGTCAGAAGTCCCATCAGATCAGCAGCCTGGATGCCGTGTCAGGCCCTGCCTCTTGTTTAGGCTTCATACAATTTGTAGTCTTTGTTTTTTTTAAAGAGGAAGACATCCAGTAATATCACCGTTCGGTGGGGGGAGGGGGGGAAGTGAGATAAGCCGGGTGTCTTACTCCTCTGCAGTGAGGCAAGTGTGGGGCGGGAAGGTATAGAAGCGCTCTGTTCGTTCCCATAGAACCAGGTCCCATTCTGAACTTCCTCCTAACTTGGCGAGCGCTAAGAGAGCAGGGTAACTCCTACTGCCGCAGGGGAGGTGAACACAGCAGCCACAGCAGCTTCAGCTCCAGTTCCTAAGAGCGAGTGCCTTGAACAATATTGGAGAAGTGTAGAGCCGGGGGGGAGCCCACCGCTAGCATTAGGGCTGCCAGATCAAACCTTCAAAATAATGAATGTAATAGAGAAGTTGGGGTTCTGAAATAAGGCACGTTATCTACAATAAGAATGTCATAAAAAGGTCCTTTATTGCACCAACTTGATTGAAGACTTAAAGTCCTTGTCCACCCAGAGCCAACATTTATTAAGAGGATTTTTTTGGTGTTTTTTTATGCATAGAAGTCAAAGAAGGCTTCGTCTTCTTCAGACTCCAAGAGCACGTTCTGATAAAGGTAAACTGAAGTAACTACTCCACTTCAGTAGCATTCAGACAAACACTGTAAACCGAAGTAGCACTGAGTCTATTTCCCCCTTAGCCGATCGTTGGCATCGGTGCGCTCTGGTTGGCCCCAGTCTCTACTTGTAGCTATCGGTGGGATTACTGTGCCGATAGCCGGGATGCACAGCAGGTCCTGCAGTGGTGCAGGGAGCTAGACTACATAACCCTTGACGTCCCTTCCAGCTTTGTAACTCTGTGACGCTGATAAGGATCGTTGAACCATAGTCTCCATCCTCACACTGAGGGTACCTTCGTCAGGAGCGAATACTTTTTCTACCTACTCCTAAATGACATCGACTTACTGCTCTGTTCACGTGAACACTTCACGAATAAAAGTAATGCCTAACTACATCTAATTAACAATTCATCAGAATGTGGCCTCATTCATCTCTTTGCTTTGGAATGCAATATGGCCTCACCTCACCGATATTTTAGGCATTGAACTGGTTACAACTCCACAGCTCTACAGGGACTGTTTCTGGACATCCCAGTAATGAAGGACAGAAAACAAACAAGTCATCAATTACCTCTAGCTGCTATACACACGATAGCAAGCTCATGGAAATCTATACAAGAATTTACTAAACTGGACTGGATTAAAAGAATATGGTTTTGCATCACCATGGAAAGAATAATTGTTGCTCTGGAAGATAAACTTGGGGAGTTGTATGCTATGTGGAATCCATGCTGGACCATTATTACAGAATCAGGATTACCATCTACCATCCTGCACTCTATTTGCCTGTCTGAAATTTGGAAAAAAAATTATTTTATTTATTTATTTATTTATTTTAAAGAGTCCTCCTGGAAAATGTAATAGTCCCCCTCTCCCCCCTCTGTCTAGGTCTATGTTTTTTTGAAGGTTATATTGGATTATTACTCTTTTTTTATTTTTCTGACATCTGTCTTGATGTCAAAGACATTGTATTATAATGATTTCTATACACAATAAAATATTTAAAAGAATGTGGCCTCATTCGACTGACACTTCCTCTCACTCCAACACACCAAGAACTAAAATTCAGTCTATATTTTACATCTACTACGTCTGGGTTTTCCATCGCAGAATTCAGTTGGGAAGGTTTCATCCTGTAGGCCCTACCTCCCAAATGATCTAGCTTCACTTGCTTTTCAGGCTTGCTTCCACAGTCACACTTTTCTTCATTCTCCCTCTTTCTCCTTCCCGATCCAATAACCTCCACTTTTGAAAGGTGAGATGGATGAGCTGTCTAAAATTTTCAAAATCAATGTTTAAAATAAATGCCCTCAGGTCTCATCAAAAGTGATCAAAACTGAACATCTTAGTGTCAAAAGACAATATCGAAGCCAAAAACAGCTTAATATATTTCAAACACAATTGCAATGCTTCTTACTTACCTTCATGTGCTTTCTTAAATTTGAAGACGATGATCGATTTGTTGCAATAAACTTTGGAACTGGAGCACACAATTTGCATTTTATTTAAAAGTTTCTTGTCCTTGAATTTTGTCAATAACCTCTTTATTTAAATGAAAAAACGGTTGGAAGTTCATCCATGGTAAAACGTTACTGTCGTTCGCCATTGTTTACAACACCGAGAACAAGACTTGTGCGTTGAGTCACTTAGCTCTTGCTCGCAAACGACCTAGGACGACACACCATCCAACCATCAGCCGACTGTCAGCCAGGTGCTCACACCTACACGAAAATGGGAAATAAAGCCAGTATAACCCTATGTACAATTCCAGACTGTGAAGCATTTACAGTTGTTACTGCCCGTCTCGGAGCAGTTCACAGACAAAATATGCTAACTCCCCACCCAAAGACACATGCAGCTCAGAGGAGCAAACCCCCAAGCTTCCCCAGAGAATTCTTCCTCTTCGTCCACTGCTGGTTCCCCATCACCCCCAGTATCTTCGACCCCCCCCAAAGCGAAGAAGGTTGAAGATCACTGTTCTAGACCCATCAAGCAGGAACTGCCGAAAGGAACTCACTCACAATGTCTCTCAGTGGGTGTTTTCAGAGAAGTGCATTACTCCCCCAGTATTCACTGGCTAACCATTGGTTACTACGGTACCAGTGGGGTTCTTAAACGTCACACAAGCACAGGGGATACTGGTTAGGGAGGGGCTTGTCTGAAAACACCCACTGTCTCTGCTGCTCGGATTCTTTCTCTTTCCCATGATCCAGTACAGCCCAGATAGCTCCCTGGTGGGCAAAGCTAGTAGGTAGGGAAAGAGGCTGCCCCTCCAAACATGCTGTAAATACCTAACTTTCTTTTCCTCAAGGTCAAACAAGGAGAATTCTTGGATTCAATGGTATCTTATTAAAATCTTCACGTGAAAGTATTTTAAAAATGATAAAAGATACTGACTAGGAGGGACTGAGCATGTGCGAGTGAGAGCAGCAGGGCAAAGCGAGTGCTCCTCCAAACTGTGACTGAAAGAGGCCTCAAAAGAACGGTTAAAGAAAACAAACCTCCAGAAAAGTAAGAGAAATGGCAGGGGGAAGCAAGGGGGAGAAAAAAAAGACAGTAAAAGAAACCCCGCTGGAGAGATACTGCAGACAGAGCCTGAGGCCTGGTGAAAGGGCTAGAGGGGAGGCCTCATCAAAAGAGAGGGAAAAGATGGCGGCGGGTGCTGTAACAGAGGGGGAGGAAACCCCAGATGAGACTGAGCCTGAGGAGGAAGCAGAGG
>QEPC01012840.1:207848-220708 GCA_003113815.1 Sphenodon punctatus
GCACGTGGCGGCGATCCCTCCGCGAGAGTCAAGACAGTCCAGGGCCCGATACTGCCCCTCACCATGCTGAGGGCTTGCCTCCCCCCCACCAAACCTTCGAGGCTTCCCCTCCCCAGACTCCCCAGCTGCCGGGGTTGGCCTCCCCCCCCCCACACTGGTCAGACCTTCAGGGCTTCCCCTTCCCAGCTTCCAGGGCTTGCCTCCTCCCCTCCCCAGTTTGGAAGGTTAATTGATTTGGCGGTGACAGCGGCAGCGGCCGCTCCTCTCAGCGTGCTCATCCCCACCTGGCTCCTGGCCCCTTCTTGGTCGCTCCCAATGGGGCCTCCCAGAGCAGCGCAGACAGATGACATCATCTGGCTGCATCGCCCTGGGAGGCCCCGTTGGGAGGGGCCAGGAAGGGGTCAGGAGCTGGATGGGGACGAGCACGTTGAGGGGAGCAGCTGCTGCCGTCGTCACTGCTGGGTCGGTTGGTTTTCTGAACTGGGAGGGGGGGAGGCAGGCCCGGGAGGCTGGGGAGGGGAAGCCCCGAGGGTTTGTTCATCCCCCTCCCCCTGTGGAATCTCCTGCCCCAAGTCTCCCCATTACTAGAAATTCTGTGCTGAGGTAAGCGGGGCGGGAGATTCCGTGGAGGGAGGGGAATTCTGTGGGAAATCTTTGAATCGCAGAACCGCATTTGGTTCGGGGCCCTGGCTATGTATGAATGGATTACTGGGTGAATTCCTGCATCCTGTGTTATGCAGGATATAAGAAATAATCCAAATACTCCCTGCTAAACTTGGAATCTATTCATATTTTCCAACATTATTTTTATTTATTTATTTTATTACATTTGTATGCTGACCCCTCATGCCAATGGCATCTTGGGGCAGCTTCCAGCAAAAAATAAACAGTTTAAAACAATATAAAAGTCACATTAAAGAATCTAAAATTCAATATTATTTAAACAGATTTCTATCTAGAAAACAGACTTCCTTTCTTTTTCTTTTTTCCTCTCCTTTTAACCATTTTTTTAATCTAAGAAAAAAAATAGAACTGAAAACTAAGGGAATTCCATACTCCAAAATGTTGGTATTTAATTTTTTTATTACTCACAGTACACAAGTTCCTGTGGCCACAAGGAGTCACAGTTCACTTTATAACTGCATACGCTCATAACAGAAGCAAAGAAATATTACATTAGATCCAATCCATTACACTGCAAAAGACATTATGAAGATGCTTGAGAACAACTTGGGTACAGGACTGGGAAGCGATACAGAGAAACGGCAGGAGAATCAGTCGATGACTACGGTTCCAAAGAAGAATTTTGGGGCACCTCATGAATCTAGAGGGAAAGCTGTGAAGCCCAAGGTTTAATCAAAGTAGACGAGGCACAGATAGTCACCCACTATGAAGAATATCACGATGGTCTTAGCAGGATTCATCTCTGCAGATGTTCAGGACACTGGAGGCAATGGGTTACGGTTAGGCGGGATCTCTTCTTGGGTGAATTCGATGTCCCGGCAGAACAACACAGGATCCTTGCCAATTCCAAGACGGTATTGCCAGATGTAGAGCTTCTCACTGGGCTTAAGTGTCACTTGAAGAGATTCCTCTTCATCCCTGGCCTCGCTCCAGTCTTCTTGGCCTGTCTGGACGCTTTTGCCACCATACTCAGCAGACAAGGAAAACTGGGCCTTGGAGAGGAAACTGGAGAGAGCACCAGTTTCAAGAGAGAGTGAGGTGGAGATCTTCCAGCTGTGCTCGATGCTAGACATCTTCCGCTTCATGTAGCCCACCTTGGAGGTGACCTTGTCTGACCATGTGATAGAAGAGTTGGAGTTGTTTTGCAATGATTTGATGAGGTTCCAGGCGCCGAACGAGGATCCCTTGGTTAGAGCCAGGCCCCCAGGCAGGAAATTCAGCACATCGGGGTGGATGGAGTAAAAGTTGAACAGCTCCGCGGTGCTGATGTTTTTGTACCGTAAGAACTGAGCTCCCCACTTATCATCCATCTTGATGAGCACTGGGTCAAAGATGCCAAAGTAATAGAGCCCGTTGCTGCACTCGGGGTTCAAGGGAATTTCATAAGCATCCCAGTCACCGCAGAGAGCCGTCACTGAGCGGACAACACCCCTTTTCAGGAAGACAATGAGGAAGACCTTGCCACAGTTCATGTAGTAGTCTCCACCACAGCAATTGGGATGCATCTTGGTGAGGCCAGCTCCCTCGTCTGTGCTCAGGTTCTTCACATGCCGATAAGTGTCTCCCTTGATGACGCAGACCTCGGTGCTCTGCAAGATACTCAGGTAGAAATCACCCCACTGGCACGCAGGGTGCAACTTCTCAATCCTGATGTTGTTGCCAATCTCAAGGCTCTGGCAAACCATGTAACAGCCCAGGTCAGAACGGACAATGAAGGCTCCCTCACTGTTGTAGAAGATGCCGGTTCCCTTAGACTCCTTCTGGGGAACCAACTTGCTTGCCGGTTCATTTGTCTGGAACAACAAAGCAGTGCCACAAGAACCTAGTCACTTCCATACTGGATCAGACCAATTGTCCATCTAGCCCAGCATCCCGTCGCCTACAGTGGTCAACTTTGGTCAGTTCAGAGAGGTGAATAATGAAGTGATCCATTTACTGCTGATCACGCCCAGCTACTGGTAGTCAGAGGTCTCATCCCCTGGACAATATGACTAATACAGTGAGTGGAGTCATGTTATATCACACATTATAACCAGGGTTCCATGTATCCTGCAGTACTGAGATCATAACCATTTTAATGGAATTTGACTGCATTTGACTAGATTGTTACAGAAATTGCCTCCGGCAGCACAGAATTACAGCCAGAGAGGGGAGCTATCCAATGGGGTGCCGGCACTGTGAGCTGTAGAGTTATATCCCAGGGCAATGGGATCCTGTGCAGCTGCTGCTGAAGAGGAGCAGTCCATTACACCCCAGGGAGTAGCCCCAACCCCACCCTCTTACCAATAAGTGGTATTTTGAAGGTTTTTGGTTTTTCTTTTTAAATAGATATTAGATGTTCAAAATAGATAGAATTGCATGCTTGGTAATCAATTTGCATAATTTATTCTTTCAGAAACTGATTTTTCTACTCACAGAATTTTGGTTTCCTATTTGCAGAATTTGGGGGGGAGGAGGGGGGAATACACGGGGCCCTAATTATTACCTGAATTTTGATATTATTTATTTATTTAAATAAGTTGAGTGCCCCTGTCTCCAAGCGACCCTTGGAGCTTGTGCTCATTTTCAGAGTGGCCCCTAGGAGGGAAAAGGTTTTAGACAGGCCCACTTTGGCCAGATTTGGCCTTAGGAAGCAACTGCCCCAAGCCGTATGGGAAGGCCACATGAGATGTAGCAGGATCCTGTCATTGCCGCTCCTAAGAGGTTGGGACGGGAGGGGCAGTACGGTTGTGGCGGGGCAGCAGGTTAGGGAAACAAATGGGGATGCAAGTCTTTCATGAGCAGGGTGTGGAAGGCAAGACCTGACAGATGTATCCATGCATTATCTGTAGGAATGGGTTCTGGAGGGAATTATGGATAGAGATTCATATTACAGATCTGGATCTTTTATTCTTGATTTAATTACAGTTCTGTATTGTGGATCCGTATTTAAATCCAATAAAAAATAATAGTTTTTTAAAAATAAATTAAAAAAGCATTGTGCATGAGCAAAATGGCCACCAGACCATTCTGCACACGTGCTGCCTTTTCCAAAAAGGTGGCGGCAACATTGCCGCCATTTTAGTAAGGGGCAGCTGTTCTGCGCTTGTGCAGACTGGCCACTGCGCATGTGAAGATTGGTTGCCCTTTTCCAAAATGACAAAAACACTTTTGTCACCATTTTGGAAAAGGCCACACATATGTAGAAAGACCCAGTGACCATTTTGCACATGTGTAGTTTTTTTAAAAAAATTTAAAACTGAACCACGACAAGGGTGTTGCAGTTCGATAAGGATTAATCAGTAACTGCCCGTTACGAACACTTACAATATAATCTGAATCCACATGTCCACCCCTAATTGTCTGTAGGTGGTCTCTGTCCTGCCCGGTAACAGAGCTGTAGACAGGGCTCTTTCCCCTTGCCTTCCAGTGCCACACCCCATTCAGGTAGACCCATGTCCCCACCCCATACCTCCCTACCCCATCAGACCCTTTCCCCCAATATCCTTGTTACATACTTCCCAACAATCCATATTTAGGAGTAACGGTCTCTCTTTGGGTGCTGAATCCCACTGCCCTGCCTGCAAGGGAGCAAATTCTCTTTCAGGAGAAAGAGACAAAAAGGTCGGTATTCAAGCCTGTGGCAGTAGCAGTCTCACTCCTCCTAGAGGGAGGAACACCCAGCTACGTTTCAGGGAAATGTAGTTCTCAGCTACCACCACACCCACGTCCTCCAGGGCAGATTACCAAGATTAACACTCCCCAAGTGTGGTTTACATCCTGGCCTCCAAACCTCCCCTACATCTATCTAGTCTAATCTATATAAATTCCATTATAAATAAACCCTCCAGTTTACAGTAATATTTAAGGCTTTTGTAAATTCAGTCATGCACTCCTGCCTTAATTTGCGCACAATGTAAGCAGTAAAGATGTTATACAGTCTCATGCACTGTGGTTGATTTCAACATAGGTTCCATGCACCCACACTTTGCATTGGTCTTTCAGTCCCAATCCTCTTCCTCTGCAGGTTGGGGGCAACATTGAAGCTGGGGTATGGAGGGGGTGAGGCGGCAGTTGCAGTGCTGGGGGGAGCCCAGGGCTGGGAGAGTAGGGGCTGTGGGTGGGGATTGAGAGGCAGGGCAGGGGAAGCAGGGGCTGCAACTGGGAATTGAGGGGCAGTAGCAGAGCTGGGGGGGCTCAGGGGTGGGGGAGCAAGGATGAAAGTGGTGACTGAAGGGCAGCAGCAGAGCTGGGGAGGCGTCATGGCTGGGAAAGCAGCGGCTGCAAGAGGGGATTGAGGGGCAGCAGCAGAGCTGGGGGGCATCATGACTGGGAGAGCAGGGGCTGCAAGTGGGAATTGAGGGGCAGCAATAGAGCTGGGGGTAGCTCTGGACTGGTCAAGCAGGGGCTGAACATGGGGATTGACCTTCCGTGTTGCCCTCCAACCTGCAGAGAAAGAGCGTTGGGACTGAGAGACCAATGCAAAGTGTGGGTGTATGGAGCCTAAGTTGGAATCAAGCACAATATTGGCTTTATTGATGGCGCACAAGTTAAGGCAGGAGCTTTAACTTGCACTTTCCATGCTTTTTAGCACATTATTGAATTTGCAAGAGCCTTAACGTGAACCAGAGGTTTTTTTATAATGGAATTTCCTGTTGTTTTTTAAAAGGATATTCAATAAAAGTTAATAATTGTATCTAATTATATATGTATTTAATTGTAGACCTCTCCCTGCACACCGTCCCCCATTGCACCCCCCACACTCCTGAAATCCTCCTCCCATCTTCTCCCAACCAGCCCCTCCAATCCTACCCCATCTCTTCCCAGACTGCCCCTTTGACAGTTCCCCCTGCCCCCATACCCTCTCAGCCAGCCCCCAGACACTCCCCCACCCTTTAGCTTCCCCAATCCTGCCTCTCAACCCCTCCCATTCAGCCCCTCCCACATACTACCCCACCCGTAGTTCCCCCAATCTTTCCCAATCACCTCCCAGCCAGTGCCTCCCAGAGAGTCCCTCTGTCCCCTAGCTCCTCCAATCCTGCCCCCCTTATTCACACACATGGAGACACACACACAGGAGGACACATACAAATAGAGGGACACACAAACACACTGGGACACACAGACATGGGGAAACATGGACACACACACTGGGACATGGGGGACACAACATGGGGGACACACATGGGGGACACAAATACACATGAGGGACACACACACACACACACACACACACACACAGAATAGACAAACTCAGTCATGGGGGACACACACACTGGGACACAGAGGACACACACACATGGGTGGACACATGGACACAGACACATGCACACTGGGACACAGACACACAAACACACACACAAATGGACACACAAACACAGGGTGAGACACACACAGAGTGACACACATGGGGGCACATGGACACACACGTGGGGGACATGGATACAAATGGTGGACACAGACACACACACTGGGACATGGGGGGACTTACAAACACATACAGAATTGGGGGCACCCAGGAAATTTCAGATGTTACTAGACCATGGTCAACCACAGTGAATTCCCTGTGGTTGCCGTTTGTCTCATAACATCTGTTGTGATTTCTGCCAGATGTTCACCATGGTGAATACCTGGTGGGAATCACAATGACCACGATTCTGGACCTCCAGCCACCCAGCGGTCCAGAATCATGGTGGGATCGGGCCCCAACCATGGTTGGATTGGCCACAATCCAGGCCGGGCCACAGGTAATGTCTGTTACCTGAAACCTGGCTGGAGCATGGTCCCAACCACGGGATGGGATCGGGTGCAATAGCCGGATTGGCTGCTGCACCTGCCCATCTCCCGGAAGGTGGGCGGCTGGGGGAGTGCTCGGTGGTGGGGCCATGTGGCTGCATGTCACACCATGCAGCCCTGCCCCCTCCCTGATCCCCACAATGAATCAGCCCGGCACATTTAAAGGATGACCAGGCTGATTCCTGACTGGGATCTGAAATGGATACAGGTCCGTAATTGAACGTGGTGGACCAAGAGGTCCGTCATATCTAAAATTACCCACAGACATAGGGGGACATACACAAGGGGCACACACATGGGACACACACACACACAGAGGGACACACATGGGGACACACACACTAGGACATGTGAATACGCATACACACATGGGGCACAAGGACACACACATGGGGACATACATATGGAGGACACACACAAACACATACCCAGAGGGGGGATTTCCATGCACACACACACACACTTAGAGAGAGGACACATACACAGGGAAGACACATGTGTGTCCCCATGTCCCTGTGTGTGTGTCCCTGTGGGGAGACACACACAGGGACACACACACAGGGACATGGGGACACACAGGGCACACACAGAGGGGACACATACATGGGGAGATAAGGACATACACATGGGGACTGACAGGGACACACACATACACACACACAGGGGATGCACACAAACACACAGGGGGACACACACAGGGGGCACACACACAAACACACAGGGACATGAGGACACACACACAGAGGGACACACAGAGGGGACACACACATGGACATACACCTAGGGAGACACAAACATGGGGACACACACTGGGATGTGGGAGGGGCAAGGGCATACACAAACACACACAGGAGACACATGAGGGACCCACGCACATAAACACACACAGGGGGATTCACATATGGAGGAACATAGATACACACATGAGGGACACACACACACACAGGGACAGACAGGGACACACACACACACACACACACACATACAGGGGATGCATACAAACCAGGACATGGGGGGGACAAGAACACACACGGGGGACACACACAGGGGAGACATACACGGGGAGATGCACACAAACACACACAGGGACATACACATGGGGGCACACACACACACACACACAGGGACATGGGGAAACATACACATGGAGGGACACACATGGACATTCACATGGGGGACATGGACACACACATGGGAGCACACACAATAGGACATTGGGGACACACACACACACGTACAACTATGGAGATTCATACAGAGGGGAGACATATGCAGGGATAGACACTGGGACATAGGGGGACAAGGACACACACAGGGGGACACACGCACATGCATGTGGGGGACACACGCACATGCATGTGGGGGACACAGAGACACTTACAGAGAGGGGGGACACAAACAGGAGAACACACAGACATACAGAGGAGGGAATGCACACACAAACACACGCACACAGGGACACACATGGGGACACACACATGAACACACATACGGGGCACATGGACACACACACAGGGAACACACAATGGGACATGGGAGGCACACACAGAGAACTATGGGGACACACACAGGGACAAACACACGGGGGATACACACCGGAACATGGGGGGACAAGGACACACACAGGGGGATACACACAAACAAACCCACACACAGGGGTCACATACAGAGACATACATAAAGAAAGGGGGGACACACACACACAGGAGGACACAGACATATAGAGTAGGGAACGCATGCACAAATGAACACACAGATACAGAGGGGACATACACACAACATACACACATGGTAGGACACAGACACAGAAACATGAGGGGCTCTCTCTCTCTCACACACACACAGACACACACAGGGAGACACACATGGGGAGGACACACACATACACAGAGGACGAAAACACACATGGACAGACACAGGGACACACACACATACAAAGGGTGGGACACATAAAAGGGGGGACACAAACACACACACACAAGGGGACACAGACACACAGGGACAGACACACATGAGGGGACACAAACATGGAATACTCACACAGAGAAGGGGGACACAAACACACAGAAGGGGGGACACACACAGAGGGACACACATCGCAGGGACATGAACACACACATACACACACACAAAGAAAGGGACACAGAGAAAGAGAGAAAGGGACATGGAGAGAGAGAAGGGGACAGACAGACACACACACATACACGCACATCTGTCAGCATCGCCGTCATCATTTAATGGCCTGTGGAATGGCATGTTTGGGTTTTCCAATGGAGCGTGTGGGATACCTTAACTATCCAGGCACTGGATAATCGTACATAGATAATTATAGATACACGGCACAGACGTTAAGGCAGGAGTCCTAACTTACAATTTCCATGCTTTTTGGAGCATGGTTGAATTTGTAAGGGCCTTAACTTCTCTCTCTCTCTCAAACCAAAGGCTTTTTGAATATACTATATTATATATCGGCTAACTCCTGTGTAGACTTTAGCCGGCTTCTTCTCTGCTGCTTCCTCCAGCCAACAGAGCTAGGCATCCCAAGTCCTGCCTGTTACAGAGCACTCGCACTCGCTTGCATACTCACTCACTCTCCTTCCCCCTAGCTATCTCCTCTCCAGACCCTCCTCTTCCGAGAGTTCTCAGACTCCTAGTCAGCAGAGGCTTTCCACGGCTGCAGCTTCTCTGCTGACCTGCTTAGTTGTTTGAGCCCATAAAGGGCCAGCTGCTAGCTGAAGAACAGTTTACTTATTTGGGCTGCCTCCTTGTCAGGACTTACCTCCCACTCTACCTCCTGGTCCTAAAAGCCTCAGTTACCTCTTTCCTGGAAAAACACTTGAGAGAACAATGGGGAAATAATGGAATAACAAGAAACTCAGTTGAATAAGGAGCAGCAGGTGAGATCCTGCCCCTCTTTATGCATTTGGCACGGTGGGAGGTGTGTGTACATGATGTGTGTGTGAGGGGGAGGAGCTTATTCATAAGCAGAGGCAGAATGGAGCAACGCCAACACAAATCAGGTGAGATGGGGGGAGCTTGGAGGAGAAGGAAACAGCAACAGCAGGGGCAGAGGTTGTGGCAAAGTTGTGTGTGTGTGTGTGTGTGTTTAGGATTGTTCTGGAAGAGGAAAGAGCAAGCAAACCTTTTGGGGGAGACACCTTATGTGGCCTTGACTGGCCGTACTCATTCACTGGTAGACAGATTCCTTTACTAATCTGCAATCCAGTTGCAGATTGGCCAGAACAAAGGAAGAACATAGAACAACGATTCTGATTGGAGGTGTTGGAGTGGAGGTTAATGGGCACGGGTGGGAGGTCACGGAGGGGACGATATTCTTTGCAAAGGGTTTGGCTCAGAAATGCGGGAACAGAAAACCTAGAGGTAAAATCATTGGAAAATCAATCAAAAAGCAACGTGATAGTGGTAAATGAACAGTCCATGGTGTACAGAGAAGTTGGACAATCAGGATGGTATCTTGTGGTATTGAAAGAATCAAGATATCCCCTTGGTATCGGGGAGCAGTCATGAAATCACTCACTGTTCTCAATATGGCAAAAATTCTCCTGAGTAAAAATTCTGCTGCTTGTTTCAGCCCTAGTCAGGGTATCAACCACATAGAGTTAATCTGGAATCTTGATTACCCCATCCCTACCCCAGAGTCAGGGACCCATAGTCACTGTGTTTTACTCACAGCCACCAATGGGGAAAGCACAGTGAATACATGTTCCCTCCCCACCCATAGTGTCCCTGTATCTCTTGCTAGAATCCAGCCATCACTCGTCCTGGGCACTCAGGGTTGTGTGGGCTGTGTCTAGCAGTGGGTGGTTTAAAATGTTTCACAGCTGATGATCTCTCCTTGGAACTAACCCCCCAGCCCCCAAAATGGGACTTCACTCACCCTGAGTGCTCCATCCGCTGCCATCTCTGCACCGGTGCCTGCCTGGAAACAGAGAGATTGGGAAACTGGAGTCAGATCCACATTTAGAATTGCATGGATAGTGCTTCCCAGCACCATATCCATGAAGAGCTGCAGTTGGGATGTAGCGGAGACACCCAAGCTCCTTGGATGTCCTGATCCACAGCCCCCTGCTATTCCAGTCCTGGGCTCCCCTAACCCTGTCCCTGTCCCTGAGTCCCTACCCACAATGTCTTGCAATCCCAAGTAGGGCTGCCAGACATTCTTATTTTAGATAACATGCCTTATTTATTAATTATTATTATTATTATTATTTATATAGTGCCAGCCATGAGCCTGGTGCTATACAGAAACATACAATAGACGCGGTCCCTGCCTGTGGCTTACAATCTAAAAGACAAGGAGGGGGAGACAGGGAGAGGGGACAGTGGGAGAGACAGGGGAGAAGACAAACAAACATTCAAGCGGATGCGAAGTCTCAGGTGCGTGTGCTTGGCTTGGTTACAATCAGGTTGGTTGCAGCAGTCTGCAGAGGAGGGCAGACAGTAAGTATACGGGGAACGACTAGCAGGCGTTGGGAAAGGCAGCCAGGAAAAGGTGGGTCTTGAGGAGGGATTTGAAGGAGCGGAGGGAGGGGGCAAGGTGGACGTGGGTAGGGAGGAAGTTCCAGGCATGGGGAGCAGCGAGGGAGAAGGGTTGAAGGCGGTTAGGTGAGCAGGAGAAACAAGGGAGAGTGAGGAAGGGGACAGAATCCCAACTTCTCTATTATGTCCATCATTTTTGAAGGTTTGATCTGGCAGCCCTAATGCTAGCGGTGGGCTCCCCCCCGGCTCTACACTTCTCCAATATTATTCAAAGCACTCACTCTTAGGAACTGGAGCTGAAGCTGCTGTGGCTGCTGTGTTCACCTCCCCTGCGGCAGTAGGAGTTACCCTGTTCTCTTAGCGCTCGCCAAGTTAGGAGGAAGTTCAGAATGGGATCTGGTTATATAGGGACGAACAGAGCGCTTCTATACCTTCCCGCCCCACACTTGCCTCACTGCAGAGGAGTAAGACATCCGGCTAATTTCACTCCCCACCCCAGCCAGTGGTGATATTATCAAATGTCTTCCTCTTTAAAAAAAAACCAAAGGGCACAAATGGCTTGAAGCCTAAACAAGAGGCAGGGCCTGACGGCATCCAGGCTGCTGATCTGATGGGGCTTCTGGCAACTTCTCGGGATTGATACAGTGTTTGAGGGCTCAGAAAGTGTAGAGCAGGGTGGGGAACCTTTTCTGTCCCAGGGGCCACATTGAAAATGAGTGCGAGCTCCAAGGCCCACATAGAGGTTGGGGGTGGGTGGGGGTAGTAGCAGTAGCAGTAAACTTTTATTTACTTAGCCAATGGCCATCAAAAAAACAAATAAATGAATAAACAAGTAAACATGATCAGAAAAAAAACACAAAATACAACACACAAAATGAAACAATAATAATTTTAAAACTCAAGCCCCACTCCTAACATAAGGCCATTTGCCTTTTATCCAGACCCTTCAAATGGAGGAGGCACTTATGACCACGCAGAGAGTGGCCTCAGATCTCATACCCTAGAAGCCTTTTTAATCTGGCCCCCACTATCTCTTTGCGTGGCAGAATGTAAATAAACGTATAGCCGTCTTTAAAATGCGGGTGAATGTTTTCCCGTCTGCGAGCTTTGAGGGCCGTTATGCAGGTACGCCACATGCCCAGTGACTGTGCCCTCTGTGCCAGCTGGGGGAGGCGGATACGCCTGAACATATAATTGGTTGCTGCCTCTTATTGGCTGGACCCAGACACAAGTACCTGGGGGATTTTTTCTTGGGTGACGAAATTCTGGGGGATGGTTTACGACAATTGTTGAATCCTATGGATTCCAAAATAACCAGAGCGGAGGCTAGCTTTTGCTGGGCAGTAATGCGGATCCGACAGCAGGTGCTATCCACTACTTGTTTATGATTATGGAAGGACCTGAGGGATCCAACTTGATTTTGTTTATATGATACTAGACATTTTGTCACTATACTTGTATATTTTAGAGGGCGTGAACTTTTCAGGACATTGTATATGTTTTTGCCTCGGGGTATTTGTTCAGCTTCCGTTTTGTATTTTTTTTTTTTAATGTATATTTGTTATGGCCTTTGGCTAAACAATAAAATTATTTAAATACATTTGCCTTTTACTCCTAAAGAATCCCAATGGATAAAGTTAACTGGTCCAAAACATATAATATCATATAACCTGCTCGTTAGATACTGTCATTTTAAGTTTCAACACTCCGGAAATTCTGCGGCCCAAATTGAAAATTCTGCGACCCCAAATTGAAAATTTTGCGGCCCAAATTGAAAATTCTGCGACCCAATAAAGTTACAAAACAAGTCTAGCAAAATTGGTGATCCATTTCCTTGTACCAATGAATAAAAAAATCTGCTTATAATTTTTTCTGTGTATGGGTATTTCAAATATCAGGCA
>QEPC01012840.1:228434-241445 GCA_003113815.1 Sphenodon punctatus
ACTGCAGTGGCCAATCTAGGACCTGGGGTTGAGGCGTTGGGCCTAGGCCGTTTAGGGCTTTATAGGTAAGAACCAAGACTTTGAATCGGGCCTGGAAGACTATGGGCAGCCAGTGCAGAGAACGAAGCATGTGTGTTATATGTTCCCGGTGCCCCATTGCTGTAAGGAGATGGGCTGCCGCATTCTGCACCAGATGCAGCCTCCGAAGCGTCACCAAGGGCAGCCCCATGTAGAGCGCGTTACAGTAGTCCAGTCTACAGGTGCTGAAGGCATGGACGATGGTGGCCAGGGCGCAGTCCAAAATGTACGGCCAAAGCCGCCGTACTAGATGTAACTGGCAAAAGGCACTCCTCGCCACAGCTGCCACCTGGACATCCAGGCGGAGTTGCAAATCGAGGAGCACCCTCAGAATACAAACCTGCGGGACCAGAGAAGGATGAACCCCATCAATGATGGGGACCTCCACTCCTGTAGCCCTTCCCACCAGCATCACCTCCATGTTGTTGGGATTCAGCCTCAGATGACTCATCCTCATCCAATCCCCCACATCCGCCAAACACCGAGTAAGCAATGAAACTGCCGGGTCTGGGTCAGCTGAAAAAGAGGGGTAAAGTTGGGTGCTATCAGCATGTTGATGACACTGAACACCAAACCCTCTCACAAGCTCACCCAACGACCGCATATATGCGTTAAACAAGAGAGGGGACAGACTAGATCCTTGCGGGACACCACATGTGAGATCCTGGGGGGCTGAAGAACAGTCCCCCCGGTACCATACGCTGAGTTCTTCCAGCCAGGAAAGAGCGGAACCATTCAACAATTCCGCCCACCCCAGCACAGTCCCGTAAACGAGCCACCAACAACTCATGGTCAGTGGTATCAAAAGCAGCCGGCAGATCTAACAGGATGCAACTGTCAATTAGCACATGGTTCTTTGCTTCCCTCCTAGCATCCGCTCAGTCACGTCTCGGTCCTGATTGACATAAAATACAAATATAAAATACATAATAAGCAGCAACTCCTTTTTCTGCACCAATATTTCATTTTGCCATTTTGGAATTTCCTGCGATTTTCTGCAGCTTTTCTGCTGGCATTTCGCTAATTCCACACCCTTTGCTTTGAGACATTGGAATGATCAGAAAGTGTCGGAAATAATCTCAGAAAGTGTTGAAAGAAACGTTGTTCTGCTACTTTTGCACGGTGTTTCACCTGCCTGAGGGTTCCCTCCAGAGGCCTGGATTGGAGGGGGTTTGCTGCCACTCATCCTGATTGCTTCCCCTCCCCCCCCCCTGCTGCAGGTATAATTGCGAGGGCAGGACCCTTTGGGTGCCAACCCTTGGGTGCCTTCTCAAGGGTGACAACTAAGGGTGCTGCCCTTGTGCAGCCCTTGAGAGCCCGTGAGACCCAAGCTGACTACGTGGCAAAATAGCGTGGGAGCATGCAGCGGGATTGGAAGTGTTCTTCTATTCGCCTGTGAAGCAGCAGAACCTGACACGTCCATCAGTGGACCTGGGGCGTGTTGGGAGCAGACGCACTCCTTGTAGCAGTGCCGACGGCACGTGCCCTTGAGAGCCCCGGGGCTGGGGGCCCGTTTGTCATTTCGGGTCCAGGGGCTGCCTGCCGGCTTGTGTTCTGCTGCGGTAAGCTCCCCCCCACCCCCAGTCCCTTGGGACCCTGCAGCATAGACCTACGATAAGATCCAGTCGGCCGTGCCAGCATCAGCTGGGACCTGCAGCGGGAGCTTTAAAAGCTGTCCCACTCACGGCGGCGCCGGAGGTCTGAGCTTGCGGGCGCGTGGCCTTGGTGTGTGATGGGCACAGGCTGCCGGGGTTTTAGTTGTTTTTATTTCTGACCTTTTTCCTTCTCATCTGGGGAGGATTTCGCCCTGCCTAGGGAGGAATACCCTTTGTGACGATAAGAGCAGGATGCCAAAATATAAGAATAAGTCGGGGGTGCAGACCAGAGCCCGGGTAAGAGCAAGGCAGGGTAACTTGGATGCTTTTTTGAGAAGCCTGGTCTTGGCTATGAGGGACCCTCCTGTTTGTTTGACAGGTAAAGAAGAGGCCCAGGAAGGAGATGGGGTTTCTGCTGTGGGGTTAGGTAGCCCCACCTCGCCAGCTGAAATTACTATGAATACCATCCATGAGGGGGGTAATGGGGAGGTTTCTCTCCCCGCGCCTATACCTGGCTCTGACCTTGGCAAGGGAGATCTCCATGTGGGGGATTTGGATCTGGGGTGTCCTGAATTTGGTCTAAACTACTCTCCTACAAAAGAAAATGGGGATACAAGTGGGAGAGTTCAAAGAAACCCTCCTGAAGAAGGGTTTACTTTGGAGATGATGACTAGGCAGTCTCTCCAGATGGGTGATCTCATAGCCAGGTTGTATAGGCAGCTCGATGCCATAAATGCTTCGATTCACCAGCAATCCCTACAGATTGGGGAGATTGGTGAGGAAATTGGGCTTTGTCGGGTAGATTTAGCGAAATTACAGCTTGCAACCTCGGGCCCAGTAAGGGATGATGCCATGATGAGTAAACCCTTAGATGGGGATGTAGGTGCAGGGGAGGCAACACCAAGGGGTAATTTATCTTCCCTTTCGGTGGATCCAGGGGTGCTAGCTTTTATAATTGGACCTACCCCCTTTGGGGCCCCCCCACCGTGGGACTCAAAATATAAAATAAGACATCATATTGCTATGATTTTGGGTCACCCTCTCTCCTTGCATTGCATTACACAAATAGGTTTTATGGGGGGGGGATTCAGCTAGCCAGCGATTGCTAATCCATTTCCGCACCCCCCAGATAACTGAAAATTTGTTGCTATCTAAGGCGCGTTTTGCCTACTGGGGGGTGCAGCTGCAAAGGGTATATATAAATTCAGTAATTACCCCTTTGTTAAATATCCATGATAAGGTAGGGACCCACTTGGTGACTAAAGCATCCCCTTTTATATCAGGTATGGGAGGACTTCCCCAATCTGCTGGTAACCCTGTTCAGTGCCATCGGACCCCCTTGGTTCAGAACTCACTGGTCATACAAATGGGGAAGAGTCCCCAAAGCCCTAAGGCTAGAAGTCAATCGGTGATAAAGCCCTCCCCTTCTGTCATGACTAATGGAAGTCTATCTGAATTTCCAGATAGTCCTGGCCAGCCTACCCAGACCTCTCCTAGGCAGAGCTTAGTGGTTATGTGCCCAGGGAGAGACTCACTAAGCCCCCCTAGGGTCCCCCCTCTTCAGTTACTCACTGTGGAAGGTCCCCATGGTAAACTTGGAAATAGGCCCCGACAATATTTAGGGAGTTTGCCTTTGGGGGGAAAGGCGATACCAGGGAGGGTCCCTACCGATTTGGGGATGCCCTCCCAGAGTACCTTTGCAGAAGGTGATCACTCGCAGGGTGCTCTGGGTGAGCAGTTGGAAGGGAGCCCTGGCCTTTCACAATGACTGATGGTGGATCCTAATAGGAGCTTCTTTACACTTTGCTCCTGGAATATCGCGGGATGGGCAAGGCATAGTAAGGAGTGGGATTTTACCTCGCTTGTTCAGCAATATTGTGTAATACTATTACAAGAAACCTGGGCCAAGGGGCCACTTGAATTAGACGGACACATTGCTTATAGTCTTCCAGCAGTTTCTTACAACCAGCGGGGGAGGGCATGCGGAGGGCTGGGTTGTTTGATTCGTCAACCTTCCCCATTCAAGGAACTTGAGATTGTATCATTGTCTCGCCTGGCTCTCGGCTTTGTTGCTACCTTGGGCTCTTGTAAATGGGTGATTATTAATATCTATGTGCCACCGTGCAATGCAGGCTCATTCATGAAAAACAGTTGGGATTTATTGGAGGAATTTCTGGATGAGCTATGCGCGAAGCACCCTGAAGCCCTATTAATTTTGGCGGGGGATTTCAACTCTAGAATCGGCCCAGATGATCAAACGCTTGCCCCTTTCTGTGATATGTCCTCACTCCCACCATCTGATATCTTGAAGACTAGGGTTTCTAAGGATCAGCAAATCAATTCATCAGGGATCAGATTAGCTGAGTTTGCCCTTGCCCATAATCTCTATGTCTTAAATGGTGCGGGGTTTCGGGATTGGCCAGGAGAGTTCACTCATGTGGGGACTATGGGATCAAGTACAATAGATTATATTATGGTCTCAGAAGCAGTTCTACCTTATATAAATGATTTTTTTGTTGGAATGGAGCTTATGGGAGACCATCTACCACTCTGCCTCCAAATTGGGGATAATTGGCAAGATAGGGCAGTTAGTAGTAATTCCAGCCTACTCTTAGATGCCCTAGAAATTTATAAAGCCCCCACTTGGAGCTCCGACATGGCATCTAGGACCACTTGTTGGATCCAGCTGCCACACATAATCAATCTTAGAGACTCTCTTATGCAGGCCAATGACTGGGATGAGATAATTGACATATATGGACAGCTCTCGGTGGGTTTTTGCGAACAAACCCAGGCAGCTGGTAAGGTCAGTAAGTCATTCTCTGTAGGCACGAACAAAGTTTGGTTTGACAAGGAATGTCGAGCCCTTAGAACTAAACTGAAACAGCAATATAGGATCTATAGGCAGACTTCTCTTACTAAAATACCGGTGGAGTATACCACACTAAAAAGGACCTATAAACTCCTGATAAAGGAAAAGAAAAAGCTTTATGGGGAGGCACAATGGAGGAAACTGCTTTGGGCCTCGGACCAGAAGGATGTAAGGACCTTCTGGAAAATAATAAAGTGTAGGACCACTTATACCCCAAGAGTCATGGACCATCTAATCGCCCCAGAGCTTTGGGTGAGACATTTTATGGCTCTTTATCAGACCACAGAAGGAGGACAGGAGGAGGAGCTCTCAACTTCGAGTTGGAGTGAGCTGTCCCCCTGGCCGCCGGTCACAGAAGGTGAGGTTCTTGAATTGATTGACTCATTCCAGAGTAATAAAGCGCCTGGACCAGATTTAATTCATATAAACTTTGTTAAACAGCATAGAGATTGGTGGCTTCCGTTGCTCACCAAACTATTTACAGCTATTAATAACATCGGTAAGATTCCGTCTATATGGCTTGCAGCCATGGTGGTGCCTATTTTTAAGAAGGGAGACAAGGGAGATCCAGCCAATTATAGGCCCATCAGCCTTTTATCAGTTATTGGGAAAATGTACGCGAAGTATTTGCTGTACAAATTACAGGCCTGGATGCAGCGGGAGGCTATCATTGCCCCAGAGCAGGCAGGATTTCAATCTGGACGCTCCACTGTGGAGCAATGCTTTATCTTGTACTATCTGGTGGCAAAGTACAGGGCGCGGAATGGAGCAGTATATGCAGCCTTCTTAGATCTGAGGGCTGCTTTTGATTCGGTCGACAGGGAAATACTGTGGGGGAAGCTACAGGGCTCCTCTGTGGACCGAAGGTTGATGCTGCTTATCCGCGCCCTGTACTCACAGTCCATCCTGAGAGTGAGGGTGGACCTACAGGGACATGTTACTCCACCGATTCGCGCCTGCGCTGGAGTTAGACAAGGCTGCGTTCTCGCACCTGTTCTTTTCAATTTTTACTTAAACGAAGTGATTCCCAAAATGGCTGATGCAACTTGTTTTCCCTTAAAATTGGCAAGTAGACCAGTTGGCTGTCTTTGTTACGCTGACGACGTGGTACTCTTATCACAGACCCGTGTGGGTCTGATCAGGCAACTAAAGGCCTTCAGTGAATTTTGTGAGGCACATAAATTAACCCTTAATCATCAAAAATCAAAAATTATTGTATTTTCATCAAGAAAGAAGATCCATAGATGGCCTATAGGCGCACAGGAGATACAACAAGTTAAATCTTTCAAATACTTAGGAATATTATTCAATCAGACACTCACCTGGAATGACCATGTACGCAAATGCTTGCTGGCGGCTAGGGGCCCGGCACGTGCTATATACAATCTGTTTGCCCGACAAGGCAGGTCTGCGGTAGTACCAGCTTTGCAGGTTTATAACAGCAAGATTAGATCGCAAGTCCTGTATGGTGCAGAGCTATGGGCCCCCCTCGCCAGGGAAAATCTGGATGCGATGCAGGCCAGATTCCTGACGGGGTTGATAGGTAATATCAAGGGGACTCCACACACAGCTGTGAGGCTGGAGCTGGGCCAAAAAGGATGGCGGCAGATGGCTTTCGAGCAAGCTCTTAAAATGTGGTCCAGAATGTTTACTTCCCAAGGATCTGAGCTCCTGAAGGAGCTCAGTTGTGATACTTACATTAGTCCATGGCAGAGGAGGGTTGAGGCTTCTTTACAGGAGATGGGTCTATCTCAGGATTACCTGATACATAAACCCAGAATAACGGTCCTGAGGGAGGTTCTGCAGAGGGCAGATGACATCAATAGGCAGCTGGAGATGGCTAAGGTTCGGGCCTCTCCCCATTTGAGGAATTATGAGCAGAAAGCTCCCCTTCCCCACTCTATGGCTTTATATCTCTCTATGTCCATCTCAGGTAGAGCTAAACATCTAATATTTCAGGCAAGAGTAAATGCCTTACCATCCAAGGTCTTGGAGGGTCGCTTTTTGGGGCTGCCCTTTACAGAACGACTTTGCTCGTTCGATCAGGAAGAGGTAGAGACTCCCGGACACATGTTATTGTATTGCCATCTATATGATGACTTGAGGGAGAAACTCCTTCGACCAATCTTGAACCAGCTACCAGGGAGATCGGAAGAAATTATTCTGAATCATTTACTTAATAGTGCAGACTTAGCCCAAATTAAGATCATTGCAGAATTTCTCCTCCAGATGACACATATACGGAGGAGATTTCTGGAATTTAGATCACCTACAGAGGATCTTTTATAGACTCTTGTGGGTCTGAGTTAGGCTCCCTGCCTCTGGAGGCTGTTTCGGGGCATTTCTTGAAGATAGCTGAGTAGATCAAATGAGGTGGCCCTTATATAGATGTTATGTCTCTACACCTCAGGTTTATAAACTGTGGGTTATGTATAATCATCTCAGACGATTGTTATATCTATTTTTGGGTTGAGGCCAATAATGAATGTTATATGGGAATTTTGCTGTACCTTATTTTATTAATTTTTAGCTGGTATAAGGCGAATTAGTTGAATCTATTTTTTTGTTTTAACCTTCCTTTATTTTACTAATTTAATAACATTTTGAGAATGGGTGTTTTGCTGTATACTGATTTTCCTTTGTAACGCAATGACCATGTGTCACGCTTAAATAAACTACTTACTTACTTTTGCACCGTGACCACATGTCAGAAAGTGCCGGTGGAAACTGCGGAAGATCGCAGTCAAAAGTAGCAGAATGAACGTCTCTATCGCACCATGCTGCTCGTTGCGGAAGAGCTCTTTCCATCAGACACAGCTACCACGGCGGCTTGCCATTTCAGTCCTAGCCCAGAACACTAAAACCACCCCTTCACCCTCACCCCCCCAAAAAAAATCTATCCCTGCCCAAATGCCTGTCTGAATAAAAAGGTCTTACGCTGCCTCCAGAAGACATTCAAGCTAGGGCTTAGGCAAACCTCCAAGGGAAGGGAGTTCAAAGCTGTGGGGCAGCCACCGAGAATGCCTCTCTGTGAGTCCCAGTTGTATAAAACTGGGCCAATGATGGAACCTGCAAGAGGGCTCTCTTACCAGATCATAAGTGGCCGTGAAGGGACATAAGGAGAAAGGCGCTCCTTCAGATATGTTGGGCCCAAGCTATTTAGGGCTTTAAAGGTCAATACCAGCACCATGAATTGTGCTCGGAACGCTATTGGTAGCCAGTGCAGACTCTTAAGCACTGGCGTAATATGCTCCTGGCAACCAACCCCCATCAAGAGGTGGCCGCCACATTCTGCACCAGCTTCAGCCCCTGAATAGTCTTCAAGAGCAGCTCCACGTAGAGTGCATTGTAGTAGTCCAGTCTCAATGTAATGAAGGCCTGGATGACAGCGACCAAATTCACATTGGAAAGAAAAAGCAGCAGCCTTCTCACCAGATGGAGTTGGCGAAAGGTACTCCCTGGCTAGGGCTGAATTGAGATTTCACCCTTCTCCAAAATCTTGTTGAGACTAAGATTCTTGATGAGACTTTCTCATCTTGAGAAACTTGTGTGAATCAGCTGTTCTCACAAGATTCTTGAGAACTTCAAAATAGCCCCCAAAATTGGTCTGTACATGCACAAAAAATGCTGTCAGGGCTGCTCTGCGTATGCATGGCTGTTTAGCGCATGTGCAGACAGTTTGGGGGATATTTTTGAGATTCTCGAGAATTTTGCAAGAAGCTCGTGAGGTCTTGACAGGTTTGCCAGATTCCCTCAAGAATGAATTTCATTCTCATTTCAGCCCTAATCCTGTATTCCCGATTGACTTTGACATGGTTAATGACGAGAAAATCCATGCATTGCTGGGTTCCTTGAGGTCCACTCACTACCTGTGCCACCAACCCATGCCTGTCTTGACTGTTGAAGTCAAGTGCTGACTGAGGTGGTGGTATCTTTATTGATGAACACTGTTAATGCCTCCCTTATGGAGGGAAGTGTGCCAGTCACCCTTAAACATGTGTAGGTTCATCTCCTCCTCAAGGAGCCATCTCTTGATGTTGGAGTGCTCGCCAATTATTACCCGGTCTCTAATCTGCCTTTCTTAGGGAAGGTGGTTGAGAAGGCCATGACAGTGTGGCTGCAGAGTCATTTGAACTCTAATAATAACTTTGGGAAATTCCAGTCTAGGTTCTGGTCTTCCAACGAGGTAGAGAGACTGCTCTTGTCAGGGTAATGAATGACCCGCTGATGATTTTAGATAAAGGACAGCTGGCCATTTTGGTCATGTTGGACTTCACAGCAGCATTCTATATGATTGACCATGGGTTGCTGCTTCAGCAATTGAGACATTGCTGGAGTGACAGGAGCTGCTGGCCGGTGGTTTGAGACCTTGGATCCCATGTTTTTCAGGATTTGGGGTTCACTCAGAACCAGAATAAACAGACCTGGTATTTGTGTTTTGAACATGGAACCTGAAAATGCCTGTTTGAATTTATTTGTTTTTTATCAAAATCCGAATGCACAGCCCTACTTGAGAATGTGATAGTTGGGCCTAGTTAAGGCAATGATCTGTTTGGGCCTCAGTAGACCTTGGAGTCACTGGAAGAATATGTTGCATTGAGCCTATAAAGTTTTCAAGGGATCTTGCTATGCTAGAAACAGGACATTGCAACTGAAGTTATGATTTTAGTAAATCAGTTAGCGGCCAAAGTTGCATTAAATGGAAGATTACAACAAAGAACGATGTTGCAAGCAGCAGGCTGTAGGTGGCGTAGAGAGGAAATATGGTTGCTTAATACATCATTTGGGTTGTTTTGGAACAAAAAAGTGGTATCTTGAAACTGTTGAAGAAAGGTAAAGTGGGGATCCTGTTTTTAGGGTTGTGGCCCCTCCAGATGTTCAGTTATCATGGGACCACTAACCACAAGGGGAACAAAATATCGCTGAAGTGTAATTACAGATCACTGGGTGGCAAAAAGGTAATGATGAGAGCAGTAATTCCTAAAGAAGCTTGGGAATCCTTTTTTATGGCAAAGTTCGCTTACCACCAAGAACTGGACATATCATTTAGTATTCATGAGACTCCCAGCTGGCCGCCAATAGACCCAGTTGAAGTAGAGGAATTGATAGGTGAATTGAAACTGGGCAAAGCCCCGGGTCCTGACTATATTTCCACCGATCTTTTAAGAACACAAAAGGACTGGTGGGCCCCCTTCTTGACAGTTTTATTTACCAGGATAAATGAGGAAGGCAATATACCTAGGACGTGGTGGGCTGCTATAGCAGTACCCATTTATAAAAAAGGCTCAAATGGTGACGTGGCAAATTATAGGTCAATCAGTCTATTATCAGTTATTGGGAAACTATATGCAAAATGCCTGGCGAAACGATTAGTTTGGCTACAAAAGGAGAAGGTTCTCGCCACTGAGCAGGCAGGATTTCAGAGGGGTCACTCAATGATTGACCAGGTACTAATTCTCTCTCATTTGGTGGAAAAATATTTAAAATCGAATGGTAAGCTGTTTGCAGCCTTTATTGATATAAGGGCTGCTTTTGACTCAGTCAACCGTAACTGTCTTTGGAGAAAACTAGAAGCTTCTACGGTGGATAGGAGGCTGTACCATTTAATCAGGACCCTTAATACTAATAACACGTTGAAAGTAAAGTTTGATCAGGCAACTAGCGAACTGACATGTGAAATACCTGTCCGAGTCGGGGTAAGGCAGGGGTGCACGTTGGCCCCTATCCTATTTAATTTTTACCTTAATTACTTGGTACCCATAGTCTCCTCTGATGAGCTTATTCCCCCGCGCTTGGCAACCAGGGCAATTGGAGCCCTGTTGTATGCCGATGATGCAGTGGTATTATCACAGACAAGAATAGGATTGGTGAAACAGCTTAGAGCTGTCCTAGATTTTTGTATTGACAGTTCTCTTCAGATCAATTACAGTAAAACCAAAATTATGGTTTTTGGTCAAAACAAGGAACAATATAGTTGGAAGATAGGCCACCAAGAGTTAGAACAAGTGAGCAGCTTCCAATATCTGGGAAGTACACTGGACAGAGGGGGCGACTGGGCCCTTCAGGCCAAAATGGCATTAAACAAGGCTAGGGGTACAGGGATGGCAATATTGAGTTACTTCCAACAAAAAGGGATGGGGAGGGAGATTATGGCGCTGAGGGTGTTGGAGGCCAAAGTCGCCTCCCAATTACTCTACGGTGCTGCGGTTTGGGCTTTGATTTGCTCAGTTGATCTTAATAGACTTTAGTCAACGCTGCTGCGTAAGCTTTTTCACTTACCTGCCGGCACTCCTTTGGTGGCTCTCAGGCTGGAGGTTGGAATTATAAGCTGGAATATGAAAGTATTAAAATACGCCCTGTCATTGTGGATTCATATTGAGCTTTACCCCCAGACTGAGATGTTCCTTTTGCTAGTGAAGGATAATTTTCAATCTTCCTGGAGAAGTAAGTTAATGGAAAGAATAACCCATTTGGGCTTTTCAGTTGACTATCTCTCCTCCAAAGGCCTTAGAGCAGTTAAGAGTGAACTTTTTGCAAGGATTAATGATGTTGCAAGGCAGGAGGACATTGCTGAAGCCAGGAAAGTACACTTTTTGCGCAACTACCTGGATTTACTGCCCGCTGTGGGGAATATGGCTAATTACTGGAAATTGGATATGCCCTCTGCTTTGGGGAGGTGTTTATTTATGGCCCGCCTGAAAGTTTTTCTGTCTAAAGTTACTAAGGGCCGTAGGGACAAGATACCTTTTGATAAACGCCTTTGCCCTTTTGATTATCTTCAGGTTGAGACGTTGGCCCATGTTATCCTGGAATGTACCTTGTATGCTAATTTGAGACAACAGTTCCTCCAATCTTTTTTGGACAAACACCTGGGAAGAGTTAATTCCGAGCTTCTCCAGATGCTGTTTTCAACCCAGGATTATGCCCTGTTGGGAGATTTAGATACATTCTTATATAAAGCCATTAAGGTGCGGGCAGCCTTCCTGGATTTTCATGTTTATAATTGTATTCACTAATTGCTACTTATGAATATTTATGTATCTAATTTATTTTGGTTTAATCCAATTCGTCTAGTTTAGAACTCAACTCTAGACATTCTAATTTTTAATTGAAACGTATATAATTTGTATATTTAAGTATCTACTACATTTATTATGTTAAGATGAATGTTTTGTATGTTTAGGTGTAGGTATTTTTATATACTTTGAGGCAATGGTTATGCCACGCCTGGTCTTAGATTTGTAATTCTTTTGACCAATAAATTGAATTGAATTGAATTGATTTGTGGTTACAGCCATACCTAAAAGACTGGGTGGCAATTGATGGTTATGCTGTAACAGTGTGGACCCCTAAGGGGTGTGTCTGTCCCCGATTGGCACCACAAGTAAAGCAGCCCGCATGGGATCTTCCCCACCTAATGTCTTTATTATACAAGAAGTTCACCATCACCAGTATCATATAAAATTCATAGTGCATACCAAAAGGTCTTGGCTTTTTCCCAGTAAGTGTGCTGGCCAGGCACAAGCCCTCCCGCAGCCAGCCTCACTAATTGTCAGGGGCAGTTGGGGCATGAGTGGCTTTGGTGGTAAGTCTTGCAGGATTGGGGCTTGACCGAGTGAGCTGGATGATTCCTTGCAGGATCAGGGCAAGTAGGAGCAATACCTTGAAGTCCAGAGCAAGCAGGGATGAGGCTAGGAAATCAGTCCAAGAAGATAGTGTCATGCAAGGGTGAAGTAAGCCAAGGTCCAAGACAAAACAGGAGTCAAGCTGAGAGATCTGTCTGAGGGGCAAAGGGGGAGAAGGGGGAGATACATACATAGGGGCTAGGCAGCAAGGGGCTCGGCTAGGAGAACTGGGTTGGAGGCTGCTGAGAACATGACCCAAAGCAAGTGACGTGGCCAGCTAGAAGTACTGAGCTATTCTGAGAAGCCTGGTCAATGAGCTGACTTTTAGTTGTCCCCAGGACCAGTAGGAGAACAGCTAAGTTCCTGGCACCTCAGATAGGCACAGGTGCAAGTAATAACTGGACTCAGCTGGCATAGTGAGGTGAGAGCTTGGGATCAGTCGCTGTGGGGAGGAGACCCAACAGACACAAGGAGAGGCCTACCAGCAGGCAGACCAGGAGGTGGCATCGAAGGGAACCCCCCACCCCTCATCCCAGCAGCCAAGGATTTGAGGCCTGGCCCTGACACTGAGTGTTTCTAAATTAGACGTGTCCATTCAGGGCCTCCTGCTGTCCACGCGTCCAAGTGCTCATTTTAAGTTGGTGTGTGGGGAGGTGTGTTCCCATGACCCACGCAGAGGCCACGCATGGAGCACTCCTGAAAAATTCAGAGTGCCCCATATGGGCCGGGTGTGTGTGTGTCCCCTCCTTGGATGGGGCAGCCATGCTGAGAGCCGCTTGTTTGAAGTACTCCCCACCCACGTTGTGCGTGGGCGCCCCAGAGCTTCGCCGCTCTGCAGCCA
>QEPC01012840.1:277954-293670 GCA_003113815.1 Sphenodon punctatus
TGCTAGGCAGGCCAGGCTAGGATCTATCTAAGAACTGTTGCATTGGGTTCATGCTGTACCTGATTGTGTGAGCAGGATAATAAAACAGTGTTGTACCCAATTAAAAACGTCTAATTTGTGGTGTGGGGGTGACTAAGATCCCTTCTATGTGAATCTCTCATATGTGCAGACCAGGGTGTGTGGGTCCCCCGATCCAAAGAGAGCTAATTCCCTAAATCTTAACACCCTCTGCCTGAATCTGTGTTGTTACTTTGCTACGGTTACTTGTACCTGTGCTACTTGGGCAGGTTTGGGGTGGGAGATTGGGGGTGGGTGCAGCTTGCATCTCTCTCCCCTTTTTACCTGGGAGCGAGAGAGCACCAGGACTCAGTCTCACCCGATTCTGCAGCTAGAGGGGATGTGAGCATTGAAAGAAGGAGGGGCTAGGCTAAAGAGATCTGAGAGAGAGGCCTATCGTCAAGGCATTAGTACAGGGGACTATGATAGAACAGGCACAGGCCCCTCTTCAGGCAGAGTTCAGGCACTTGAAAAGGAAGGCAGGATAGAGCCATGCACTCCGGTGCTGACATCAGTGGTGTTGGATGGGACCTCAAGGGTTAAGAAGTGACAGGTTGTGCAAATCACACCTGACACAGAAACTCTCGCACTAGAGGCCCTTTACACCAGGGACGGGAAACCTTTTCCTTCCCACGGCCACTTTCACTTTGGAGATTAGTACAAGCTCCGTAGGCCAGATAGGAACTGGGGGCAGAGTGATTGAGGGGGGTGCTTAGTACAGGGGAAGGGCCAGGTCATGGATTCATCCTCTGTCCTTGAGTACATGCCCCCCATATATGATCCCTTCCCTAGCTGAGAGCTCAGACTTAGCTTGTAGATAGGAATGGATCCAGGGACCAAATCCAAGAACTATAAAGGGGCCAAATAAATCTGTGGGCTAGATTTGGTCCTTGTGGCATGGATTTCCCAACTCTGCTTTACACCAAAGGCTGCAGATCTGTCACTGCATTGCTACGGATCCAGCCTCTCTAAGTAGCTGAGTAGCATACGTTTTCTTTATTTTATTTATTTATTTATTTAATACATTTCTACCCCGCCCCTCCTGCCATGCAGCTCGGGGCGGCTTCCAAAATATCAAAAACAATAAAATCAATTTAAAACATTCAACATATTATAAACATTAAAACAGGGCAGCGAGCGACATAAACCCCCAAAATAGGTGGGGGCACTAAACACCTCCCCCCACCCCTCCCTCCCAAAGGCCTGGGCGAACAGCCAGGTCTTACAATGTCGCCGAAATGTTAACAGGCTAGGGGCCAGGCGAGCTTCCTCCGGAAGGGAGTTCCACAGCCGCGGCCCCACTACCGAGAATGCCCTCTCCATCGACCTCCAGGAAGGCACCCCCGGCGGACCGCAGGAGCCGCTCTGAGGCCCGGAGGGTGAGGCGGTCCCTAAGGTATGAGGGGCCAAGACCGTGTAGGGCTTTATAGATCATCATCAGCACCTTTACCATGTAATTTTATTTAATAAGTACGTTTGTTGATAATTTTATGCAATAAGGACACTGAGGTGAGGAAAGAGGGGAGGGAGAGGGGAGTCTATGGTGACGGGTGGGAGAGGGGGGAACCCAAAGTCCAGTTCTTGTCCCTGGGCCCATTCCAACCTAGCAACACCCCTGGACGTAGTGGTGGAGCCCAGGCCCCTTTTGTGAAGACCACTTGGACTCCCCTGGAAGCTTTGCCATCTACTTTTTGTATGCACCCAGCCTTCCCTTCCTCCCCCAAGAAACTGCAAAATTGCAGTGTAGGAAACTTCATGAACTGTGATTAGCCTGCTCTTGCTGCTGTGGAAATTTAGTTCTTCATTTGTGTATTTTAGTTTTGTTCTAATTTTGTCAAATTACTGTTTAATTAGATTATTTAAGGGAATTTTAATCCACCTCTTGGAGAGCTACCTAACCGGACATTGAATCTGTTTTGTCATGTTGCTCAGGTCTCTGGTACAGCATTTAAGAGTCACCAGGCTTCTAGTTCTCCTTGTAAAGTTATTAAGTATTATTATTATTAACAACAAGCATTTATACAGCACCAGCAACGTACCTGGCGTTTTACAAAGTAATGGAATAGACACGGTCCCTGCCCTAGGGCTTACAATCTGAGAGACGGGGGGGCACGAAGGAAGGGGAACAGAGGGAGAGACAAGGAATGAACATTCATGAGGATGCGAGGTCCCAGGTGCACGCGCTTGGCTTGGTTACATCAAGAATGATGGCTGGTTGGTCCATGTTGTGAGGATGTGAGTACACAGACCTTAGGTAACAGATTGTACTGGATGGAGGGGATCAGCAGGAGTCTCTAAGGTTGAGGTGTTTTAAGCTTTGGGGTATCTAAATTTGGGGTTTGATTTTTATTGGATTTTACATATTATGGCTGGTTTATGACCAGAGCTATTTTAAATTGCATACTTATTGCATTGGACCAGCCAGGGCAAGGCAGAGAAAATCTTTATTAAGTTTTTGTGTGATACATTGAAAGCTCTCGGAATCTCAAGCTGGTAATTTTTCCCAAGAGTTTATTATGGAACTTCGTTCCAGACTGGTTCCTCCCCTCCACTATTTCTCAATGAGATGGTGTAGTAGAAGAAATTCAAGGGGCAGTATTTAAAAATATTCCCCTTATGCAGTCTAAGCTAACTCCGTTTCATCGTGTGCAGTCTGCTAAGATTAAGATCTGTGGCAGATCCCAACAGACGAGAATCTTCAGATTATGATGTTTCCCCCTGATAATCAGCAGCCCCCGGCTTCCTGTGGGTGCACTTGCAATTTGGAAGGAAAATTCTCCCAGACTGATCATTCATTTAAATCCCCCCTTGGTGATGTTACTCTTCTTAAACTCCACAACGAGTCATTATTGGATATTAGATTTAGAGAGGTAAACCAAAAATTGGAGGGATTTAGTGATCTTCTTTTTCAGATGAAGGTGCTGGTGGGGGGTTGTAGTTGGAATTTTCCAAGACACTGGAAGCTTCAACTGCATCAGCCGCCGCCTTGCCCGAGTGTAAAGATGAGTCTACAGAAACTGCAGGCTGCCAAGCCTCTATAGCTACTCAAGTGGATTTAGGCTTCGGAGCTTGCCAGGGAGCTTCTTGCACACCTTTGGCAGGAGCTTCGCTTCCGCTGGTCATTCCCACTCCACTTGCCCGGAGTCATGATTCCTCCAATAGGGGTAGGTTGCAGGGAGACCGTGTCCAAGCGTCAGATAGTATTTCTGACCTAAGGGGACTTATCCCCAAAGAGAATAAGGCAGGGGTAGTTCCTACTTTGCCAGATTTATCTCCTAAAGTATGGCCCCAAGAAACCCAGCTTAGATGGGCCTCCTGTATAGTTTATAATCTTAGCAAGAAAAGAAAATATCAGCATAGCTGCACATACTCTAATCTTGTCTTCAAGGAACTCATTAAACATTATATGGGACTAGATTTGGATCCCGCTGAATTACAGTCCTTGCACCCTGTGTAGCAAACGATATTTTTTGCGTTGGGAAATAGGTTTTGTAAATATGGCTACTGCAATGAGGGTTTGGGAGGCTCGCACGACCTTGAAGGCAACAGGTATTTTTGTTCAAAGAGTAGAAAACTCATTGGCCAGAGCTATTTTACTAGCTAGGGACAGATCCTCTCCCAATATGGCTATCCATCAACTTCACTCTCTATCTCTTATATCTAACAATTCAAATGGAAATATGCAAGTCTCCCTTCAAGAGTCTTTGAGACTGGATCAGGACTCTCCAGGGTGGTATAGCTGTGACAGAACTGGCTCACCAGATGAATGGTTTTATTCCCATAATGTATTCCATCAATCTCGTAGGGGAAAATAATGCACGCAGGGAAAAATAATCCAAACCATGCGTACACAATGCTGGGTACTAAGCTAGGAGTTACCACTCAGGAAAAGGATTTGGGGGTGGTTGTGGACAATACATGAAATGCACAGCGCAGTGCGCAGCAGCAAACAAGCAAACAGAATGTTAGGAATTATTCGCAAGGGGATACTTATTTATTTATTTAATATATTTATATCCCACCCCTCCTGCAAGCAGCTTGGGGCGGCTAACAAATTTCAGTTAAAACAATTTAAAAAATATTAAAACAATCATACAAATCTTACAATAGAACAGGGATAGACAATAAAACGGAGGCGGTCATAATGCCTCTATACAAATCAATGGTGTGACCGCACCTCGAATATTGTGTGCAGTTCTGGTCGTCCCATCTCAAAAAAGACATAGCTGAACTAGAAAAAGTACAGAGAAGGGCAACAAAAATGATCAACAGCATGGAAAGGCTCCCGTATGAGGAGAGGCTTGGTAGGTTGGGGCTCTTCGGTTTGGAGAAGAGATGACTGAGAGGAGATATGATAGAGCTCTATAAAATCATGAGTGGGGTGGAACTAATAAACAATGAGCAGTTATTTACCCTCTCAGCTAGTACTAGAACTAGGGGACACTCCATGAAACTCATGGGTGGCAAGTTTAAAAGAAAATCTGTTTTTACTCAGTGTATAACTGGGTTGTGGAATCTACTGCCAGAGGCTGTGGTAAGGGCCAGTACTATAGCTGAGTTTAAAAGAGGTTTGGACAAGTTTCTGGAAGATAGGTCCATCAGCAGCTATTAGCCAGACAGGATCAGGGAACATGACGGGAGCTGGGGGAAACAACAGGGAATGGATCCCCCATTGTGACCTGTTGGGTGCTTCTCCCAAGCCACCGTGATTGGCCACTGTCGGAGACAGGATGCTGGGCTAGATGGACCATTGGTCTGGCCCAGTATGGCACTTCTTATGTTCTTAATCTCATGAAATGTCCCTAATTGGTGAATGGAATGCAAAGCAGAAATTGGAGAGTGAGCCACTTCATAATCAGGGGAAGGATTCCTGACTGAAGAGGAATTCTGGCATGTCTATTTCTTTACTCTCCTGGAACATAGAGAGATTTAAAAACAAGCTCTTGGATAAAGATTGGTTACGTTTTGTTAGCAAGTATCACATTCTCTGTTTCCAAGAAACTTGGGTGTCGTAAGCTGAGAATGAGGTACTCAGAACTATAGGATACCAGTTTTTTTCTTCTTATGGCATTAGAGCAAATAAACGAGGTCGTTATTCCGTCGGAGTGGCTATTTTGACCTCTCCATATCTTTTGGGTAAATGTAAACAAATCCCCTCAAAACTTCAGAATGTTATCATTGTAGACTGGTCTATTGCTGGGCTAGCGACATACATATTGATTAATGCCTATGTGCCACCAGAAACTTCCCCCCCCTTATACAATAGGAACATTTGGTCCCAACTTGAGAACATTGGAGGAGCTTGAGAGCTCCTTCCCTAAAGGCAGCCTCATTTTAGTTGGTGGACAGGAATGGAAACTCAAGAAATATCTGACCAGGATCTAGTCAGTGTAGCGTTGGTTCCCTCTAGAGCTTCCAAGGGCCTCCATATAAATAGAGCAGGTTCCTTTTTGTTGGATATCTCTTAGGCAAATTTAATTTGATTATACATAATGGGAGAGCGGATTTAGATCTATTTGGCGAACTTACGTTCGATTCTCCACTGGATGCTAGCGTAGTTGATTATTTTATCACTTTCCTCTTCCATTTTTTTGAGAGACTTTTCTGGCCCTTTAATTGTAGCTAGACCTGAGAGCAGTCATCATCCCTTGATAGTGGGCCTTGAGAGCATAATACAGACATTGAATTTTGCCCAGCCCTTAATTGAGAGGAAACAATCTGGGAAATCTCGTGTGAAATGGTCAGATGACATATTTCTAAAAATGACAGAATTATTATATATGGAAGAGGTGGTTAATCTTAAAGAGGAAATTGAATCTGCCTCCCTTTCCATTTCTGTAGATGAAGCCTTTAGGAAGTTGGGAAGCATAGTGGAAAGAATTGTTGTTAGAACTAGCCCCAATACAGCGGGACCATACAGTTCCCTTCCCCATAGAGGCTGGTACGATGGGGAATGTCACCAGGCTAAACGTGATTTGCTCAGACTCAGAAAGTTATGGCTTCTACAGAAGATTCCCTCAAATTGAGAGGCTTTTAGTAATGGCTGGAAAGCGTATAAGGAACTCCTCTATGCCAAAAGAAACGCTAAAGCTGACCAAGTTTGGTTAGAGCTGCAAACTGCAACCAGCTTTAAAACTCCCGGACGTTTTGGGCAATTATAAATGCTTCCCTTAGGGGCAGAGTTAAGGTGCCAAACTGTACACCCTCCATCAGTGAAAGGGATTGGATTACATATTTTCTATATATATTTCACCCGTCCAAAGGTACCTATGTTTCCCCTATAAATTGCTCCCAACTGGAGAATGATGGAGAAGATGCAGAGGAAACATTGCTGCCAACAATAACAGAAGATAAGATTTGTACTTATATCATGGCCTCGAGGCCAGGAAAGGCTCCTGGGGTTGACTACATGCTGCCTGAGCTATACCGGGACTTTGCCACATGGTGGGCTCTTATCCTGGCAAAATTATTTAATTTATGTAACTTGCGTAGATCAACACCTTCTTTCTGGAATACGGCTATCATTGTGCCTAAATTCAAAAGTGAAAAGAAAACAGATCCCTCTTGCTATAGGCCAATAAGTCTGTTACCTATTGTGGGGAAGATTTACTCACACTTCCTTTTGGAAGAATCGGAAGCATGGGTCTCTGATCGCCAGCTCCTAGCAGAGGAACAATCAGGTTTTCGACAGGGTTGTTCAGTCATGGATAATGGCTTTGTTTTGATGCATCTCATTAATAAGTATGTTACTCTTAGGAATGGGAAATTATACATAGCCTTTATCAATTTTTCAAAGGCTTCTGACATTGCGGACAGAGGTAGGCTTTGGGCCAAATTGAGAGGAATGGGCATAAACCTCCATTTTTAGAAAGGATTATTTCCTTGCATATAGAAAAAGTTGCAATTATAAGACTAGACAACATAGGAAATTATTCAAAATCTTTCCCCACTGCCTCAGGAGTAAGACAGAGATGTCTTTTGGCCCCCTTGCTCTTCTACCTTTACATAAACGATTTAGCCACTCTCATTAATGAAGCTGGGCGTAGTCCTCCCAAGATCGGGGACAGACTCATAGGCATTCTGATGTATGCGGACAACGTCATGCTAATGTCGCAGACCCGGCAAGGTCTGCAGCTTTGCTTGACTCTTTTGCACCAGTATTCTATAGATAACAAACTGATTGTAAACACAAAAAAGTCGCAAGTGGTCTGTTTTGGTCCTGGAAAAACTAAACATGAGTGGATCTTGGGAGGGCATAAACTTCTGCAAGTATCGAAGTATGTTTATTTGGGGATTTGCTTTTCTGCATCAGGTTCTTGGGCAGCATGTAAAAAAATCTATGATGGATAGAGCCACTAGTACAGTAGTGGGGATATTAAGATTATTTGATCTACTAAAAATATTGGTGTGAAAATACCTCAGTCTATGAGGTGTACAGGTCCAAGGTACCCTTGCAGGTCTTATATGGATCTGAACTTTTTTTTTCACATCAAAAGGAGACAGATGCTGTCCAAACTAAATTTCTTAGCGGCTTATTGGATGCTCCCATTGCCACACCAACAGCCATGCTCAGGGCTGAAACCAAAACCTATCGGTTATCGGTTCTGGCCAATTTAAGAGCTATTAGGTATTGGCTAAAAATCTGTAAGATGGATCCTGTCCGATTGCAGCGATATGCTGGATCGAGCAGGTTAGGCATGCAGGGGCCAAGTCAGACCAAGTTTGAAGTTTCGAGATTGCTCTGTAGGGTAGAATTTTCACCAGATTCTCTGTTCTGTCTTGCAGTCAGCAACTAATGAAAAACATCAAGCAAAGGATCCTAGATACTGCTCTTCAGGAAGAGTTAGCAAAGGTTGCTGCTAGTAAAATTCCCCCATGGTATGCAGTATTTAAGGCTCAATTCCAGTTTGAATCATATCTGGTTCAGCTGCCCTCATTTCACCTATGAAGACATAGGACACTGGCTCATTTTCATCTTGTTGATTCTGCAGTCCTCAGGGGGCAGGCATGCAGGGATCCCTTTTGGAGATAGATTATGTACTTGTTTCCTTGATGAAATAGAAACAGTGGATCATGTTTTGTTTATCTGTCCGCATTTGGAGGTTCTAAGGGCTTGCTGGATTACCCCGTTGTACGGAGAAAAGGTGTTTTGCTCCCAGGTGCAGAAGATTGCTTTTTTGCTGGACTCAAAGGACCTCTCTGTTATGAGAGCCGTCTCAGTTTTCTTTGTGCTTGCCCTACGCCTTAAACGAAGTCTCCTTTGACTTAAAGTTAATTGTTTTTCTTGTTATATTGATTGTACTAATTGTATTTCTGTTTAAATGGCAATTAGCCGTAATAAATTCCCAGTTCCGGCTCTTCCTCCCCGCAGAAGAGCAAGGACCCCCCCATGATAGCCCTGAGATATTGTATTAGTGGTCAAGGGTGGCTCAGTATTGCTCTCTGCAGAAGAGCGAGGACCGCTCATAGTAGTTCAGGGACTATGTTCTTATTTCAGGGGACAGGATTAGTCCGCTCTTGCTCTCCGTATAAGAACAAGGATCCTCTGTTGTGGATTTGGGGACTCATTCTTTCAGGGGACAAGACTGGTCCACTCTTCCTCTCCGTATAAGAGCGAGGATCCTTTACAGTAGATCTGGAATGTGGCTATTCTCATTTTAAGAGGACTAGACTAGTCCGCTCTCCGTAGAGAGGGGCTAGTACATTCATATTTATGCTTTGATAAAAGAGCAGGGATATTTGGGAGATGGGATTGTTTGCCTAATATGCTTTTTAAAGTGTATAGATGCTTAGGAGACAGGATTGTATCCTTTCCCTTGTAAGGAAATAAGGTTATTTTGATTTAAAGGCTTTTTGAAATCTGAAAGTGTTAAATTATGTATTATGTTAATATGTAATTGTCTCCCGCTGTTGGGAGGTTTTGTATTTTAAATTTTCGGCTATGACGTGAGCTGATGCCATGAATAAAGAATTAGATTTGATTTTGGTTAAACATGCTCTCCGAGGTTCCTCTGCTCTGGTGGCTGCCGCTTCCTCCTTCAAATAACCATCTAGGATAGGGAGGATCCACAACTGAGTAGAGGCCACACTAATTACGTTGCAGACAAAACTGCTCATATTCACCACGACTTGGGGTGCTGCTATTTTTACTTGCAGTGTCAAGAGTTTGGGGCTGTGGAAGCTCAGCCTTGTCCTGTTTGTTTGGATCGGTTTCAATTGGCGTTGCCCACCGATGCGGAGGATGTGCTTGGAGCAATGCGGGCGACCAGTTGTGAATCAGCTCCTTGTCCGTGCTGGCTGGGGTTGTCAACGCCTCCCTTTGGGAGGGCAGGTTGTCGGACGCCCTTAAAACTGCGCTTGTTCGGCCCCTGCTCAAGAAACCATCTTTGGACACTGACTCCCTGGCCAGCTATCGCCCTGTCTCGAACCTTCCCTTTTTAGGAAGGTTACACCTGAGCACAGGTGGGTGCCCAGCAGCTTCAAGCCTATCTAGATGCTATTGGATTCCCGGACCCATTCCAGTCAGGTTTTCATCTGGGGTAAACGATGGAGACGGCGCTTGTGGCCTTGGTTGATGATCTGCGCCCGGAGGTTGACAAAGGGAACTTTACCCTGTTGATCTGGTTAGGTCTTTCAGCAGCCTCGGATACAGTTGATCATGAGGTGTTGTTGACTCGGCTGCGGGACTTGGCGGAGGTGTGCAGGGCTGCTCTGGAGTGGTTCCATTCACTCCTGTTGAAGAGATTCCAGCGGGTGGGGATGGGAGATTGCTCGTCGCCTCTCGAGACCTCCCCTGTGGTGTCCTGCAGGGTTCCAGCCTCTCTCCCCTCTTGTTCAATGGGTACCCGAGGCCGCTGGGTGAGCTCGTTTGGAGGTCTGGAGTGAAGCGCCATCAGTACGCCGATGACACTCGGCTCAGCCTCTCTTTTTCATCTGACCCAAGACCTGCCGTCTCGGTGCTTGCCCAATGCCTGGCGGGTGTTGGGGACTGGATGAGCGTGAGCCAATTGAAGCTGAATCCAGACAAGACTGAAGTGATGACGGTTGGCCGGCCTTGTGAAACAGAGGGGACTGGGACCCCTGTCATTGAGGGGGGTCCAGCCTTCTCTAGTTATTTGGGTTTGAAGCCTTCAAGCGTTTCTGGACCCCTTACTGTGCCTGGATGTGGCGGCGGCGGTGGCCAGGAGCTCTTTTCACCAACTCCATCTGGTGAGGAGGCTGCGGACCTCTCTTCCTGATCCTGATGTGGCCACCATCATCCACGTCTTCATTACCTGAAGGCTAGATTACTGCAATGCGCTCTATGTGGGGCTGCCCTTGGTGACTGTTCGGAAGCTGCAGCTGGTGCCGAATGCGGCGGCTCGGCTCCTTTGGGGGGTGGGTCACCATGAGCACATTACACCGGTGCTTTACAATCTGCACTGGCTTCCTATGGCTTTCCGGGCACAATTCAAGCGACTGGTTTTGACCTTTAAACCCCTAAACGGCCAGGGCCCCACATATCTTTAAGACTGCCTTTGGTTCCATTCTCCTCCGCGACCCCCGCAAGCTGGCGGGAGCGCTCTCCTGCAGGTACCACCTTGCCAGTCTTGTCCGTACGACAAGGACCCCCGAGGAGAGGCGTTCTCAGTTGCTTTCCCAGTGTTATGGAACGCCCTTCCCGCGGAGGCCCGTCAGAGCCCGAGCCTATTCCGGAGGTGGGGCAAAGCGTTTCTTTTTGGCAAAGCGTTTGGCAGGCAGGGATAAGGGTTGGGGGTGAGGCTGGAGGTTTTTAAAAGGGGTTTTATTGTATTTTGTGTGTTTTTGTTACTGTAAGCCGCCCAGAACCTTTGGGGAAGGGAGGGGTATAAACGTCAATAAATAAAAATAAGTAAATAAATATGACAAATTCAGCACCCTGGAGGACTCTGCATCACTGGATTTGGAGGCCAGAGATGCTCCCGCATGCAGTAAGGGGCGGAGCAACAGAGAGGGCTAGGCTTGTGCAAGAGACAGTGGAAAGAGGGAACCGTGTGGGGCAGCTAAGGTTGCTGAGGGCCAAGAAGTAGAGGAAGGGTAGGTTATAGGGAACCGTAGATGGGGCTATGGATGAGCAATGGGGGGCAGAAGAGGAATCTGAAGGAAGAGGGGGGGTTTACAGGGAGCAGTGTGGGAGCAAGGGCTGCGGCTGGGCCAAGTTATAGGGAGCAGTGGGGGAGTCGAGGCTGTGGGGGATGCAGTGGAGATTTAGGAAGCAACGGGGGAGCAGGAACTGTAGGGGGCAGGTTACAGGAAGCAGTGGGGGCCTGGGACTCAGGAAGGAGAGCCGGAGGGTGAACTAGGACAGCCTATGAGGGATAGCTGCAGAGGTGGGGTTGGGGGGCAAGCAGGAGAACTGGACCAGGCTACAGGAGGAGGAGTGGGGGTTGGAGAGGAGAGCTGGGAATGCCAGGAGGTACTCAGGAGTATATTCTCTGTAGGGACAGAGCCTCCTAGGCCTTTGGGAAGGTGGGGCATGGGAGCCCTTTCCGCTGCTCATCCCAATCCTCTCCTCCCCAAGCTGCTTTGTTCGGAGCCGCTCCCCACTGTTCCAAAGCCCCGAAGTGGCTGCCCCCTTACCAGCCGAATGCCCACGAAGGTCCCCATCTCCTCCTTCCTGGGCAGGAAGTCGCAGTACATCACGGTGCCAGTGGGGGTGGTCTCGCCCATCTGGAAGAAGACCCGGTCACCCAACTCCAGCCCTGGGGAAGACAGGGGGTCGCCAGAGGCCAGCTGGAGCCGCCTGCAATCCCGGGTGCTGCCAGTGGGGGGCAGCAGAGGACTGTCCTCACTCAGGTCATCTGGCTCGATGCGGTTTGCTGGCACAAAGACCCCACAATTCTCCCGGCAGGAGAAGAACTTCTGGCCTTTGAAGGAGCCATCGGTGAAACCCTTCTCAGCCGCTGACCCCTGCAGGACACCAAGAATAGAATGGACGATCAGGAAGGGGAGGAGCCGCATTCCAAGGCAGTAGCATTTTGGGGCTGGTGAGCGTGTGTTACTCTGAACTTCCCAGGGTGCTGGGGAGCCACCGACAGTTGTGCGTGCCCCTCCAGGAGACAACGTACCAAGGCCCCACCTCACTCCCTGGAACCAGTTCGGCTGGAGCTAGATCAGAATCAGTGCCCCCTAGAGGAGAAAGTCCCTAGATCCCATTCCCCAATGTCCCCGGGAACCAGCTAATATCAGATAGGAGCCAGTGGCACCTAGAGGGGAAAGCCCTCATATCCCGATTCCCAGCTCCCAAACCAGACAGTCCTGGATCAAAACTAGTACCCCTTAAAGGAGACCCCCAGATGGGAAAGGCCTCAGATCCTATTACCCAACGCCCCCACCCCAAGCCAGTCAGTCCTGGATCGAAGCCAATGCCCTCTACCTCACCCCAGCCAGTCAGTTCCAGATCAAAGTTAGTGCTCCCTAAAGAGGAAACGCCCCACATCCCATTTTCTGATGCCCCCCCTCCTCTCCTCCTGCCCTCCCTCCCCCCCAAGTCACCCAGTCCCAGACTGGAGCCTGCGCCGTTTCCCTCCCCACCCCACTCACCACCAGTTCCACCCCGAAGACAATGCTGGTATCATCCTTGCTTTTCCCCACGGGTCCCCGGTAACGGATGATGCCGCGCACTCTCTCCCCAGAGGCCGATGTGATCTGCACGCGGACAGGGTCCCCCTTGCGCAAGGTGCTGAGCCGACGCAGCAGCCGCTCCTGCCGAAACAAGGCCAGCCTCTCCTCTCCATTGGTCACGGCCTCCAGCAGCCCAACCTGGGTGTTGCTCAGTTCCCGGAGTGCCCGGCCAGGGGCCCTCACCACCTCCCCCGTATCCAAAACCGTGGCCAAGACAAAGTTTTCCAGGGCACCGCTGCTGCCGTGGGCTTCCTCCTGGCTCAGCAGGCTGCCCCGCGGCACCTTCGCCTCCCCGGCAAAGTCATTCACCGCGATGAACAGCCGCCGTGAGGGACGCATGGTCCTGCCACACACCTGCAGGGGGAGGGGAGAGATCAGGGCTAATCGTGTGGGGCTGGGATTGGGGGGGAAACCCTGCCTCTTGCAGAGTAATCCAATCATTTATGTTCAGCCTCTTCCTCACTCTCACCTTGCCCCTCTCACTTCTGTTCAGGTCATCCACCTCACCCGCTGCTTTGATCACGCCGAGCCCCTCCTCTCCCGCTTCACATCCAGCACAAACTCCTCCTCTTCACCTCCAAGGCTCTTCTTGGCCTTGCTCCTCACTATCCTTCCATCCTCATTGTCCGCTGCATTCCCACCGGGGAACTTTGCCCCTCCTCCGCCATCACTCTCACCCGCCCCAGGGTCTTTGGCTCCTTAAACCATCTTTGCCCTTTCTCTCCCGTGCTGTCTCCTATGCCCGGAGCTCCGCCCTGAACACTCCTAGCTTCTTCCCTCCCAACTTTTAAATCCCTCCTAAAAAACTCTCTCTTCCCTCAGGCTTTCCCTAGTTCCTTAGTCCCACAGATTACTCACTAATGCTTCTCCTCCTTCTCCCCTGAAACTAAGCTAAGTAAGTGAACCTGCAACTTCTCAACCTCTTCATTGTATCCGTGGGTGCAAACAGACATGATGGCTGTGCAGTGGCGGCCCGGCGCGGGCTGGGAAGCCAGGGCGGACACAGTCAGGACGCACAGCAAATGTGCCCATGGCCGGGCCACTGGGAAGGGCAGGGAGATGCATGAATGTGTAGCCAGCCCTGCCCCCTGCCACGACAGGCAGCGATGGTGGCCAACGATGGCAGACCCAATCCAGGCTATATGATGTCATAGCTTACAGTGGCCTGCTTTGACCTGATCAGCTGGACCTTAATCCAGGCTGTGACCTTGACATAATCCAGGGGCGAGAGCCCGGGCTAGCCCCCGACACAGCTCAGGGCGATTCTGGACCAACATCTGGCAGCACTTGCACAAACGTGCAGGTTAGGTCTGGTGCAAAGCAGGCCGCAGTAGCCCACTGTTAGGTCTCTTTTTACCCCTTCTCTCTCCCTGTTCCCCTCTCCCTTTTCTCCGCTCCCTTGTCCATCCTAGATTGTAAAGTCCTTGGGGCAGGGACCTGTCTCTATCACATTGTCAATGCGATATACATCATAATAATCCCAGCCTCTCAGTTTTGATCCCTGCCGCAGTGTCACAAGGTGGGGCAACCTAAGGCAGGCTCTCAGCTATCACAGGGTCAGTGATCGCAAGCCAGGGGTGGAGACTAGGAGGCACAATACTGAGGTCTAAACCTCAGGGAAAAGGGATTGGGGCTCCAACAGGACCCAGAGAGAGATGTTTTGTGTCCCAAATGGGAGGAAATGTGTTAAACGCCTCCTCAGATTAACAGGGACCAGAAATGGTGTCTTTCAAAAAAATAAGGGGAAAGCGCATCTGATAATCCCTCTACCCCAGCACCCCGTCTCCGATAATGGCAGCACTGGTTGCTTCACAAAGGGCCCATAATGGAGTGATCCGTTCCCAGCTCCCAACACACAGAGGCTGTGTCCCCCGACCAACTTGACTAATAGCTATTAATGGACCTATTCTCCGAGAGCTTAGCCAACCCTTTTTCAAACCCAGTTACGTCACTGCCCTCCTCGAGAGCCTCTGCCAGTGAGTTCCACGGGTTAACGGTGTAAAAATAATAATGAGGACTTGAGAACTTTCTCCTAAAGTGGATTCCTCACTTTTGACCAGCCTTGCTAAGTTTCCAACTGATTTCGTAAAATGTTGCCCAGATATCCCTTAGTCTAAGGGAATGTCCCTTATTTCAGAGCCCCACTGCCCTATAAGCAACATCAGCTCCCCCCCAGCAAGCCCAGGACGGGGGTTTCTCTCTACTGATGAGAAAGCAGAAGTTGTGACGTATTTCCTGGCAGGGGAGGGGGGGGGAAGACAGGGAATGGAAAGGAGAAGCCCTAATGCAGCTGTCACCCCCCCAGCCTGGGGGTTTCTCCCCAAATTCACCCCCTGCCTGTGCTCTGTTTCCATAGCGCAGCTGGAGGGGGCCTGGGTTAACTTTGGAGCTGGATTAGGAGCTAAATGGAGCGGCTCCTGCCCTCTTTCTGAGCCGGCACCCTGCGAGACTGGCCTGCCCTCACTCCCACCCCCTAACCCCCGCCCCAAATCAGTAGAGGAGGGGAGGGGGGGTCACTGGCTGCTCCGCATTTCAAGAAGGGAATCACCCCACGGCCCCTGTGCGCTCTGGGGAGGGGGCGCCCCACATCTCAGCCCTCGGGGCTAGAGGGGAGCGGTTCCTGATGGGGGCACCCCGCGTCTCGCTCCTTTGTGCGCTGGGAAAGGAGTGGGAGCCGCGGGTCTCCCGCGTGCGCCCCCGGGGAACGGGGGGAGCCCCGGGTCCTGCCCGTGCGTCCTCGGGAAAGGGGGACGCGGGGGGTCCTGTGCGCCCTACTTAAGGGGGGGGGAGGACTCGCCTTTGCGCTGCGGGAGGGGGCCGGGGGAGTGGCGGGTCCCCAGTGCCGCCCGGGCGAGTGGGGCGGGTTCCCTTTGCCCGCTATCGAAAGGTGGGGGGGTCCCCTCTCCGCACTGGGGCGCACGGTGTCTCCAACGCGCACCCCGCAGCCCCCGCCCCACTCACATGCTCCCGGTCCGGCCGGGGAAAGTCGCGAATGAGGAAGTGGCCCAAGCCGGGGG
>QEPC01012840.1:295982-313729 GCA_003113815.1 Sphenodon punctatus
AGGAAGTCAAGGCAGCGGGAGTAGACAACACGTTCAAGCAGCTTGGAAGCAAAAGGAAGGAGTGAGACAGGACGATAGCTAGAAGGGTCAGAGGGGTCAAGAGTGGACTTTTTGAGAATAGGACTGTTAACTGCGCTTTGTCCGTGTCTTGGGAGTCCTGCCCCCTAGTGGTGATCTCGGTGAACTGGCGGGAGACAGCCGCTCGCCCGCCACCATTTACTGCTCTGGCATTTGATCGCAGCAAAAGGTAACGAGTGGGAAAGGGGCGGCTATATTGTATAATGGGCACTAGAGGGCAGCAGAAGGTAAGGGATGGGGAAGAGGTGGGTAGCTACACCGTATGCATAATGGAGCCTTAGGGGCAGCAGAGGTTCATGCCCAATTTCTTCTCTTGCTTTTTCATGGGAATCTGTGCAGGATCCTGATAACGTGGTGTGGAGGGGACCATGGGTCAGGCAATGTCTGTCCTACTGGCTGCACAGCACCTTCTCTCCGAGTTGGGATAGTCTTGGTGGCCTCGATCCCCGTTTTGCTGTGGCTGGTTGTCACTTGGTGAGAGCCTGCCTGTGTTTTGCCCATCCCACTATAGCGAGGCAGCTGAGACTGCCATTGTTCTAGGCAGCAACGTGAGGCAAATCCACCCTTCTTAATGCCCTCCCGGCCCGACTCAGAGCAGCTTCCAAGCTTATTCCACCCAATCAGTGAATTCTTCTGCTCAAGTTACTGTAGCACAGGGGATGCTGATTCCAGCGAGGAACGACGACGGATTGGCCTTATTCTGCTCTACAGCCCCTCTTCCTGCTGCTCCTGGATTAGTATTAACCCCATGAAGGAGAAATGGGACACACACACTCCACCTCCAGCGGGCCGGATTCTCCACGAGGGTGCAGCGGCAGGGGAGCACGACACACATTTCGGCTCAGCCAGCACTGAGCGGCTGTCTCCGCTTAGTGCGCGTGCTGCTGCCGCTTGTACCCTAGGCTGTAGCTGCGGCTCAGTCAATGCCGCGGGGGGAGGAATAGGCCTCATGCTTCAGGATCAGTCAATGTGTGAGTCGATGTGTCTGCTTAACACAGGGGCAGCGGCTGCAGTTCTCTGGGGCTTGTAGAAGCTGCCAGTCAAGTGCAATGCAGCTGGGAAGGCCGTGTGTTGTGTGTGAGTGGAGGGATCCTGCTCCAGGAGGCCCACGCAGTTCACAAGCAGTTGGCACATGGGCAGCTAACATGCTCTTCCTGTATGGGGGCTGCTAGGATCCGACCCGGGTCCTGCAGCCTCGGTGCTTCCCCGCCCTTGGGGACCGGATGCAGGCAAGCCGATTGAAGCCGAAAGCGGGTAAGATCGAGGGGATGATGGTTAGCAGGTCCTGCGTCCTGGGGGAGGTGAACGGCTTTCATTGACAGGGTCAGGACTCTCTCCGTCACTCAAGTTCCCAGCCTCGGGCTGCTCTTAGAGCCACTGGACTGGCAGGTTGGGTCAGTGGCCAGGAGCACTTTTTACCAACTTCATCTGGTGAGGCAGCGGCGGCAGCAACCTTTTCTCAGATTCGGATCTGGCCATCGATGCCTTCGGAAGTTTTAGGCAGCTCACCAAGAGCACGTTACACCCGTGCTCCGGAGTCCGCACTGGCTTTCTGGGCCCGATTCAAAGTGCTGGTTTTAACCTATAAAGCCCTAAAGCTCATCATTGATGGGGTCCGTCCCCCGTTGGTCCCCCAGGTGCGAAGTCTGGGGGTGTTCCTCGACCCACAGCTCCTCTTGGATGCCCAAGGGGCGGCTGGGACTAAACGGGCATTTTGCCAGTTACACCTGGTGCGACGGCTTCAGCTTAACGCTCGGACTCTGAGCTAGTCAGAGAAATCATCCCCTCGAGACTGGTCTAGTGCAACGCGCTCTACGTGGGGCTACCCTTGGTGATGGGCCGGAGGCTGCAGCTGCTGCAGAATGCAGTGGGCCGCCTCCCGATGGGGACAGGTCACCGCGAGCACATTATACACGTGCTCCTTTCTCTGCACTGGCTGCCTATAGTCTGCCGGGCCCAATTCAAGCGGTTGGTTTTTGCTTTTAAAGCCTCATACGGCTTGGGTCCCACTTACCTGTGGGGTCACCTCACTCCCCGGGTCCTGGACCGGCCCCTGCGGTCATCTGGGGGTGCCCTCCTCCTTGGGGTTCCTCGAGTGAGGAGGAGGAGGAGGGCGTTCTCCGTAGCCGCACCAAGGCTGTGGAACTCCCTCCTGACGGAGCTCTGCTTGGCCCCGAACCTCTTGTCTTTTTGCAGACAATGTAAGACCTGGCTGTTCCGCCAGGCTTTTGGCGAGGGAGACGGGTGAACGGTTGGGGGGGGGTGTTAAACTCAGCCATGGGATATATCTATTGTGGCGTTTACTGATGTTTTTATAATGCTGTAAGTTGCCCTGAGCTGCAACAGCAAAAGGGGGAAAGCCTAGAAATCTATAAACTAAGCAAACAAAAAACGAACAGCTTGGGGCCTGGGTATCTGAAAGACCCGCCTCTTCCCCTATGTTCCGTCACGGCCTCTGAGGTCGGCTGAGCGCCCCCCCTTGCAAGCGCCAACTGCCCGCGAAGTTGCTACATTGGGGGTGCGCAGGGGGGCGGGTTTGGTTGCTGCCCCCTAAGCCCAAGCCGGTTTGTCTTCCAGAGGAGAGGCAAGACCTTTTTGCTTGGCCAGGCATCCGGCAGGCAGGGATAGGGTTGGGTGGGACTGGGTAGAGGGACTTGGGGAGGAGGATTAGTGGGTGGGTATAAAGGGCGGGGTAGGGGGGGGGATGATGGGATTTTAATGTATTATATTTGATATTTTTGATTTTCAATTTTGATGTACACCGCCCTGAGTCTCCAGAGAAGGGTGGGGTTAAAATGTAATAAATAAATTAGGACTCCAAAGATCATGCGGCAGCGGCGGCTGCTGCCGCAACACAGCTCTGCTACAGCGGAAGAGTCTTTGTACGGCCTGCTCCTCCCATTTCCCCTCAGAAGGGGGCAGCATTGAGGCAAATCTCTCCAAGCTGTATCCTGCTGTGTAGGCCAAGGGCTGTAGTAGGCTGGTTGGGGCCCATTCAAAGCATGATTTGGTGTGCATCCCACACCAGCTCCTGGCTGCTCTGTCCCTCACGTAGGGTGGCTACGGATGCACCCCCAGAATACAGGACACCCGGGGGGGGGGGGGGGGGGGGGGGAAAGGGCAGATGGCTCAGGGCTCTTTTCCCCCGGCCGGAGCTGAGCAGCAAGTGCTGGGCAAGGGGTGAGGACGGGGATGCAGTGGTACCAGTCACATGCCAGCCACGGGGGCATATTTTAAAAATCCAGCCAGATGGGATTGGGCGGCTCCAAAGAGTGGTCTATGTGGACACTACGGTAACCCTGCCTCGCCTCCCCCTGCCCCCGTCCCAGTGAAAGCGGCTGGTGGAAAATACAGGGCAAAACCACGTAAATAAAGAACAATGGGGAAAAAACCCTTAACGAAACAGGCCTGTCCTGTATAAACTAGGACCAAAGGCCACCTACCCCCAAGTCCCTCCCTCCAGCAGAGCGTGCCCCGCTTTCGTACGCCCGCCTGCACCTTCCAGCAGGAGTGAGGCTGGGACGGCTGGGGCTGAACAGAGCTGGGAGCCTGGAGCCGTTTTAGAGACACATTGGGGGGGGGGGGGGGGGTCAGCCCCACATCTGAGAAGGGCTGAAAGGCCCCAGATCCCACTCCCCAGTGCCCCTCTTAGCCAACGGCTCCTGGACTAGAAGGGAAACGTCCCCGATGCCCTTGGTGCCAGGCGGTCCCGGATCAGAGCCTGGGCCCGTAGGGGAAAGGCCCACAATTCCATTCTCCAATCCCTCCCCCGCCACCCCCAGATCAGAACCAGCCCACCCCCCAGAGGAGGGAAAGACCCTGGATCCAAGTCTCCTTAAACCAGCCAGCCCCTGTTTGAAGCTGGTGCCCCCTAGCGGGGAAAGGCCCCAGACCCTATTACTTCAGGCTGCCGCATCCAGTCTCCAGGTAATAAAACCCCACCCCAGTAGCTCCGCTCCCTCCCTTGCCCCCCCATCTTATTGAGCCTTTCCCCCTTTCTTTTAAAAATCAATTTATTTCCTTACAAAAGAGAAAAGTCCCTCCATGCCAAAAAATAGAGTATCAAAATATATAAACATCAACCCCCTCACCAGCCTCCGGTAAATAGTATCCAAGACACAGTCCCACCCTGCCCCGGACCCCCAGCACACAGGCTGGCAGGGGGAGGGGGGGGAAATATAAACAAGGGATTCACTGCTTCCCTCCTCCTGCCACTGACCCCCCCCCCCCCGGCTATTAAACCTTGTCAATCAGGGGAGGGGCAGGGGGAAACGTAGTGGAGGTGTTTGGCATAATTCTTGGGGGGGGGGGGGGAGGGGTCAGGCCTGCTCCCCCCATGGCTTTACCTCTCTGAGCAGGGACAAGGGGCATCTGAGGCAGGGAAGGCGGCAGGATTTGGGTTGGTGGGGCAAAGTTTTGAGGGAAGTTGTCTTTCCACCAATGGGACAGAAATTGTCTACTGGGGGACAGGACAGAAACACACACCCCCCGCACACATCCCACTGTCAGGTCCCGGTGGGGTGGGGGGGGTGAAGGGAAGGAAGAGAGAGAGAGAGGGGACCAAGATGGCTGGGTGGACAGATGGCGACATGAAGCGGATGGACACAGAGAAAAAGAAAAAGGGGGCTAGGCCGTAGGTGCATGGATAGAGAGGGGGATGGAGGGGCAGGCAGACAGTGAGACAGACAGATGGATCAACTGGGGGGTGAATGGGCACAGCAGATGGATGGACGGATGGACAGACTGCTGAACAGCTTGGGGGACGGACCGATGGATGGGCTGCTAGGGGGACGGACCGATGGATGGGCTGCTAGGGGGACGGACCGATGGATGGGCTGCTAGGGGGATGGACCGATGGATGGGTTGCTAGGGGGATGGACCGATGGATGGGTTGCTAGGGGGATGGACCACTTATGGTGCCCGGCAGATGGGTGGAGCCCTGCTGCAGGTTCCCTGAATGAGGATATACCATCTTCAGTTTTCTGCTGTCCCCACTGCCTGGCCGAGCCACGCCGGGTCGGTCCCCGTGGGGACCCTGGGGCCTAGATGGAGCCGGTCTCAGCAGGGGCTCAGCTGGGCCCCTCCTTACAGGGTGGCTCCGGGAAGCTGCTCAGGTCTCGGCCGATGATCTCCGTCACTGGGGAGAAGAGAGGAAAAGCAGAGATTGGAAGAGGCCCGGAGCCAGCCAGTGCCCCCTAGAGGAAGCAAGACCCCAGCTCTCATTCCCTGACGCCCCCCGCCCCTCCGGGACTGGAGCAGGCGCAAGACCCCAGAATGCATCGCCGGATGCCCCCCACCCCGATACAGAGAATCCTGGATCGGTGCCCCCGGAAAGGCCCTGGATCCACATTCCCCTGACCCAGCCAGTTCTGGATCAGAGTCAGCGCCCCACAGAAAGGCTTTAGATCCCTCCCGCCGAGTCAGCCAAGCCCAGAAACGAGGGAAAAGGCCCTGGATCTTATTTCTCGATGTCCCCAGTCCCAGACTGACACCCCCTAGAGGGGAAAGGCCCCAAATCCAGCCAGTCCCAGATTGGAGTTAGTGCCCCCTAGAGGTGAACGGCCCTGGATTCTATTCTCCAATATCCTCCTCGCCAGCCAAACGCCGATCAGCTCCCCCTAGAGGGGCCAGGCTGCATTACCTTCCTCCAGCGTGATCCCATGGATAGGCAGGCTGTCCCGGAAGCTGCTGCAGGTGAACCCTGATTTCTCCAGCTCCTGCCCCTTCCGCTCCGCATGCCTCGAGTCTGAATCACCCCAGTTGGGGTTCCTATTCCCCGCATGCGGCTCCCTGTGTCCTGATTGCCGTGGGCTGAGCTGGGGGCTCGGAGGCTGGAAATGGGGGGGCCGGTAGCCCAGTGGGGGGCCAGCTGTGGGGAGCAGGGGCACGGACAGCTGGTTGCTCCCCACGTAGGGCTCAGCAGGGGGGAAGCGGAAGACAGGGCTGTAGGAGGGAGGCACGGAAAGCAGGGGCCCCTCAGGGAATGGGGGGCAGGGCCCCCAGTCAGGCCCATAAGGGGAGCAAGGAGGTGGGCGCTCAGGGCCGTACGGGAAGTGGGACCGGGAAGGGGAGAAATCCATGGTGCCCCCGCCAGCCTCCGGGGGAAAGGGGGAGCCGCGGGGCAGCGGGAAACCAGGGAGCGGGGAGTCCGAGAGTGGTTCCTCCTTGAAGATCACTAGTGAGAGAGGGGGGGAGCGGGTCAGTGGGGGAGGTGAATTGGGGGGATGGTTTCCATTGGGGCTCCCCCCTCTCTTGGGGGATGGGGTGGAGAGCAGAAATTAGTACCTCTGCCCCTCCTCTCTCAAGCCCCTCCCTCATTCCCTGCTCCCAGGCCCCTCCCACTCTCTCCTTATGCCCCACCCCCAGCTTCACTTCTCCCAGTCCCTCCCAAATCTTCTCCTTCTCTCTAGTGCCCCTCCCCACCCCGTTCCTTTCCCCAGCTCCGAGGCCCCTCCCATTCTTAAGGCCCTCTCCTTTTGTCATGTCACCCTTCCCAGATCCTGCTTTCCCTTTCACCCCTTCCACACCTCAGACCCTCTCCCAAGAACCCTCTCTCCAAGGCCCCTTTCCCTCTCCTCCTGCCCGGCCCCCTAGCTCCCCTTCTCCTAGGCCCCTCCTCTTTGCTTTTAACCCCACCCCCTTCTCCCCTCATAACCCACCCACCATACTCACGTTTTCCTAGGCCTCTTCCATGTTCCCCTCCTACTCCTTCCCCTTCTCTCCCCCATTGCTCTCCTCCCAGTCAGCTCCTGCCCCTCCTCTGAGGGCCCCTCTGCCCCCACTCACCTGGCAGGTATTTGAAAGCCTGGGTGGGGCTCCTTTTCCGCCGCCCATTGGAGACGTAGAAATAGGCCTGGATGGGACGGGCCACTCGCTTGTTGCTGTATTCTGGGACCGTGAGGGTCAGCGTGGCCTGGAAGGGAAGAGGACGTTAGGGTGAGAGGCCTCACCTACCTCCCTGAACTCCCAAATGTAGCCTTGGGTCCCAATCTCCTCAATCCCTTCCCAAGAGGGGATGGAGCTGCAGCTTGAATCTAGAACCCAACAAACCTGAGACCTCGCATCTTCATGAATGCTACACCCCTTGTCTCTCCCTCTGTTCCCTTTCCTTCATCTCCCCCCTCCTCCCGTCTCTCAGATTGTAAGCTCTAGGGCAGGGACTCTGTCTATTCCATTACTTTGTAAAGCGCCAGGTACACTGCTGGCACTATGTAAATGCTTGCTAATAATAATATATCCTTGGTCCCATCCTAGATCAAATCTAGGGTTTCCCTGCTCCTGTCTCATTCCCCATAGAGGATCTAGTTCTGGATTTCACTGCCCTACCACATTCCCTATATATAATTCTAGTCCCAGATTTCCTTGCTCCCATCCTAGATCCTGTCCAGGATTTCCCTCCTGCTACCCCACTCCCCACAGAAATTCTAGTCCAAGATTTCCCTTTCCCCATAAGAGATCCATAGCTAGATTTTCTTGCCCCCACCCCAGTCCCTATATATGACTCAAGTCCTGCCACTACCGCATTCACCATAGAAGATTAATGCCAGGATTTCCACGCTGCCACACTATCTGCCATATAGGCATCCTGCCTGGGATTTTCTTATCTCCCCTCATTCCCCATAGAGGATCCAGTTCTGGATTTCCTTTCTCCCATCTTAGATCCATTCTGGGATTTTCTTGTCCCCATCCCATTCTCCTGCAACCGATCCAGCCCTGGATTTCCTTGCTCCCATCTTTAATCCCTTCTAGAGAGTGGGAGCGTGTTGGTCCCAAATTGAAGAGATAGAGGCGAAATAGTTCAGGATTATCTCTCTTATTGGATCCAAACATTCGGGACACAGGGCCCTTTCTCAGGCAGGTAGCGTAGCAAGTCAGAACTAAACTCAGCAAATGCAGGGCAGGTCTATGTGAGGAGGCTTGGCAGTGGCTTTGAGTGGGAGTGGACAGGACAAAGTAACTAGAGTGGGGGTTGTAGATGGGGAGAAAAAAAAGAGAGAGAAATGCTAGACATTAAAAACAAAGCTGTACAAATATAGAGGGGGGCAAGAAACAGAAACAAATAGGTGATAGTAAATAGAGAGAGAGGACGAGGCTAAAGCTAAAGCTCTGGGTAGGGATATGGTCAGAAACAGCTTATCGGGGACAGGGAATCCACACAGGAAAGGAACTGGGTTCACAGCAGGATACAGCTGACAAGAGTCCGTCAGTTCCTACAGATTGGTTGAATGGGTCTCGGTTGAGTCCATTATTTTTGCTATCTAATATAGTTATGAATTTTAGTTCCAAGACCCGTCTTTAAAAGCTGTCATGTAGGAGTCCTTTGATATATTTCTGCCTTTCAACGCTACATGCCAGGGGAAGGCCCCGTGTGGCTCGAAAGCTTGCCCATTCTCACCAGCAGGGGGCGGTCCAATAAAAGAGATCATTTGAACTACTTCACCTCCATCTCTTTGACCCTTTCTGGGATTCCCCTGCTCCCATTCCCTTCCCTAGAGAAGAGTCAGCCCGGGATTCTCTCACATCATTGCTTTTCAGCCGACTGACGCTGGCTTCCTCTTCCCATTGGAGCTTCCCATCTGTGTGGAGAGAGGTGATTGACTGAGGGCAGACTGAAGGGTGGGGCCTAGGACAGGGAGGAAGGCTATTGGTGGAAGGGGGAGCACACTTACCGGGGCCGCGCTCAATGAAGACAACCTTGGATTCAGACAGAAAGTTGGAGCCAGAAATGACCATCTCCTCCCCCCCGCGCACCGAGCAGGCGCTGAGGCTGTAGCTCTCCACTTGGGGCAGCTCCTGGGCTGAGCGCTGGGCTAGAGGGCAGGGAAGAAAGGGGTCAGCAATAGCTGCAGGGGACGACACACACAGGGCCTATAGGGGGCACCAAGCACGAATGCACTGAATTACCTGTGGGGGGCACCAAATCCTGGTTCCAGCCACAAGGGTGGACTAGAGCTCAGTGGTACTGAACCTGCCTGCAATGCACTGAAACGTTTTCAAGGTTTGCCAGAGTCCAATGCACCAAACTTCCTGCAGAGCGAGCTACAGTTCAGTGTACCAAACTTCCTGTAATACACTGAGCTGCCTGCAGAGGGAGCTACAGTTCAGTGTACCAAACCTCCTGTAATACACAGAGCTGCCTGCAGGGGGAGCTACAGCGCAGTGCACCAAACATCCTGTAATACACAGAGCTGCCTGCAGAGGGAACCAGACTCAGATGCTCTGAACTAGCCTGCAATGCCTGCAGGGGACACCAAGCACCCATTTTCAACCTCCATGGGCCACCCAGATATCAATTCCCTGAGCACAGTAGGCCCCACAGCAGTAGCCCTAAGTAACTGCAGTCCCCCTTTAACCCCCAAGGGACGCTAGCCAAATGCCATGCTGACGCCACCCCCTGCCCCTCAGGGAGAGGGCACTCACAGCACTCGATGGGCACTGAGGCGGCCTGGACGGAGACCACCTTGCCATTGCCCTGGGGCACGTGGACACGGAAGACGAGCCGCACCCGTGTGTTCTTGCGTCCAATGTCGGTCTCGCCCTTGCGCAGCTCGATGTCCGAATTCCTCAGCTTCAGGATCCCCGCGCAGTCAATGCTGCCAGAAAGGAAAGGGTTAAGGTTTAGCCTGGTGGAAGGTGAGAAAACTTGGGGCTAGACATTCCTCCTGAAAATCTGGAACTGGATTGCTCAGTACTTAGATTAGACTCTGCTGTGCAACACTTGAAGATATGAAAAACCTGGAACTAGATCACTCTGCCTTGGATTGGACTCTGCTGTGCAGCAGTTGGGTTGGGGAAAACCTGGATCAGGATCACTTTGCCCTGGACTGGATCTGCAGTACACCACTGGGGGTGGGGAAATCCTGGAAGTGAATCACCCTGCCCCCAGTACTCACTTGGCCGCCATGTTGTTCTCGGGCAGCAGGGACATTTCCAGGACCTTGGTGCCACTGATGATGGATTCGTAGCTGGCAGTGGTCACCATCTTGCCAGTGATGCGGTGCACCTGGTAGAAGGCATGGGGGCGCAGGTTGCGCTCGTCGGCCGTGCCAATGAACATTTGCAGCGTCAGTGGCTTCTCGTCATAACCCAAGAGCTGCAGGGAGGGAAAGAGGAGGGGAGTCCTGTAAGGGCCACCTCACAAGGATCCTCATCCACCCAGCCCCGATCCACTTCCAGGATTCCCCCATGGAGGAAGCCTGAGCTGCCCAGCCAAGGTTCCATCGATTAGATTTTCCAGTGGGAGTGGATGTACAATATTGACAGGAAAGGAAACACAGAAATCCTGGAGTGGTTGTCCAATAAGGTGTGGAAATTCCAGAACGTATCCCACACCGGGAATGGGAGGGAGGCCATCCTAGAATGGATCATCCATCCAACGGTGGGATGGAAGTTCTAGAGTGGATCGTCCACTGGGAATGGAAGGGATGTACAGAATACGTGGAATGGATCCCACATTGGGAAGGTATCGAGATTTTGGAGTGGATCCCATATACTCCTCTCTCATTGTGCGACCAAAAATCCCAGAATGGACCTTCCCCATTCACTTCAAAATGGTGTGTGTTGGACTGTGAGGGGTGTTTGGATTTTGTCCTGCAACTAGGAAGATGAAAGGGGAAGCCTGGTCTGGATTGGTCTTGTTGGGAAGGGGTGAAACCCACCAGGGAAGAAGGGAAGGGTGACTGGGAAAATCCGGACTGGATATCTCAGTGGAGAGAAAAGAAGAAAAACTTGGGTTGGATCACCACAAGAATGGGATGATTTCAGGGAAATCCTGGACTGGATCTCTGGGCTCGACTGGGAATGAGATGGTAAGAACAAATCCTTGGCCTGGATGAATGTTCCAACAGGACAGCAGCACAGGAGTCTCTCAATGAGGGCTAGAGAAATCCTGGACTGGATCCCCCACTGAGACTGAGACAGTGACTGAAGGGTTCTGGGTTGGATCACCAATAGGAAGCCTGAGTCAAATGACCAAGGGAAGTCAGGAGGGTGGCAAGTAAATCCTGGAGTGGAGTTACTGTGCTTTCAGGAATGGGTTTGTTTTTTCTGGTTAGGCCTAGCCCTGGCTTGGGTCCCAGAAGGGGGAGGTTCCCCCCTGCCACTACCCCATCCTCCCCTGAGGGGGGCTCAGGTTCTAGCAGAGCTCCACAGCATGGAGCGTCCCCAACCCCCACCAGACGTCAGCGGTTCGGTGGTCTCGCCCCAGGGCTGCCCAGATGTTTCTGATCAGCAAGCGGGACACACAGCTGGACTCAATTTGTATCCTAGAGGAAATGAGAGCAGCATACTGGCCTTCCCCCTTCTTCCTCCCCCCTCCAGCGCTGTGCAAAATGGAACATGCCAAGGGGGGGGGGGAGTTGGGAAAAACAGACAAGATGGAAGATGCCGGGATGGGGGAGGAATTCAAAACAATGGGGCTCCCTCTCAGATGGAACACACCAGGCTGTGACGGAATGACATTAGAAGGAATGAGCCGGGTCATGGGGCAGAGACAGACAATGGGGATTCCCTTCCTAGGAGATGAATGTGTCAGGTTGGTGGGGGTGTGTGTGTGTAAGGATTTAACACAATGCCCCCCCCCCCATGGTAATTCCTGGCCTTGATGGGGGCTAGTTTTCATCAGCTGGGCTCACCCTCATGGGAGGTGGAACATGCAGGATTTGGTGGGAGGCACCCTAGACAATGCCTCCCCCTCGCATGAGATGGAACATGCCAGGCCGTGGGGGGGCAACTAGGATAATGAGCCCCCGCTCTACAGGACGGGACACACCGGCCCAGGGGGCATCTTGGAATAACAGGGCTCTCCAGTCATACAAGATGGAACCTGCCAGGCCCTTGACGATGGGGCTCCCTCTATGAACCCATGCAACATGCTAGGCGACATGAGGAAGTTGAGGCCAATGGGGCTCCCCCTGCTACAGGATGAAACATTCCAGGCCTGAGAGGGGGGAATCCTCCTAGATGACAAGGAATCTGCCAGGCTTTGGGGGGGGCAGGAGAGAGGAGGAAGAGAATCTCTCATGCCTCCCCCATCGCTGCCATTCACAAACCACAGCCTCTCCCCTGAGGCCACATGGGGTGGAGGGTACATGGGGGCGGGGCTGGACGCAGATCCTTCCGTCACAGAGAGCCTGGTCCTAGCATCTCCAGGAGGAGAGCGTGGGAAAGGGCATCCCCAGCCATGGAGGAGGGAGAGGGGGACAGGAACAGGGAGGGATACAGGACAATTCCCCCATATCCTGCTACACCCCCTCCCACAACCAAGCCTGGACCGCGGGATGGGAACGCTGCTCCTAGGAATTCAGGGCTGGTACAGAAACAGGGCGTACATTTGTGGAGAGAAAGAAAGAAAGTGCACATTCATGGAAGTGGATAGAGACAGACAGACGGACTGACGGACAGGGAGTGCATGGGAACAGACAGACGGAGCTAGCCATTCAATTGGGGTTTCTAAACTCTTGCTAATATTTTCCCATGGAAGCTCCAGACACGGAAATCATCACTCCCTGCCCAGTTATTAGTCTTTCTTCAAACTCCAGATATTTTTAGTTGCCAAAACCAAGCTGGGAAATCCCACTGGCTCCCTCGCCCCCAGAAAGTTGGACCTGGGGGAGCAGTAGGGCCACTGGCCCTGAGAATGCGTGAGCAGTAAAAGTAGGTTCCCGCCCGCCCGCTTACCGTGAATGTGTTGTGCAAAGGCAGGGAATGGAAGCACCAAGGGGAAGGAGAGCGGGAGGGAGGAGAAGAAGAGAGTTGGAGAGAAAGGGGGAGAGAGAAACAAAGAGAAAGAGAGAAAGCTACTAAAGGAGATAAAGAGTGGACAAGAGAGGAAAACAAGGAAAAAGGGAGAGTGAAAGACTGAAAATGATATTTCTCCTCTCTCTCTCTCTGTTTCACACACACACACACACACACACGCTCCATTGTTTCCTCCCCCCCCCATCTCTTTCCCTCCCCCATTTCAAGGTTAAACGTTACTCAGTAACCGCGGAGGCGCCCGATCCATATTCATAGGGGGTTATGGAAGGGGTAATATGGCAGCTGCACTGCACCCCATCCCCTCCCCCTCCGTGCTCCACTGGGGGCTCCTTGCAAGAACTGGCCAACTCTTGTGGGTAGAGGGTGCCTTTGGGGGCGGACTTTATTCCTGGCAATTACCTTTCACTCAAAGCCAGTCTTTCCTGCTGGATGAATTTCCCTCCCCACCCCAAAGGAGGAAACGTGCTCAGGGAAAGGACACAGCTGAGTTTAGGGGGGTAGGGGGCTATGCCTCACCCTGCTTACAGGCAAGCCCAGTAGAACATCTCCTCCCCCACTCTTGTGTAGGGGTCTGCCTCCCCCCTTTGGTGGGGGAAGCTGGGCACCCACTCTCCTAGGCTGCCTCTTGGGATGAGGGAAAGCTACCTGGGAGTGGGAGAGAGCATCCATCCCCTCTCCATGGAAGCTCCTCCCCCGTCCCGCCCTTCAGCCACAAAATCCTTTGCTCTGTGCCCAAGTTTGGCTAAAAAATGTTTAATTTTTGTGGCATCTTAATTACTGAAAAATGAGCTGGGCCTGGGGGGAGTTTTGGTACATTAGTGATGGTGGAGGAATGGGGGGGGGGGGGGGGCGAGGGAGATACTCCAACTGCAGTTGTACCAAGCTGGGGCACAAAAGGATGAGGGTGTGAACCCCACTCCCACTGTTTGTGCTCCCTACACACCTCCTACACTTCTTCCTTTCAACCAATCTCCTCTGCAAGGTAAGGAACTAGGAGTGGCTCCCTTGTTTTCTAAATAAGCCCAGAGAGGACACAAGGGCCCGATGAGAAATAGAACCAGGACGGCTTGCATAGTTAGCCAAAAGCACATCAGACTACACAGCAAATGTTGGTGCCACATCTCACCTACCCAGCCACACTTCTAATGCTGCTACTCTATCCCTGCTCCCCAGTCACACTGCTAATGCTGCTGTGGCATTACAGCTCCACAGCCACAATACTAACGCTGCTGCAGCATCCCAGTTCTCCAGCCACACTACTAATGCTGCTGTTGCATCCCAACCCTCCAGCCACACTACTAATGCTGCTGCGGCATTCCAGCTCTCCAGCCACACTACTAATGCTGCTGTATCAAGCAACAAAAAGTCTAAAGGAGCAGTGTATCAGACTAACAATTACAAAACAAACCGCTCCAGATGAGAAAGTACAGAAGGACCAATGTTCACAAATTTAATATCAAAGTAAATAAAATGGAAACAATATGTTGGTAAAAAGATACATTTATCAATACAACACCCAATATTATGCAAACACAAAGGCTTATCAGAAGCAAAATGCCTGATAAAGCCGGGAACACACAAGTGATGCAGCACAGCGGTGAAGCCCCATGAAAAGCAATACATGTAAACAAAAAGAGCCTTAGATCTAAATAACGACGTTTCGCCCACTGAATGGCTTCTTCAGGTGACCGGATTTGATTAAAGCTTCTTAAAGCAGGTGATGTATCTCGCGTTGGATCTTTTAAGGTGTAACTTCAGCGTCTAGGCTACTGTTTATAATCAGTAAATGATAAAGATCAATTTAGGCGTTAATAAGCCGTTACCCAAAACTGAAATTATATACTGCCATTCATATTACAAACTGAAAATTGGCGATTGTAAATATCAATTGTCAGAGGCATTTTGCTTCTGATAAGCCTTTGTGTTTGCATAATATTGGGTGTTGTATTGATAAATGTATCTTTTTACCAACATATTGTTTCCACTTTATTTACTTTGATATTAAATTTGTGAACATTGGTCCTTCGATACCAATGCTGCTGTGGCATCCTAGCTCCCTAGTCATGTTGGTAATGTTGCTGTGGCATCTTAGCTCCACAACTACTAACACTACTGCAGCATCCCAGCTCCCCAGTCATGCTGCTAACACTGCTGAGGCATCCTAGCTACCCGTTCATACTGCTACTGCTGCATGAGCAGGATACACCATCCCAGCTACCCAGCCATACTGTTAACTCTGCTGCACCCTCCTAGTTTCCTAGCCACACTGCTAATGCTGCTACAGCATCCTAGCCCTTCACCCACATTGCTAATACTACTGCACTACCCCAGCTCCCCAGCCACACTGCTAATGCTAGTGCAGCATCTTAGCTACCCAGACACATTACTAACACTGCTGCCAAATTTTTGAACCTTTCATATAATTGGCCTATTGCAGTGACATAATGCAACAGAAATTCATAAAAGTGCCAAATAATGAAGAACAAAGGAAGCGAAGTAACCAAAGTCAACAAAGAGCCAAAATATCAACCTAATGAAGAAACAAAGAAGCAAATTTTGCTATGGCAACAAAGACGAATTTGGATATTGGTTCGTGGAAATGAATATGCAAATTATCTTTGCAACTATCAAAATGCAGACTCCTTGCCATTCTAATACTACCAAATAGCTAGTTAACTACTAGGCACTACGCAAAGTCCTTCCCTAGGGACTGAATTAAAGAGAGCAGCCAGCAGTAACTCAAGTGAGAGTTTTGCAAAGGAGATCTGAAAGCTGTGCTTTCAAGCCTGGCTGAGTGATGAGGCGGTTTCCTTATTGAAAGTTTGCTTAATAAATTGGGTCAGAGGGTCAATATTCAAGTGGGGGTGGGGTGCTTCAGGGAGGGAAGGGGAGGGCGTTTAGGGGTTACGGGATATGGCTGTTTCCCCACTCAATGGCCCAATCTTGACTCTGGGTATTTTCAGACGTTACGGGGCCCTTTGGCCCCGTACCGTAACCAACGTCTTCGTTCCCCGCCGGGGTCACCCCTGCACGGCCCAACAGACGTGCCGGGGGGATCCCGGCGGGGAAAGTGGGAGGGGCCGGGGCCGCGCGGCGCAACGTGCGGCCGCACGGCCCCGCCCCCTCCACGCACCCCGCCGCCCGCCCTCCGAGGAGACGGGCGGGCGGCGGGGCCAATGCGGCCGCCGCGTCTGGCCGATCGTGCCACGGCCCGGGATCCCGCCGGGGATCCCGGGCCGTGGCACGCGGCCAGACGTTACTTTTTGTTGGCGACGGCCCGCGGTCCATTTGACCACGCTTCCCGGGACCTTCCCCCGGCTAGCCCGGGAAGCGTGGTTCAAATTGACCCCATGTGCAGATTCAGCGTGGCCAACAACTGGCGCACGCTGTGCAGACGTTCAGGGGCCTTTCGCCCCGCCGCGGGGTTCACCGTGGTTCACTGTGGTTCAGCGTGATCTCGTCACGTCTGAAATCACCCTCTATTCAAGTAAATGGCTAAATGTCCACAGACTTCAAATGGAGCCAAGATCGTATCCATGGGCCAAGGCTAAGCTCCGCAAATAACTTATGCTGGAGTAGCCTGATTGAAGCAGCAGAAATTACACCACCCCTGGTGTAATGTAATGTAATGTAATTACATTACACCAGCAAAAATGTTTTGTAGATGGTGGCTTTGGTCTTTTTTGTTAATGCCTGAAAAATTCAATTTGGGGGGGATACATTTTGAGATTTCCCCAGAAACTCCCACCCCCATTTTTGACAAGTAACTTTCTTCCCCACAAAATGGTCATTCTAATAAATCCCATTCAAAAATTTAAATGACCGTTTAAACTTGAATATAGCGCCAGAAATTTAGCAACTGATTAAAGATCCTAATTTTTAGTTCTTTTTTACTTTGGACCAAAAATGTTGGTAGGCTCTGATCCTTCCAAAAATGTTCAAAGCATAATTCATTTTTTGTCATTTGAACGTTTCATTGCTCCCCCACAATCCACCACAATTTGCATTTTTCCATAATTTCTGTTTGTTAAAATGGCAAAATATTCCCCCCTCCCCCCCTTCCCGGTTCCTCTCCCCGCAACAACTAAATGCCAACAAAAAGTGAAAAAATAATCTGGGACGGAAAGAAAAATTCCATTGCCCTGTCCTGCAGGGACTGCTTTTGTCCTGCTTTTCTGAGGGGGATCCCCAGCTAAGTTTGGAATATTAAAATTGAAAAAATAAGGGACACTGTGGAGGTGAAGGGTCTGAAACAAGGGATGCCCACTGTGTTCTATGGGGAAGAGGGGGGTCTGACATAAGGGGCACCTGTTACATTCTATGGTCTGAAATAAACAGTGGGGCTCTGAAATAAGGGATGCATGTTATGTCCTGTGGGGTCTAAAATAAAAGACACCTATTTCCTCCTATTATGCCTCCAACCCCCAGTACAGCAACCTAGGGACCCAAATACCTTGACTACGGGGTGTCCCCCAGGAGCGGCCTTGACAGCTCCCCGACTGCCCTCGGTCTCGTAATGGGCCCGGTGGTGGGTGCGGGGCTGCACCTCAATCTTCAATTCATACTGTTCATACTGGCTGGGGAGAGGCCAGTCCAGAGGGGGGAGAGTGGAAGACCTGGGGAGAAAAAAGGGTAGATGTGTCCTAGTATGGTCAACCCTCTAGGGGGCGCTGTGCTGCAGGGAGCAGGCCAGGGAGCTCAGTAGGAGGCGCTGTGCTGCAGGGAGGAGGGCAGGGAGCTCAGTAGGTGTCGTTGTGCTGCAGGGAGCAAACCAGGGAGCTCAGTAGGTGTCGTTGTGCTGCAGGAAGCAGGCCAGGGAGCTCAGTAGGAGGCGCTGTGCTGCAGGGAGGAGGGCAGGGAGCTCAGTAGGTGTCGTGCTGCAGGGAGCAAACCAGGGAGCTCAGTAGAGG
>QEPC01012840.1:340112-350953 GCA_003113815.1 Sphenodon punctatus
GGGGGGGGGGTCTGTGCAAAAACGGCCACTGTTTCTAGCCTACAGCAGTCTCCCCTGTCTGGGTGCCTCTACACATAACGCTCACCATTGTTCCAGTCACCTAATGGAGGCAAAAGTTATGTTTGTTCAAACAAACCCCCAGGGTGAACACAAGTAGTTGGGGGTGGGGGAGGGGATTGCTGTCCAGAACAAATCAAAGTAACTCATCAGGAGAGCTACGGAGCTACGGAAAAGTGACATGCAACAAACCTCTGCTCGCTGCCACTCCACTGAGGCTTTGCCGAGTCATTGGGTGATTTCAGACGTGACGGGGTGAATATTCACCCCGCCACGACCACAGTGAAACGTGGGCCGCGGTCAACTGCGGGGAACGTCTGTTTGCCACCCGCCAGATGTTCACCAAAGTTGAGCGCGGGCCGCGGTTGCATTGACCACGCTTCGTTACCTCTCACCACCCAAACGTAACGAAGCGTGGTCAAAGGCCACCACGGCCGCGGTGAAGGGTTCGTCACGTCTGTTTACTCACCCTTCACCACAGTCGGGGTTCGCCTTCACGGTCCCGGGCGGGGGGTGCAGCCGGATGGGCCGCACTTCCTGCCCGTCGCGCTGGCGGGCGGGCCAACGGCGGCGCGCAGGGGGCGGGGCCGTGCGGCCGCACGCAGCGCCACACGGCCCCACCCCCTCCACGGTTGGGTGAGCCAACAGACGTGACGGCCGCCTGAATTGACCGCGGGCCGTGGTGTCTCGTTCCCCACAGGTGGGGGGAGAGAGGGGAACGTCTGTTCGCCCACCCCTTGACCCCCCGCCCATAGTCCGGACCACCCCACGGCCCGCGGTCAATTCAGGCGGCCGTCCCGTCTGAAATCACCCATTGTTTCACTAGTCAGGAGCTTTGTTTGGTGTATTTCACCAGTGGAGATCTTTGCCTTGTCAATTTTGCCAAAGGGGGGGCTTTGCCGTGTTGGTTTCACTAGTGGGGCTTTTGTGCATCACCATTTATGCTGCCACCTAGTTTATTTATTTATTTATTTATTCATTCAACTTGTATCCCACTCCCTCCAGCCCTACTCGGTGCAGCTCGCTAAATATTTAAAACAATACATCAAAACAATACATAAAAGGGATCACTAAAACAATAAAGACAACAACAGAGAGGTAAAACCGCTGGTTAAAATTAAAAAAGCAGCTCCCAATGAGCTTCCCCTGTTGGTCAGAGTCCATACGGTGGCACCAAACCCACATTTGTTCTTGCTGCTGCATCACGGGATGACGTTACAATGAGTCACAGAGATAAAGTAGCACAGTGATCTCTTTTATTGGAGCAGCTCCAGTCGGACGCGTGAGGTCGGAAAGCTTACCTACCCCCACCAACTGGAGCTGGCCCAGTAACCGAGATCACTGTGCTACTGTGTCTCTATTGCCTGTATTTGGGACCAACACAACAGACCCTACTTTCTCAGTTACAATGAGTGTCTCTACAGAGAATGCTTGTCGCAATTCTAGCATCCCAGCACAAGGGCAGCACAAGTGTCATGTGATTGCCCAAACCTGGGAGCGCCGCAGAGGGAACACGGTTTTGCAGTGATTTCTTCCCTGGAACAAATCTGGGGAATTCCTCAGGAATCCTGCACTGCCAGACAGCCCAAAATACGTCATGGGAGCAATGTCTGGTCACTGCCCACCCCATGCCGATCAGCCAGGACCTCTCTAATGACAATCTCACCAGTGCAAGGCTTTCTCTTCTCAGTTTTAAAAGTGTGGGGGTTTTTTTCTTAGTGAATTTTACCAGGTGTGGGGGGTGGGGAGGCTTTTCCGTAGCCAGTTTAATAGTTGCATGGATTTTTCCTTGTCAGTTTCACAAGCACAGGGGCTTGTTAATTTCACGGTCAGAGGCGGCAATGCTCGCCCCAGTCATTTTGCGTGGGGTGTTCACTCCCAGCCCCTCACACACATCTGTCCGGCAGCAACAGCAACTCCAGCCTGGCAGAGATGCACACCTCCTGCCTCCCATCTCAGCGTGGGGTGCTTGAAAGTGCCTATGGAGCAGTACTTTAGAAAATCCAAGAAGGCAGTGATGTTGGTGGGGCTGGGCTCCCCAGCTTGGCCAGCATCCTACTGGGATCAGGAACGGTGCATATGAGCAAGGAGACGTAACTGTTCATGTGAATGCTTCTCAGGGGGAGGGGGGGCGCCACGCCCATGGTTGAGAGATCATTACAGCTCAGCTCAGGGGGAAACCGAGAGAGTACTTCTTTGATTTACAACGTTCATCTGAATGCTACCCAAGTGGGGAATGAAATCAAACTAGTTACGTTACCTCGGTTTACGCTATTCATCTGAATGCTACCCAAGTGCTACCCCACCCCCCTCCCCGTGTGGCTTTGCCGGCAAACACCCACAAGGATGCAGAGCAGGAAATCCAGCTCTGCGTCCCTGTGGGTGTTTGTTGGCAAAGTCGCAGGGGGGGGGGGGCGGCTTTCAGACCGGCCGATCCCCGCACGTTTCCTGGCTTGCGCTTCCCCCCTCCCCCCGCAGCCAGAATATGCATGGGGGGGAGGGGGGGGGGAGGTCTGAAAGTGGCCTGAGTTAAGCACGTGCACCTGCATTTTTCTCCTTGTCTCTCCAGATGTCCACCTCCCCCTCGTTTTTCTTAGATTGCAAGCCCTTTGGGGTAGGGACTTGTCTACAACTACTGATTGTACAAGTGCCTGGTACACTGCTGGCACTATTTTAATTAATTATTATTAATTTATTATTATTATTATTATTATTATTATTAATAATAATAATGATAATAATAATAATAATAATAATAATAAATAAAATCATGTCACACAAAGCAGCCCTCCCACACCAATAAAGTTGAACCCCATTTATTATAATGTATTATTATAGTTAAGAAATAGCGTTTTAATTTTTCAGCACAGGAATGCAATTGAAAAAAATAAGTAACCAGGAACAGGGTGGAATGACAGGATCTGACCAATAACCTCCCTCTGCTGCCCTCCCCACTGTCTCAGATTGTCATAACTGCCCCCCCTATGGAGACTCCGTAGTGTCCAGACAGCTCTCTTGCTGCCGGTTGCTGGCAGGACACCGTTTGTACATGCAGCAGGCAACGGGGTGTGTGTGTGTGTGTGAGACGGGGAGGGATCAGGAAGTGCAGAGAGAGAGAGAGACTCATGAAAGAGAAACTAACCAACCACCAGGAAGGGGGAAGCCATGGAGCCGGGGCCTGGGGGGGTCCTGATTTAAAGTAACAAACACCCACCCAGCCCAAGACCGGAGACACTGAGAAAAGTATGTATGTATGGGGGGAGTCCAGGGCTGGGATACGAGAGGCTGCAGATGGGGATTGAGAGGCAGCGGCAGAGCTGAGGGGAGAGCTGGGGCTGTGGGTCAGGGTCTAGGGGTTCTTCTGCTGCTAACAGATTTCCCCTTCTCCCAGGCATGTCTGTCCCCAGTAAGTTCCGTGAATGGATCCCCCGGCAGCACATGTCCGGGCTGCAGCTGGTCGGACAAGGTGGCTTTGGCACCATTTACCGGGCCAGGCACAAGGATTGGGGCATCGACGTTGCTGTGAAGATCCTCAGCCGGTACCAGAGGGGACGGGACACAGTGGAGGGGGCGGGGGCTGGCAGTAGCAGGGACAGGATGGGACGATGGGTGTCTTTAGACATAACATCAATGGGTGTCTGAATGGGTGTTTTGACCTTGCTATGAACCCCGGTTTGGCCTTGTGTTCACCGTGTGGCGCTGCTTAGACACACAGCCCAGCTTGGGGCAAATCGGGGTTTTGCTTCTCACCCGATCTGAGCACACAAGCGTTGCTGCCTCGTTCCCCGTGTTATTCCTGCTAACACGCCGGGCAATAGCATTAGACACAACGCTGGCCACGGGTCCAGACGAAACACGCACATTGTCCTTGTGATGCAATGTTCCCCTCACGTGTTCAGCAGGTGGCCAAATTGGTGTGGGATTGTTATGGTGCTGACTTACACATAGCGGTCAAACACGTGCTTAGGGGTTTTGACACTCGATTTTTGTGTCTAGGGTGATGTGTCCCAGGGGCCTTTGAGATTGCGGGGCTGGGAGCTGGAGCTCTGTGGGTGGGGGAGGGAGAGAGTCCCAAAAGCAGAGGGCTCCGTCCCCTGCCTGTTACCCCCCCCCCATCACAGAATCAAAGAGCTTTGGGGAAGAGGAACCTAAAGGTACATCTAGTCGAACCCCTGGCACCAAGGCAGGGTCTCCTCTGCCTACAGCATCGCAGAGAGAGGCTTGTCCTGCCAGGGTTTGAAAACATTCATGGAAGATGTCACAACCTTCCTGGACAGCTTATCCCATTTTCCAATGGTTCTTATCCTTAGGAAGCTTTTCCTAATGTCTAACCAAAATCTCCCTTGCAGCAAACTCAGCCCCCTCTTGTTCTACACCCTCTTTTTTAGTCTTCTTTTATCTAGGCTAAACATCCCCAGTTCTTTCCACCTTTCCTCATAGGGCATGCCCCCTCAGCCTCTTTACAGACACAGATCCCTGCCCAGTGGGCTTACAATCTAAGATGAGCAAGGATAAGGGGAACACAGGGAAAGACATACAGTCCCATTTTACAGCTGGGGAACTGAGGCTGAGACTTGCCCAAGCCCACCCAGGAAGTTCTTTCATTCAGGGGAGATTCAAACCCTGGTCTCCCAGGCACAAGTGCAGCACCTTATCCACTACACCACACTGGCTCTATGTCCACCTTAAAATGTGGTGCCCCAAACGGGACTAAATACTCCAGGCGAGGTCTTCCCAGTGTCGAGTAAAGCAGCACCACCTCCTGCGTCCTGGATAAGGTCTACCACTTAATGCAGCCCCAAATGGCATTTGTGGGGGGGTTTGCGACATCAGATTGGTTTTTGGTAGTTGAGGCCCCTTCCTCCATCATGTACACCTTTCTCCCTCAGGTGTATATTTAGGACACACACACCCCTCCAGAATTTCCAGATCCTTCTGTGCTGTGCAATGCCTAGCCAGTCATCCCCCAGTTTATATTTGTGCTTTTGTTTTTTCGTTCCTATGTGCAATACTTTGCATTTGGATTTGTTAAATCTCATTTTGCTCCTTCCAGCCCAGGTCTCTAGTTTATCTAAATGCTGGCGACAGCAAGGAACCAATCTTAACAGGATCTGGAGCAGGGCAGGAGGCCAGGGAACTACAAAGCGAAGCTTCTATCTAGTTGTTTAGGGTGGGGGCTTCCTGTGACCAAGGAAGCAATAGGCAGTCGCTGGAGACCAATCAGGGCGTGGGTCATTGGTAGCTAATCAGAAACCGGGTGGGGCATGCCTTGCAATGGTGTCATCGAGCTGTGGTTCTCCAACTTCACCACAATAACCCAGTACTGCTTATAAGCCCAGAGGACCAGGGCTCCATGTTCTCCTTGCACCTTAACATCATCTTTGTTCCTGTCCCACAGGAATCGTCCACCTCTTTCGGGGGGGCAGGGAATTCATTCTGTGACTACCAAGCCAACTCCTGAGCAAGGTTCCATGGGAATGGTCACCAGGCCCCCAGTAAATGGGGAGAAACAGTGAGTTGGTCTTCCAAGGTGTCTAGAAGGGCTGAGACCAGATCCCAGAGGCAGGGCCATGAGATAGTCCCCCAAGTTGTACAGAAGGGCTGAGACCAGATCCCAGGGTCAGAGAACAATGAGTTGGCCCTCCAGAGTGCCTAGAAGGGCTGAGACCAGATCCCAGAGGCAGAGAACAATGAGCTGGTCCTCCAGAGTGCCTAGAAGGGCTGAGACCAGATCTCAGAGGCAGAGAACACTGAGTTGGTCCTCCAGAGTGCCTAGAAGGGCTGAGACTTGAGATCTTGGAAGCAGTGAGATAGCCCAGTGGGTTTCAAAGGGGGAAGGAGGCACAGAAAATATTGGGGGAGGGGCTGAGAAGGACCACAGCTGACAGCCCCCTAGTTCTACTTTGACCAAGATAGGGGAAATCTCAAAAACAAACAAACAAACAAACAAAAACCGGGATGGCAAGGGAAGGGGAACAGGGAAGCAACAGGAGGGTAGGAAGAGAGCAAGGTGGATGTGATGGAGGGAGAAGCCTCAACTACCAAAGACAAGAAGAAAGTTTGAGGCCCACCAAGGTAGTCCTGGAGGGGCTGAGAACAGTGGCTGAGAGCAGGCAGCAGCTGCTCCAGTCTGTGTGAGGTGGGATTAGGGTGTCCACCTATGCAATTTTGTAAGGAACACTTATGAAAAAATACATGTTGCAGGGCCTGCATTGGCCTGAAACATGTATTTTTTCATAAGTGTTCCTTAAAAATGAACATAGGTGGCCACCTTAGGTGAGCTGGAGCCTGGGTTATCAATTCCCTGAGATACAAAAGCTACAAGGGGCACTACATTGTAACAGGCTTGTAACAATAACAAAAGCAACAGCTACTATAAGAAATACAATCCTTCATTAAACCGGATTGTGGCCCTCGATCTGTGACTCAAGGGCCTCATCCAGCCGCTGACCATTTTTCATCCGGCCCCTTTCCTGGAAAGTTCCTGGATCTGGCCCCTGGATCCAGTCCCCACACTCAAGCACTGAAAGACTAAGCTTAGGGGAAGGCAGCAGGGATGAGGGCACCCGCTCAACGGCAGGGATGGATCCATGAGCTGGACTTTGCCCTTCCTTCTCCCACCCTGAGCTCAGCCCCCAAGGCCTACGCGCCCCACCAAGCTGGTGTTAATTTTCAAAGAATACGTTTTTACTGGAGGAAATACATTCAGGAGTCTTTTTACTGCCTGGAAAGCAAATAAAATCTATTTATCTAAAGCATTAGGATTTCAGTATCGTCTCATAAACAATGTAATACACCAAAGGTGTGTAAAATTAATATAAAACTTGACTCTTCCCTTCCTTCAGGATCCTCCTTCTCCCATTGTAACTAAGCTAAGCACGGGCACTTGCAACTTCTCCACATCACAAATGTATCCCCCCGTCTCTCCTTGGGTTCCCTTGTCCATCCTAGATTGTAACCCCCTCGGGGCAAAGACCTGTTTCCAGTCAAAACTGTTTAGCGCCAGGCACATTGCTGATGCAGGAATAATAATAATCCGTACTATTTTCCTCTAGAAGTTTCTAGCAGAATCGGGTAGCTCTTTTAACAGCTGTTACATATGATTCATCCCCTCAATAAACTGTCAATGAGTGACTGACCATCCCCAGTTGTATTCACTAGCAGCCTCCAATCACAGAACAGAATGGACTCTGGGTGAAAACAGACATGCACCTTAACTCCGCTTTAACATTTCTTATGCATGTTGCAGGACTACATAGGTCACCAATACAGCCCTGCTAGAGTCCTTGACTCCACTTGGGTCTAAGGGGGCAATTGCACTGATCAATCGACGGGTCTTTGATCAGGAACAGCAGAGAGAGCTAGCTGCTCTGGCCTCGCAATCGATGGCCCCGGATTATGTATTTTCTACTCCTAAAATGCGCCCTATGCCTTATATTATTCAGAGGCCAGAATGGTCTCTTCGGAAAGCTTTGGCCCAGATGCGCTGTGCTGTTTTTCCTTCTGTAGTGCTCGAAGGTCGTTACCAGAGAATCCCCAAGGAGGAGAGGATTTGTCCCCATTGGGATTCAATGGAGACCGAATCAGGCAATCACATGCTTTTGGTCTGCCCGAAGTTTAGATCCTTACGGAACAAATATATAGGCCCTTTTGTTGAGTTGGCACCTACAGGTTGGAATGATGCCCTTCTGATCCAATATCTGCTTGATGGTTCTGACTCGCTTCACTCAAGAGCAGTGGCCGCGTTCTGCTTCTGCACGATGCTGTACAAGCAAAAATAGGTCAACTCCAGTTGGTAACAGTGAATGATGGTCGTTATGACGGTTTGTTGGACCTCGAATTCTGCACGAGATCCATGGGCCATGCATTATTTGTTTTTGATCGAAGATTACGTCTTTGTATATGTATAATCCAGCTTTTAAGATTCGATGAATCTGTTATGGATTTTGGTTACGGGGCGTCATGATGCTTGAGGATGTTAAATGTTAATGGGCTATGATCTGTGTTTTGTGAGATTCGCTTGGTGTTTGTCGATGGTTTTAGTGATTTTAGTTTGTACTTGTTTGTGTTTGAGTCTGTGCTTGAGTTTGTATTTATCTGTCTAACCTTTAATATATTTGTAAAGGCCAATGGCCGTACATAATAAACATCTACCTTCCTACAGCCCTGCAGCATGCATAAGAAGTGTTAAAGCCGTGTTAAAAGGGAGTTAGCGCCATGTCTGTTTTCACGCTGAGTCTCTTACAGTAGTTGTTTTTCACATGAGTTTTTTAGCACTGGATGATGTCCTGTTCATTCCTCTTTCCCCCTTTCTCTTCTCCTTTTCTCTTTTTCTATCTCGTCTCCTTCCTCATTTCTTGACCCAGTGCTCTTGTTGTGTATGTAAAAAGTTTAGTTTCATTTCCTGGGGGTGGGGAGGGGTGAAGAAGGACCCAGGGGGAGGAGGGTGTGTGTGTCTGGAAACTGGAAAGTTAAAGGCAAGATTCTCAGGAAAACCAAGCCCAATTCCTGGGACGTGGGGATTGGATTGGTGGGGATTTACTGGAAAAGTCCAAGCTTTCCCCAAAGAAAGCAGTCTGAGGAATCTGACTGCTCTCCCTCTTTCGTTTATTGTCCCCTGGTCCTTCCCTCTTTCCATCCCCTCCCCTCCCCATGGCCCTTCTCTTTTCACCATTAATCTCTCCCTCCCTCACACACTTTCTTTCCCATCTTCTTTTTCCCTCCATTCCTCTGGTTATTTTACCTCTGACATTTCTGTTCTTTTAACTCCACCCATCCACCCCTTACCTGTCCATCCACTCACCCCCCACCCCTTACCTGTCCATCTGTCCACCCATCCACCCCTTACCTGTCCATCCACTCACCCCCCACCCCTTACCTGTCCATCTGTCCATCCATCCACCCATCACTAACCTGTCCATCCACTCACCCCCCTCCCCTCTGTGCTCTCTTCCCCCTGCCCCTCTCCTCCTCCCTCTCTCTGCCACCACAGTGACTCCACTTGCACCAGGAAGGAGCTGCTGGCTGAGGCCCGGGCCATGGAAGTAGCTCGCTTTCCCTTCATCCTGCGGCTCTTTGGCCTCTATGCAGAGGAGCTGGAGGAGGCTGGGCTTGGGGACCAGAGCTTGATCCCCAGGGGCCTAGGCATCGTCATGGAATTCATGGAAAGGGGGAGCCTCCTCTCTCTGCTGCGACAGGTCCGGCACGTGCCCTGGGCTCTGCGTTTCCGCATCCTCCACCAGGTGGGGCTGGGCATGAACTACCTGCATGGCCTGAACCCCCCTCTGCTGCACCTCGACCTCAAGCCCAGCAACATCTTATTGAATGGAGAACTGCATGTCCGGGTGAGAGACAGACTGCCCACTCAGCCAAGCGGGCTGCCTCCCGCCCTCACCTAGAGGGGCAGTGTCCTGGATCGACCCCGAGATAGCCAGTCTCCCTTAGTGGGGGAAAGCCAGGGATCCCATTCCTCTACGCCCCCTGAACGAACCAGTCCTGGATTGGAACCAGGACCCCCTACAGGGGAAAGGCCCTGGATCCCATTCCTCAATGACCACAGCCTGCCTGAGCCAGCCGGTCCTGGATCAGAGCCAGGGCCCCCAGAGGTCAAAGCCCCTGGATTCAATTCCCCGACACCCCACCCCCCGAACCAGCCCCCTAGAGAGAGAAGTCCCTAGATCCCATTTCCAGATGCTCCCTGGGGAAGCATTTCATCTCTCTCTCTCTCACTTGTCTCCAGTTGGCAGATTTTGGCCTCTCCAAGTTCAAGCGCGGGATGACGCAACAGGATGCTGCCAGCAGCAAGGAACAAGTGTACGAACATGGGGGGACACTGGAGTACATGCCCCCCGAGGCCTTCACCGATATCAACTACAAGCCAGCCACAGCCACAGACGTCTACAGGTACAGGAGGGGCTCAGTAGGTGGCGCTGTGCTGCAGTGGGTGAGATAGGAAGGCGAGTTCCAAATGGGGAACACATGAAGCTAACCTGCCTCATCATTTCCACTTTGTAGTTATGGGATCCTCACATGGTCCGTGTTAGCAGGAGAGGAACCGTATGCAAGTGAGTTCCTGATTCTGAATGGCACCTTGGCTGGATACTGTGGGGTTAATGGGGGTACTAAACCACAGTTTCTTTGTGGCTCAGAGGGCCACGTGGAGGCTGTGATTCAGGGCACTCTGTCCTCCCCTAATGGGGGCACTGGGCTACACAGAGGCTGTGGAGCTCTCGCCCCCTCTAGTGGTGGCGCGGGGGCCTGCGTGCCCAGTCCTCAAATGGCACTCCAAGGGGGACGCCTCACATGTGTATCAAGGTATATTCAAGAGGGCTAAGCCCGCTCTGACATCCTGGAGTCCTGCTCTGCAGACTCGCATATCTACACCCCCTTTGCCTCCAGATCTGCATGCTGAAATGTTGAGCACTATGCTGAGAATCCACATCCCCTTGGGGCAGAGACCCAGCACGGAAGAGCTGGAGAAAGTTACAAATGTCCAGGGCCTGGACAACATGATAAAGTTAATGAAGAGCTGCTGGGACACAGAGAAAACTTGCAGTCCCAGTTTCCAAGGTGAATGGCCCCTCTGTCCCATCATCAGTGAGGTGACAGGAGGCGCTGTGCTGCAGGGAACAGGGGGCTCAGTAGGGGGCGCTGTGCTGCAGGGAACAGGGGGCTCAGTAGGGCGTGCTGTGCTGCAGGGAGCAGGGGGGGCTCAGTAGGGGGTGCTGTGCTGCAGAGAGCAGGGTGGGGGCTCAGTAGAGGGCGCTGTGCTGCAGAGAGCAGGG
>QEPC01012840.1:354006-367514 GCA_003113815.1 Sphenodon punctatus
CACTTGGGTGGGATTGGATGTGGGGGTTAAGGAGAAGGTTGGTGGGTGGAGTTTAGGGGTTTTAAATGTTTGTATATGATCTGTATGCTTAGTTTTTATAATTGATGAGCCGCTCTGATCCTTCGTGGGTAGGGCAGCAGGGTAGAAATTGAATAAATGAAGGTTGGAAGGGCCAGCCTCCAGCTGGTCCAAAGGACACACTGGGTTGATGGAGCGCACAACTGGTTCAAGACATGATAGGAGGAGATGCATAAGGTGGGAACAAGAAGGCAAGACAGGAAGCAGGCAGTGACGATGATCCACCCAACTTCCTGTAACTACTGGCTGGACTTATAGACAGACCAACAGCCAATCAGGGAGCTGGGGGCGTGGGCTTGAGGTTGAGGAAGTGTGTGGCTTGTGTTCCCGCAGAGTCAGCTGCTGCGACTGGGGCCTTCAGGGTGCTAGTTTGAGGGCGGGTTCTTACACCCACAAAGGTTTGCCATCCAACCACAGTTCACGCCGCTCCCTCCCTGCAGTATTTGCATCCAGTAATTCCAGAATTCAGTGCAACCCACCCCCCTAACAGTAAAAACACTGGGATCTATCACAGTTAGTGGGTTGCAGCCCCTCTCTTTTCAATACAAAAATCTATAATAGCTCTTGTATCCATATACAGGCCCAAACCCAAATAATTATTATTTCAAATGATACGCTGCTCATTGCTGAAGGAGTCAGGGAGGCTTACGATAAGTTAGCAAGCAAGACAGCGATCCACCATAAACACGTATAAAACCTCCCGCTGTACCCATGGCTAACCATTCAAATAAGAATATTGCTCTAAATACTCAATGTATAACATGCCTAGATACTCCTACCATAAAAAAAACTATAATCATTAGACAATCCTGGTTCAGGGAGACATGATAACAGTATTCAGATACCTCAGGGGCTGTCACAGAGGGTAAGATTATAAATCATTCCCTCCAACTATCTTTATACATTACAGTGTGTCTCTCTGCCACCTGTCGTCTTAGTCCTCTCCTCTCCCCCCGCCCCCTGCTTTCAGGATTGATCTCTGTTTCTAACCATTTAAAAATCAGACACACACAAACAGAGTTGTTTTCCCTCTTCCTGTGGCTCGGCTGAGGCCCCCCAGTCTCCACCCACACCTCCTACTATCCCAATCTTGAGCTCCTCTGTAACTGTGCTGATCTCTGTTATTTCTCCCTAGAGGCATCTGACCGGTTCTGCTTCAGACAAATCCAGCACCTCAGGGATGTCGTCCGCGCCCCCAGGATCCATCAGGTCTGCACCATACTCCTCCTCACGTGAATCCCTAGGGATCTCTGAGTGTTTCAAGACACTGCATTTAAAGGAGCCCCCATCCTACCAGAACGGTAAGTTGAGGGCGTTGTCAGATGGACAACTAATCCTAGACAAAATCTTAGCTTATTATCTAGGATTTACAAACTCCGTTGTGTTCAGATGGACGTTTTAATGCTAGATAACGTTAATCCTTGATAGTCTGTCTGAACACCTTAATGTTAATCAGGATTTACAGTCTCCTGGATGAATTTGCAATCCCATGGTGCTTTGCAGAAGTGCTCAGCGAGATCTTCACTCCCTGGTGAACTTCAGGTGACTGACCATGGCTTTGACACATAAGCAGAAAAGTTAACTGTTTGCAAAAGAAAAAAAAAAGGAGATGGAGGGATGGGAGCTGGGAGAGAGCAGGGGGAGCTGTCTCAGTATGCGTGTTGCCTGCTGCTGCCATGCACTTGAGCTCGGCTGGTTTATCTGACCCTTCATTTATTGCGGCCAGGAGGAGCCCTGATCCTGCCGCCGCCGCCACCACCTCCTCCTCTGCTCTCCAGAGACCTCGCATGCCACGATCTGCCTCCTGTCTCTCCCCCCCCCCACTTCCCCGCAGCAGGCACCCCGACTGTGTGCGTCCCCCTCCTCTGTCCTCCCCGGCCCGCCTGAATAAAAGGCATGCAGCTTTTAAAAGGGAGTGAAAAGTACTGAGGCAAGAGTGTAACTGACACATGAAACTGACTAGCGCGTCTGGCAGGCTTCCAAGCACTTCCTATTGCTGGTGTTTCTGAGGCCAGGGAGGAACTGACATAAAACTGATTAGAGCTTCATTATTTTCAGCTCCGTTAATCCACTCCCTCCCACCCCGCTCCATGTCAGCCCCTTCACCCCCAGTATGTAGCCTAGAGCAAGAAATGCCTAGAGAAACTGGCAGGTCTTTACATAGGACTCTGTGGCTTTAATCTAGGATTAGTAATTATCTAGGATTAGTCCATTCAGACGGACATTATCTCGGATTAGTTTAACATCCGGATATCATGAAACCTACCTTGCTGGGGTTTATGATAGCCGGATATTTTTCAGCATCCTAGGTTGTAATCTAGAATTAGTGTGGTTCAGGCGGACATCAAACATCCAGATTAAAGCCTTATCTAGGATTCGTCTGTCCGTCTGAAAACGCCCTTAGTCTCTCCCGTTCTTTCACTGTCCATCTGACCCAGATAAGGGTGGTTGAAGTGATCTTGCTGTGAAGTGAGCCACCTGGACCCCCTCGGAGGAAACCCCACCTTCAGCATGGCCACTCAGCGTTACGGCTGCTAAGGAAGTGTTGGGAGGGATGTCTTCAGTTGAGCAATTTTGAGGCAATAGGAGAAAATAGGAAGCTGCTATTTATCCTCTCTCAAAATAGTAGACCTTACAAGCAACCCATGAAATTAGTAGGCAACAGTTTTAAAGCAGGTGAAATGAAGTTACTATTTCATACAGCATAACCTGTGGAACTCATTGCTAGGGGATGTTGGGAAGGCCAATAACATAACTGGGTTTTTTAAAAAAAGAAAAGAAAAAAAGGACAGGATCAGCTCTTAGAGGATAAGGATACTGGAGTCCATAACTGCCCTGTAGCTTCCCCTGAAGCAACCAAAGTAGCCTCTGATGGGGACAGGATGCTGCGCCAAATGGACCATTAGTCTAACCTAGCCCAGCCATGACTATGTTCTTAACTGCCCATTTATCAGGGCAGCACAAAATGACGTCCCTTTCTCAATACAGGAAGTTGATCTCTAACAGTGGAGTGGAAATCCTGCCTCCACCGTGGCAAAAGGACTTCCTGTAGCAGTCAATGATTGCGGACATTTCCCCTGGTGGGGCAGTGCAGAGGCTTGCTTTCTCTGTGGGATGCCTTCGGAGGGTGGAGATGGGGAGCCCATTCTTGCTGGCAGTGATTTCCAGTTTTGTGTCACTCAGAGGCTGTGCCAATAGGGATCGAACGCAAGAAACAGCTCAAGCAAAAGACCTGGCCGCCCATCTTTTCCCGCAGCACCAGCCTGGGACCTGCACGGGTAAGGAGCCAGATAGCCATTTTGCACATACACATTACCCGGATGAACACGGTAAAAGGTAAACAGTAATGGTAAATGGTATATCGAGAAAAATTCTTGACCGAGAAAGTGTGGAGAGCCAGGATTTTCTTGATTATCGATTCTTGCAAAAAAACATGTCAAGAACTGTGATTCTTGCCGAGAATTACAAGTAAATCAAGCTCGCATTTCAGCAACCTAATAGGCATAAATAATGAGTTGTATTTGACCTATCGTAAATCCCAAGCTAAACTCTCGGTCAAATTCATCCCCTTATTCTGTCTTATTAGCTAAGCAGAAAGCCACGGGTACCTGGGAGTTAATTACATAACCGTTTTGTGCAGAAATAAAGCTTTGAGTCAGGCAGCTTCAGGCCCCAGACTGTTCAGGACAGTCTCCGCATTGAGAGGATGTGTCACTTGGGAACACCAAGGGATCATTTGGGATGTTGGATGTTGGGAAGGGCTTGGGTGCCCTGCAGCTTTGTTTGGGATTTATATTAGATCAAAATCCGGACCTTATTTTGGCTCGTTAACTTAGTTGCAGGATGTGGTTACCTAGGGTATTCCAACTTGACAGGCTTTGTGCATAAACAAAACTTCATCTTGGGCAGCCCCGTGTCTGACATTGTTCACGGCAGTCTGAGGAGATGTTACTAAGGGAGACACAAACTTTAGTTTGGGATTTCTAGTACGTGAAACGAAGCTTCTTATTCTGACTTGTTAACTTCATTGCAGGGGAAAGAGTGCTGGTGTGTGCGTGTGCGTGTGCGTGTGGGTGCGGGTGCGGGTGCATGGGTGTGGGTGTGTGTGCGTGCGTGCGTGTGTGGGTGTGGGTGTGGGTGTGTGCATGTGTGGGTGTGGGTGTGTGCGTGTGTGGGTGTGGGTGTGGGTGTGTGCATGTGTGGGTGTGGGTGTGTGCGTGTGCGGGTGTGGATGTGCGTGCATGCGTGCGTGCGTGCGTGTGGGTGGGTGTGGGTGTGGGTGTGGGTGGGTGTGGGTGTGGGTGTGGGTGGTTGCTCTTCACAGAGACAAGCTTTGGGTCGGGCAGCACCATGTTCCAGATTATTCAGGACATTTCAGTGGGTTCTGAGTGAGCATTGTGTGAGAATTTAATGCTTTATGTTTTCCTTCCAGAGGGAAGAGAGCCCAAGCCATGAACATGCCAGTTCAGCAAAGGGGGCACAGCCCCGGCTTAAGCCCCCAGGTACCTCCCTCCCTACATCCCTCCTCTCAGTCCACGGTCCCCTGCAGGAGCTGAGCTGACTGGTTCTGCATTGCAGTTCTTACACTTCACCACAAGGTGGCAAGCTTCAACAACTATTGATGTGCAAAGGAATTCAGATCTGGTAGGAGTGGGACTATCGGTATTGGATTAATCCGATAATGGGCGGTATCGGATTAATCCGATAATTCTGATAATTGTCAGTATCGGCAATATTGGATTTTTAACATTGCCGGTTTTATCGGATTTTTAACATTGCCCATTGAAGTCAATGGCCGCAATGTTGGAAAACCGATAAAATCGGCAATGTTAAAAATCCAATATTTTGATACCAATAAATTTGATATCGGGAGATCCAATACCAGTAAATCCGATAACCAATAATCCCCCTGGAGTCCCACCCCAGATAATTAAAGAGGATGTGGCTCATGAAGGTTTGGGATTGAGAGAAACCCTGCCCTTAAAGGGGAAGTATCAAGGAAGGCTGGAGTCTGGCAATCAAAAACCACTCCCTTTAAAGCAAAGTGCCAATGAAGGCTGGAATCCAGCAGTCAAAAATTCCTCTTTTTAAGGGAAAGTGTCTATGAAGTTTGGAGTCTAGCAATCAGAAACTCCTCCCTTAAAGGAAAAGTGTCAAACACAACTGAAGTCTGGCAGTCATAAATCCCATTCTTAAAGGGGAAGTTTCAATGCGACTGGAGTAGGGCAGTCATAAACCTTAAAGCGGAAGTGTCTAAGAGGGCCAGAATTTGCCAGTCAGAAATCTCTTCTTTAAAGGGGAAAGTGTCAACCGGGGGGTGAAGTCTGCCAGTCAGAACCCCTTATTTAAAGAGGAAATGTCAGTGAAGGCTGAATTCTGGCAGGCATAAACCTCTCCCTTCGATTCAATTCGATTCTTTGGGATAGCTCTTGGCCAACACAAATACATACAAACAAGCAATGTTGACAGTTAAAATATAAAGAAAAGAACAAAAGAAGTTAATAAACAGAATATAAGCAACAACACTGACTATACGATGTATAACAAGCCATAAAAATATTTTAAATAACCAAATCCAAACTCAATCTGCACAAATACATACATAAATATGTATTTAACAATTGTCAAGAACCGCCTTTCTTGACTTAATGACTAGTGCACAGAATTTAGCGACCCTAGCTGCTACAGAAGCATCAGCGTTGCTCAGGAGGATTACCAGGGCCTAATGTTGATTACAAGTCAGTAAATTAGTGACAATTGACCCTAAAAGCGAATCCCAAAGGTTTAAATACAGCTGACAATCAAAAATAATATGAGCTAGAGATTCTACCACATTCTGCTGGCAGAGCCTCCCCTCCTCGGGTACCCCTGCATACCTGCCCTCCAAGACTGCGGAGGGTAAAATGTTGAATCTAGGCAGGGTAAATGCCACTCTATAGCCCCAAATAGAAAGGCTGGATAAATAAGAAGCTCCACTAGGAGAGATGGGGAAAGTGCCATAAACTGCGGTCACCATCTGCAAGGACATGGCCTCCCTAAGCATCTGCAGTTCTTGGTCCCTTATCCTGCACTTGAGTAAAGCCAGAGTCTTGGCGTAACTCAGGGTCAAAAGATAATCTTTAGAAAAGTCTAATGATGATAACAGGGAATCAGTACCTTCCTCCCATGGTCCTGCGGCTGAAACAGAAAGTGCAGTTTGAGACAGGGTCCCTAATTCAAGAAAGTTCAATCTCAGCCAAATTGCACATTTGGCCCAAGAGGCGATTGGACGAGTCCCCATTTTGGCTCTAAGGAAGGCAGCAGGCATGCTCTTAGGGGTAGGTAGAATCGCTCTTTTAAAAAACGTTTTGTTCAACCTCAAGCTCATTCAATAATAGAGGACCCCAAATCCACACCCCATACAAGAACTGTGATGGTATTAGCCCTATATATTTTAAGGGCTGGAGCAACCAATCTGCCTCCCCTGGACAGATAGAAACTAACGATCCCCTTACACGAGAACTTCGCTTAGGCACGTGAAGTCTTGAGCTGCAATCGCCAGGTTGCCGAGGAGAAAAAATAACCCCAAGGTATTTATACTGCCTAGCCTGCGCTATAGGGTGGGGATACATAAACCACCGATGCTGAGAAAGAACTCGCCCTACAACCAAAACTTTCGTTGTGGAAAAATTCACTGCCAACACTTCTCGGTGACAGAATTTACAAAAATCGCCCATCAAGCGCCTCAGTCCAATCTGAGTTTGCAGTATTAATACAGGATCATCCGGATGCAGGAAGATTGATATGGAGGTACTGCCCACTGAAACGGGATGAAAAGAGGGATTCCTCAGGGACTCTACCACTCCGTTAGTGTACCGTTCGAACAAGAGGGGGGCCAGCAAGCAAGCAGCCCTGGCGTACGACTCGATTTACAGGGACAGATTGAAGGTATTTTCAGAAGTGATGCTACCACGCTTAGACCAAATCTGGGGTAACACCCCCCTCCCCCTGCCCCGAGGTAGGCAGTACCCAGAACAGACACATGACGGTGCGCCTTACCACACTTTGCCTTGAACCGTGGTAGCGCTTATCACTGGTTGTTCCCCGCGATTTTCCAAGATCACAACCGGTGGTAACTGTTGCCATGGTTTGGAGCAAAGTGTGGTGAACATCTGGCAGCCGTTGAACAGAAGCAACGTTGGTTGTGATCACAGGGGTGGGGTGAAGTGTGGTAAAGTGTAGCTAAGCGGGGTAGCGTCACTTCTGAAAATACCCTGAGATAACAAGCCTTGACAGCCCATCCTTACCTACAAGGAAGTTCCATGATGCAGGGGTATAATCAAATAAAGTAACCGCTATGATCCAAATTTGTCCGAGCCAACTTTAACCAAAGGCTCATTCCCTATTGATAGAATCAAAGGCCATCTTCAAGTTGACGAAACAAATGAAAAGCGAGGATCTAGCCTTGAGATGAACATACTTAGGGTATTTTCAGACGTGCCGGGGCCAATTCGCCCCGGCACGGAATCACCCCTTTGATTCCCCGCCGGGGCCACCGCGTAACGGCGAACAGACACGGTGGCCGATCCCGGCGGGGAATCCGGGGCTGCCACGGCCGCCCGCCCTCCAGGAGATGGGTGGGCGCCGCGGCCAATGCGGCCGCAATGCCTGCCCGCCCCCCCCCCCCGCATTGACCGCGGTCCGGAATCATTCCGGGCCGTGGTCTGGGGACAGACGATACGGACCCCTTTATAACGGGGGGGAGGGAATCTATTTCGCCACGCAAACGGGGATGGTCCCGCCGGGACCTCCGTTTGCGTGGTGAATGTGATTCCCCCCCGTGATTCACGGGTGTGAACATCTGGGGGGGGAACTTCTGTTCCCCCCAACAGACGTTCCGGGATCACGATCATGCTGTGGGATTCCCCGTGGTTGACCGTGATCTCATAATGTCTGAAAATACCCTTAGTAACCAATTGGTTCAGGACGAAAATATGATCCATTGTGATTCCTTTTTGAAAACCTGCTGACTCTGGACCAATAATGCCCTCAGTTTCAACCCAGGACTGCAACCTCTCCCTTAAACAGAACGTGTAAAGGGGGCTGGAATCTCTTCTTTAAAGGGAAAGTGCCAACGAGGGATGACGTCTGGCAGTGATAAACCTCTCAAAGGGAAAGTGTCAAAGAGGCTGGAATCTGACGGTCAGAAACCCCTTATTTAAAGGGGAGTGTCAATGATGGGTGAAATCTGGCAGCCAGAAACTGTTCTCATAAAGGGAAAGTTTACCCTAATTTTCCCTCTTTCTCCAGGTAACATGCCAAGGCCTCTGTCTGACTCCACTCTCCCCCCGGTGAACCTGTCTTCCCCATGGCTCCCTGCCTTTCTACCCATCCAGCAGGTAAATGGGAGAGGGCAAAGAGGTAGCAAGAGAGGGTGGGGTGAAAGGAGCAGAGGAGGCAGGTCACAGGGCTTCATGGGGTCGGGTGAAGGGGATGCAGTTACAAAGGGAAGTAAACAGAGCGACTGTAAAGGGGGGCTATGAGGAATTAGACACTAGGGCATTGGATGTTATTCTACTTGGGCATTTAATTTGTGGCCTCTGAAAGGGATTTGATAGTGTTTAATATTTTATTTAACTTGGGCACTTGGGATTTAACTCGGGCAATTGTGGTTATTCGAAGGTATTTCCTACCATTTGAATTGACGTACAGCCCAATCCTCCGGGAGATGTAATTTCAAGGGGTTCTGACTTCCCTGTCCTTCCATGGAACTCATGTGCATGAAAAGTGATAGCTCACATGTTACCTGCTAGATTTAATGGAATCAACTGAGATTTGAGTCACTGGGACTCCTGTGTTTAGGGAGTTTGAGGGATGTGCGACCTAGTGTTGGGCCAACCAATTTATTGTAGCCCACCTAATGACTTAAGTTAAGGCCCCTGATATTGGGAGATGAGCTGTGAGGGGAAGGAGCTATATGGGTTGGATTATCCCGATCTGTGTTGACAACCCCTTCAATCTCTCTCTCTCTCTCCCTCTCCATTCCAATCCGTCTATCTGTCTGTAGCAGCCAGCAGCCAGCCACCGCATCCAAGGTAAGCCTGACTCTCTGAGCTCTGCCCCTAGTGACCCACCCCGCATGCCAAGCTTGTCCCCAGGAAGCCAGGAGGACCAATTAAGGTCCCTAAGAAACATGGGGTGGGTGGGAGCTGCACTACAGCTGTATGGTGGCTACTAGGGGACACCTGAGCACTTCCTGTCTGCAGAACTGTTCCCCCTTGGGAGCATTCACACATGAGGCTAGCTAGTGCTACCACTCCCTGCCTTTGAGGCCAAGAAGTGGCAAATGCCCCGCACCTTAACGCTTGTAACGTGGAAACACAACAAAGATCCCTCAGGTTTTCTCTAGACACGTGATTATGGGTCCGTTCGCACACAACACTCTCAGATGGGCCGGGGCACAACCGCCCTTTCTCAGCACTGTGTGAAACCCCTACTATTTTCTGTGCCCCTTGACGATCCTTTATTCTCTGCCTCTGCCCCTGATGTTAAAAAAAAAGGAGGAGGCAGGAGAGGTGACACTGAAATGCAGGGAAATCAGCAACTGCATGAATGGCAAACACAGACTAAGGAACAAGTGGAGTGTTTGGAAAGGGGAAAGAATGTTGTGTGAATGAGTCCATATATCTTTCTCATTTAATATAATATGTGAAGCAGGTCTGACGGGAGTTAGCCTTCCCTGGGGTAAGTACCCTAGGGTGGTGTCTGTAACACCGCAGGGGTGTATGTGTGAACAGGGCCTGTCTTAAGTACCCTGGGGAGGGGGTAACAATGCAGGTGTGTACATGCAAACAGAGCCTCTAGTCATTACCCCATGTGCATGTGTGTGTGTGTGTGTGTGTGTGTGTGAGACCAGGGCTTGTGGTAAGTTGTGTGTGCGGGGGTCGTGCGAGAGAGACAGAGACCCTCTCTACATGGGCTGCAGCTGCGAGGTGGCTGGGGGCGCACACCGCTTCCCCCACCCCCACACAGAGCAATCGCCATTTTGGCCAATGGCTCCATGCGTGGGCGGTGGGTGGAGGTGGGTGGGTCGCAGGAGTGTGCGCACAAGCACCCCCAGTCACCCGCCGCAGCAGCCACTCCTGTAAAAAGGGCCAATGTAGGGGTGTAAATATGAATGGAGCCAGTTGTAAGTCCCTCGGGGCATAATAATGCACATATGTGTGTGTGAGAGAGAGAACTGGGCCTGTGGTAAGTACCCTGTATGTAAGTGTAAAATATAGGGGTGTCATTGTGAACAGGGTCAGTGCTAAGTATCTGGAGGGTGGAGGAAGAATGAAGGGGTGTACTTACGAACAGCATCTGTGGTAAGTACCCTGGAGGTGTGTTGTGTGTATGTAACAATCCAAGGAGATATGTGTGAACAGAGCCTGTGGTAAGTACCTCAGGTGCGTGTAACAATGCAGGGGCGTACGTGTGAACAAGGACAGTTGTCAGTACTTTGGGGAGGAGGTAACAATGCGGGGATGTGTGTGTGAACAGGGTCTGAGGTAGGTACCCTGGGGAGGAGGTAACAATGCAGGGATGTGTGTGTGAACGGGGTCTGAGGTAGATGCCCTGGGGAGGAGGTAACAATGCGGGTGTGTGTGTGTGTGTGAACAGGGTCAGTTGTAAGTACCCTGGGGCTTGTGTGTATAACAATTAAGAACATAAAAAGTGCCAGACTGGGTCAGACCAATGGTCCATCGAGCCCAGCATCCTGTCTCTGACAGTAGCCAGCCTCGTTTGCTTTGCAGAAGTGCCCATAGGTCATAAGGAAGTGATCTATTCCTTGCTGTTCACTTCCCGCTCCCAGCCGTCAGAGGCTGTTTTTAAATGGCCACGGCATGGGGTGGGTCTGTGGGGGATGGGTGGAGCAAGCACGCACTGCCCACCCACCTTGGGTGAGTGGGGAGGGATTCAAACGGGTGCCACCATGGAGGTCACGGCACCCACTCACCCAACCACTTGGCCCTCTATCAATCCACCACGTTCACACAGGCAGCCGCTTCACTGGTTCAAGGCGGGCCACGCCCCCCTGCACGAGGTGGCAACATTATTATTAGTCGTAGTAGTCATCGTAGTAAGCATTTATATAGCGCCAGCAGTGTACCTGGTGCTTTACAAGTAATGGAATAGACACGGTCCCTGCCCTAGGGCGTACAGTCTGAGAGACGGGGGGGCACGAAGGAAGGGGAACAGAGAGAGAGACAAGGGGTGTAACATTCCCGAGGATGCGAGGCCCCAGGTGCCCGCGCTTGGCTTGGTTACATGGAGAATGACGGCTGGCTGGTCCGTGTGGGGAGGATCCGAGTACACGGAGCTCAGGGAACCGATTGTACATGGCGAACGAAGGGCAAGGGAAGCCACAGCTGCCGTCTCCGCCCATCCCAGCTGTGCCCAACCTGCCAGACAGCTGCGAAGCAGCCGAGTTTCAGGAAGCCCAAACTCCCTTGGCCCAGCATGCAACCCAGAGGCAGCACAGGAAGAAAAGGGGAAGGCACCAGAGGGTCCGAGGGCACAAACGCTGTGCCGGGGGGGGGGGACAAAAAGCAGCCCCAGCCCCGTGCCCAGCAGCTGGGACAGTCCGAAATGCACACAGGACACATGGGGTGAGAACAGACAGAACAGCCGCTCCATCACTGCGTCACCGCCGTAACATGGGCAAGGCACGGTGCGGGGACAGCCGCACAGCATGCATTGCAAAGGTCCAAGCGGTGTCCCAGGGGCTCCCAAGGGTAGCTAGCTTCGTGTGCGGTAACCCCCCCACACCTGCTGCATGGAGAGGCGAGGGCAAAGCGGCAGGGATGTCGGGCTGGGGGCGAGGAACAAGGTGCAGGATGACCCACCCACGCAGCCCAAAGCGTGATGATGGGCCACTGGAGCGGGCAGTCCGGGGCTGCATGAATAAGAGAACAGCATCGCAATGATTGTAGGAACACACATTGGCAGCCCCAGGACAGTCCCCAGCAACACCTTTCCTCCCCACCCCAGCTGAGGAGAGCAGCTCACCCCCTGCAGGAATGGGAAACGGACAGCACGGCTCAGAACTAAACAAACATTGGAATGAGAACAGCCAAAGTCCCAGAAAAACCAGACAAATGAGGGACGCCTCCCCTGGGCCCTGCTCCACCGAGCTCTCTGGGCCCGGGAGAGGGCCGTGATCCCTCAGCCAGTTCCACCTTGGGTGGTGAAGCTCTGGCACAGCTCCGTGGGGCGAGCAACATGATGCACGTGGCAGCAAGAGGGATTCCCAGAACGGTACGGCGGCCACCATCTCCCCAGCCACGCGTAGGCCCTGATCCACCTCACCGTGGAACGGCACCGTGCACCGGGCCAACCCGGAGGCTGTGGTTGGGGCGGAAGCGGAGCTGGTGCTTGCCTGTGACAGGAAGGCATAGCTGTCACCTGGCTCTCCCTCTGCAGCTGCCTAATCCGGCACCGTCCCCCTGCCCTGGGGTCCCGCTGGCTTCCCTGGCTGTCAGAGGGGACCGTGGCCGGCCTGGTTCTTTTTGTGCTGGTGGTGGAGGCAGCTGTGCTGGTGTTCGTCTGCCGAGGGACATGGACCTTGTCAGCTGTCATGTTGCTGCCCCTCCTCTGCGGCTCCTTGAGGCACCATCCCCTGCCCAGGGTACCATGCACTTGCCTGGCTGTTGCCATGTCCATCCATGGCACTGGTTCTTTTCTTTTTGGGGGTTGGGGCTATGGGTAGTGTTGGAGCCAGTGCACCCATCTCTTTGGAGGCGTCCCCTTTGAGGGCCCCTGGCCGGGCTGGGAACATATCGGGGGGTGGGGGAGGGTGTTGGTTGGTGGCCGGGCATTGCCCTTGCGTGCTTTTGTCCATGGTGGTGGGTGTGCTGCCCTGTGCACACGGGCTGGTGAGGAGTGAACACCCATTCCCACCCATGCCCCCACCCGGTTTTCTGTGCGGGGAGATGGGTGGGTCGTGGGAGCGCACGCCCACCCACCGCTGCTTTCACACGGGTGTTTGCTCACGTGGGGATGGGTGGGCCTGCACAGTAGCGTCTCATTTAAAAACGGCCAGAGGCTGCATCCCCTGACTGACTTTTCAAGTATTTTTGTAGCAACTCAGGCTTGTGTGAATGGGACCCGGAATAAGTGTGCTTTGTGTGTGTAACAGTGCAAAAAGGTGTGCGTGAACAGGGCCTGTGGTAAGTAGTGTACCCCATGTGTGTGTAGCAGTGCAGGGGTATCCGTGTGAACAGGGCCAGTGGTAAGTACCCCATGTGTGTGTAGCAGTGCAGGGGTATCCGTGTGAACAGGGCCTGTGGTAAGTACCCCATGTGTGTGTAGCAGTGCAGGGGTATCCGTGTGAACAGGGCCTGTGGTAAGTACCCCATGTGTGTGTAGCAGTGCAGGGGTATCCGTGTGAACAGGGCCTGTGGTAAGTA